>OU612059.1:36702070-37049812 GCA_914767635.1 Melanostoma mellinum
CCGCGATGGACTCCTAAACTACTTAACCGATTGTAATCAAATTTGTACACCGTGTGCAGTTTGATCCAACTTGGTAGATAGGATAGCTTGCATCTCAATTTATGATCGACCTGTTGAGACAAAAGTATAATTGAAATTTATTAAACGAAATACAGTGAATTTTACTTTTTTATTTTTGGAGTAAGTATAGCCGACTAAGTGTAAATTGATTAAAGATTGGTTCAACTATTATTCTCCTGCGTAATTTAAGTCCACCTCAATTATGCAACGGTACACGTTTGGTCATTAAAAATATATTTTATTCTTTTGTTGTAATTATTGCTTTATATCAACTGTACGAAAATTTTGATCAATTATGTTCAAAGTTCTTCCCCTTCAAATCCCAAACCAATAAATTTTTATACCAGCTTTAACGTTTCCGTCTTCTTTCATAAATAATAATTTCATTTTAGTAAGAGGTAACGGTAGTAGAGAATCAGTAATGAAGGTCCCCATGATTTTTTTTACAAATAGCATCTATGTAAAAAGCATTGTGGTACCCAGGTCTCCTACCATTCCAATTAAATACTTAATAACAACATCATATGAAAAAAATGCTAGCCACAGCAACGCGTGGCCGGGTCAGCTAGTCTTCTTAATATATATAAATCACGTGTCACAATGTTTGTCCGCGATGGACTCCTAAACTACTTAGCCGATTGTAATCAAATTTGTACACCGTGTGCAGTTTGATCCAACTTGGTAGATAGGATAGCTTGCGTCTCAATTTATGATCGACCACCATAATTACGTGTCACAATGTTTGTCCGCGATGGACTCCTAAACTAATCTACCGATTTTAATAAAATTTGGATACCGTGTGCAGTTTGATCCAACTTGGAAGATAGGATAGCTTACATCTCAATTTAGGATCGACAACCATATGTTGTTGAGACTAAAGTATAATTTAAATTTATTTTAAAATAAACAAAATACAGTGAGTTTTACTTTTTTTTTTTGGAGTAAATATAGCCGGCTAAGTGTAGCTTGACTTAAGTATAAATCAAATACAAATTAAATTCATATTATAGTGAGCATAATCTGGCGAAATTACTCCTGCTTTTTGATAATTGGTGTTTCGTTATTCAATACTGTATAATTAAACTATATACATGTAAGTATTATTAGCCACGCGTTGCTGTGGCTAAGGTAAGATATATACAGCTATTCAATGCGCATAATATAATGTTTTTCAGTTTATTTTGTAACGATTAAATTGTTATTTTCAGTTGAATGCCACCCAAAAAATCTAACCTCAACAACAAGAGGAGCAAAGAGACACGACGCAAACGCGTTGAGAGAGCTCATCAGTCAGCAGAACAAATCACCACAAGAAATGGAGCTCAAAGAGTCAGGAAGTCAGGATAGCAGAGCTTCGTGCACAAGAGTGTCAAGAACAACGTGACGAACGTATAAAATTATTTATGATCGGATTATGCTGGCTGTTGCTGCTGAACAAGGCGGTTTCTTTTTCTTGGACGCACCAGGTGGAACCGGCAAGATATTTTTAATATCGTTCATTCTTGCCAAAATACGGTCACAACAGAAAATTGCATTGGCAGTTGCATCATCTGGTATTGCGGCTACTTTGCTAGATGGTGAGCGAACGGCACATTCAACATTCAAGCTGCCATTGGACATTCAAAATAAGCCAAATGCAGTATGTAACATAAAAAAAAATAGTGGGTTAGCTGCAGTGTTGCGGAAGAGCTCAATTATAATTTGGGATGAGTGCACAATGGCTCACAAATATTCACTCGAAGCATTGCATAGAACTATGCAAGATTTAAACGGTAATGATAAACTTTTCGGTGGTGCTCTCTTACTTTTGTCTGGTGACTTCCGCCAGACATTACCAGTTATACCTCGCTCTACTTTCGCGGATGAGATTAATGCATGTTTAAAACAATCATTTTTATGGCGAAGTGTTGAAATACTTCGATTGACCATAAACATGCGCGTGAGATTGCAAAATGATCCATCAGCACAAATATTTTCCGAACAGTTACTAGATGTTGGGAACGGTGAAATAGAGCTGCAACCAAATACTCAATGCATTAAACTGCCAGACAATTTCTGCACTGTTCTTCAGGAAAAAAATGAATTGATTCAGAGTATTTTTCCGGATATACAGAGTAATTACTTGAATCATAACTGGCTCAGTCACCGGGCTATTTTGGCAGCTAAAAATGTAGATGTTGATGAAATTAACTTCCAGATACAACAGTTGTTACCAAGCGATCTGATGTATTTTAAATCAATCGATACTGTTGTTAATGAAAATGATAGTGTAAATTTTCCAGTTGAATTTTTAAATTCACTATATACCTGTTGAGACAAAAGTATAATTTAAATTTATTAAACGAAATACAGTGAATTTTACTTTTTTATTTTTGGAGTAAGTATAGCCGACTAAGTGTAAATTGATTAAAGATTGGTTCAACTATTATTCTCCTGCGTAATTTAAGTCCACCTCAATTATGCAACGGTACACGTTTGGTCATTAAAAAGATAACCGGAAAAATTCTTGAAGGAATCATTTTAGTTAGAAAGTTTAAAGGAAAAATCTTAATATATATAAATCACGTGTCACAATGTTTGTCCGCGATGGACTCCTAAACTACTTAACCGATTGTAATCAAATTTGTACACCGTGTGCAGTTTGATCCAACTTGGTAGATAGGATAGCTTGCATCTCAATTTATGATCGACCTGTTGAGACAAAAGTATAATTTAAATTTATTAAACGAAATACTGTGAATTTTACTTTTTTATTTTTGGAGTAAGTATAGCCGACTAAGTGTAAATTGATTAAAGATTGGTTCAACTATTATTCTCCTGCGTAATTTAAGTCCACCTCAATTATGCAACGGTACACGTTTGGTCATTAAAAAGATAACCGGAAAAATTCTTGAAGGAATCATTTTAGTTAGAAAGTTTAAAGGAAAAATGGTTCTGTTTCCACGTATTCCAATGATTCCGTCAGATTCTACCATCCGCTTTAGTAGGTTACAGTTTCCAATTTGTTTAGCTTTTGCCATGACTATAAATAAGTCTCAAGGCCAAACAATGTCCATTTATGACTTAGATTTGGAAAATCAATGTTTTTCTTAGCTATATGTTGTATGCCTACGTGTAGGAACGCCGTCGAACCTATTTGTGATAGCAAAAGACAGGTTAACCAAAAATATTGTGCACCGATCAGTGCTAAATTAAATTGAAATTAAAAGAATTTATTATTGTTTGAAGATTTTAAATTATCCACCCTACCAACCTCATTTATAAATTTAATTATCACATGTCATTTATGTAATATATACTCATTTATTACAAACTTGAAAAAAAAATAAACAATTTTAAATTCAATTCTTTCGTTTTGATTATTGCTTTATATCAAAATTTTGATCAATTGTGGTCAAAGTTCTTCCCCTTCAAATCCCAAACCAGTAAATTTTTATACCAGCTTTAACGTTTCTGTCTTCTTTCATAAATAATAATTTCATTTCAGTAAGGGGTAACGGTAGAAGAGAATCAGTAATGAAGGTCGCCATGATTTTTTTACAAGAAGCATCTATGTAAAAAAGCATTGTAGTCCCCAGGTCTGATGTTCTCCTGCCATTCCCTTTAAATTCTTTATAACAATATCGTATGACAAAAACGCTAGCCACAGCAACGCGTGGCCGTGTCAGCTAGTTTAATATAATAATAACAATGTTTTAGAAATTAGATTTTTGTAATCATTGGAACTGTTTTTTATTCCAGTACTTGATAAAAGGTTCGTTCGTTGAACTTTACCCTGTGTTTTCCAGCCCTCAGAAAACGCTAAACCACAAAATCGCACACATTTAAAATAAAATAAAAAAAATAAAATTTAAAATTTTTTATTGCACTGCAGTTATTTTACAATTGTTTAGCATTTACATATATCTGTAAGAATCTTTTGTCTTGATAGTATTTTAAATAACTCTCAAAAGCAGTTTCATTACGTTTTCATTGAAAAAAATAAATGGCAGTCTCTCTTTCTCGTACTGACTAAAGAAAAATCATACATTTCAGGAAATTATACTCAATAGCTATATGCATGCAAAGTCCGTTTAACCTCGAATCTACAAGTGATCGCTTCCTGTTTGGAAGATGTTGAATTTTTTGTAGTCATTAAAGGAAAGAGGATTTGCCATTTATTTTTTAAAGTAAAGAATTTAATGTATCAAAGCTTTTTCGAGGTCAGCTAACATTTGTGCCGACTCTTTTCGAACAGTACTTCTAATAATATTGCTAAAATTTCTCGATGAATTCATGTTTGATGATGAAGAATTGGCAAACGCATTTCGTTGATTAGGAACAGATTCATTCGTAACAGCCTCCTTTACAGGAGGTAGTCCTGTAGTATCCTTTACAGGAGGAGAATAGTCGACAAAATCGTATGCATTTATTCCGTCAGTAGATTCCGATGAGTTTTGTATCCTCAAAAGTGATTCCGATGGTGGAGGTAGAAAATCATCGTCATCAGAATACCGAAAAGTTCTGATGTAAATTTCAGATGATCCAGTTTTCTTAATACTGGACTTAGAGGAATACGTTTCAACACTATTAAGAAGATCATTGTCTGATTCGGATTTTTGACGATTGTGCAAACCAATTTTTGACAGTTTCTCCAAAAATGTATCATAACGTTCAATATACAGTTGTTGTTTTTGAATAGCATCTACCAAGTCCCAGTAAAAACAATTCTTGGTTTTGGCAATTTCTACAACTGAACTGACTACTTCAGGATGCGGTTCCTCCGCTAAAAGACAGTGTACTAAGTTTTTGAGATTGTTTTTCGAGGGCTGAAGTTGCTTGAATTTCTTCGGGCTGAAATCGGTTGATGTTGGCAAAACCGCATCGCTTTCTTGTGATCCCTGAGACCACATAGTTCTGCTTCGTTGTATTCTTGAGCGGTTATTCTGTGATTTCAAATTTCCATATTCAATACGGCGCTTAAGTCTTGACATTTCTCGCTTCCATTCGTAATTGGGGCTAATTTTTTGATTCTCTACTGGTCTGGATAAAGATGGCCTAAAATTCTGACGCGAGTAGGTGTTCCCAACCTGGCGTGCTTTAGCTAGTTCTTCACATCGCAGTTGATGTTCGTTTTTAGGTTTAGACCGAAACTTGTTTTCTGGTTTTTTAGAAGTCCTGAGTATTTCTTTTATATGACTCTCCAACTTTCCTATACGAATTTTTTTCAGTTTCACGTCCAAGGGCTTTTGATCAAAATTCCGTATGCAGTCGTAGGCTCTTTTTAGACGATCAAATTCATCCGAGTCATTTCGATGAAGACGACGGAAAAATGGGGTTCGATGAATTTGATACATAGTGTAAACCACTGGATTTAATTTGGAAAACCCTTTTTGAATTTTAGCCAAAGAAAAAATTTATTAAAAGAAAGTTATAAATTGACAATTTTTTTTTTTGATTTTAGAGGAACTTATGATTTTTCAAACTGATTAAGTAAAATGTAATGGGTCCTTTTCTATGAATATTTTTAACTAACGCATTGGAACGATCTTTTGCTAATGGCAGCAATAACTCTTTCCGTATTTAGATCTGCAACAGTTTCCTTTACTACCCGATCAGCATTTCTGAATGAATTATGTCGGTAAATAATAATCGACTGCAGTCGATCTCTTTTTGAGACGGTTTTACACAAATCTTCACACGGATACTAAAAAACATATTAAGTAGCGACTGCAGTCGACCGCATATTGTTGAAAGGAAATCGAAATACATATATATTTACGCTTGTGGGTCTATTTCTTCAATTTCTGGATAAAATTTGGGAAAAAGCCCAGAAAAGAATTCGGGTTTGAGTTTTTCGATCGTGTTTTTGTAATTTGTATCTAGATATAAAAAGTAAAGAAACACTTTTTGGGGTTGTTTCGGGATCCCGCGTGAATGAGTACAAAAACAAACCTAATATTACCCTGAGCTCGATTGTAACAAAATTTTGGACATCAAAAGAATTCAAGCAATCAAATGACTTCATGCAGTTAAAAGACTCCAAGCAGTAAAAAAGAACTCAAGCAGTCAAAAGACTTCCAGCAGTAAAAATGACTTCAAGCAGTCAAAAGACTCCAAAGCAGCCAAATGACTGCATTACTTTCAATGCAATCAAAAGACTTCATGATTGTAAAGAATGTAAAAGACTTTTAAGAGACTTCCAAGATTGCTACACAGAGAAAAATTTTACTACCTAAAATCAAAAAGTATGCCTTATAAAGCTGTTTTACTTAGAAAACTCTATTAAAATATATAAATAATATGATATTTCCATTGAGAAGTCCTATTATTTTTATGATGAAAATCTTATCTAATATTTTATAAGTTTTTCTATTTGTTTTAAAAAGAACATTTACTTATTTTAGCTAATAATTGGAATATCTGATAAGTCTTTTGCTTCAATAAGACAAATCAAATATTTTTTTTTTAATTCAACCGTTCCAATATGAAAATCTTTTAAAATCAAATAGAAACTCTAATAAGACTATCACATTGCTTTTTCCCGGTTCTTCTTACCTCGTGGGGTTATAAGACTATTCCAATAAATCATCACCTTTATTATATTGAACTTATTAATAGAATTTTTCATAAGGGAAACTTCTAAAAACAAAAAGTTTTCCCCATCATTTTTTAAAGTCAATATATCAAAATGCATTTTTTTTTATCATTGTGTAAGCTATAAGAGCTGCATATGGATTCATATAGCTTAAAAAGAAGAACTTCTTAAGCCAATAATTGCCTTCTTTTAAAACAAAGAGCTTTCTTATATCGAAGCACTTTCAGAAGAAAATCTTCTTAAAACAATGAGCGTTTCTCTTTAAAACTATTTTGATTTTCTCACTCAACAAACACCGCATTGCAAATTTACTTTTTCTTTGTCCTTTGTCGGTTGTGGTTGTGGTCACGAGTTCATTCTCCACAAAATGGAAAAAGCAATCGATCTTAATTTGTTATTTAGTGAAAATACTGAAAAAGTGTCAAGTGATTTGTGTGAAGTTGTAAATGTACCCATGCAGTTTTGGAATGAAAGTGACTTGGAAAAAACTTCAGAAAAATACAATTCCTGGGGGCTCAACAACCCCACGCTGGAATTTCTGAAAATGTATGGCGTCAATTCCGAAGAAGTCTTAAAAAAAATGGAATTAGACGACGTGGACAAACTTTTTTCCAAAGTGAACATCGTTGGATACTATGGGGAAAGAGTGAAATTTTTATCGGGCCCAAAAATGTGGAGACAAGAAAGGGTAAGTATTAGTTACATTTTCTATTTGCAATAAAGCAGCATTTATAGCAATCAATTAAAGATAAACCAAGTTTGCTTGTATGATCTTTGCTGATCGCTATACATGTTGTCTAAGAAAACAATTTCTAAGAAAACTGGGTACGCTTTTCTTTTTCAGAAAATACCCTTACAGTGTGACCAACCAACTCAATCATCACCATCGACACAAAAGGTCTTGGAATGGTTGGAAAAAATATCAAACGATATTGATGCAATGACTTCAACAAGTTCACAAACAAGAGACTTACTTTATGCCACGCAAGATTGGTAATTTCACGAAAAAAAGAATTGGCTTCTTAACAATTGTTCCCCGTGGGAAAAAGTAAAAGCATTATGGAAAGAGACATCCAAATGCAGGAATTTACAATTCCAATCAGAAGGGGAGTTGTCATTGACAAACCTTTTAAGACATTGGCCTTGTTTTAATGATGCTAATGGTTTTGAACTAGTAAGTTTTTCTTTTTTCAATTATTTTCTTTAAAATCAGATTTAATTTTGTAAAGTAACTGTACCAAAAGACGGCAAATATAATATATATGAAGTAATTGATTTTCTTGTCAAACATGATGAACTTAAAATTATTGTCAGGAAATGGGAAAATTTACAGTTCTCTGAGCATTTCCAATCGTATGTGGTTGGAAATGCAGGTTCATCTGAATCTGATCCATATACAATACTTGAATTTAATTGTTTAGATGGACCTCCAATTCATTTTAATGTACTAAATAATGGACTTAAAGTCATTCGCCAAAAAAAATACTGAAAGTAGTTTATGTAATGGATTTTGTTGTTTTTTTTCTTTTTTGTTATACTTTTTTATAAAATAAAATATTTACCTACATTAAAATAAACATGAATTTCTTTCAATATAATAGAGGTGAGAACCTCCTGGAAACATGTGGAGGATCTAGTTGAAAGTAAGTATAAAACATATTTAGACAATACGAAAAACTAGTAAAAATTAAGTGAATATATTGTGAAAACAATAAGAAAAAAAATTAAAAAAATGCGAAATACTTTTTGGGAAAATAGGGAAAACTGTTGAAATAATATGAATTTCTTCTAAATCCAATCAAAAAACGTATTGAAATAGTAAGAAAAACCTCCAAGGGACGATAGGGATTTTTATTAAAATAATGTGGAAATCACCTGAAAACATAGAGAAACATGATTGTGAACATGAGGAAATCCATTCAAAACCATGTGCAAAAACAATTGTTTCAATATGTTTTCCATTTTGCTTTAAACAGTAATTCAAATATTAATAATAAGATTCTCATCTACATTATTTTACATATGTACTAGATATCTTCTTACTTTAATGTGATAATCCTCTTGAATAACAATGAAAGCTTTTGATAGGATTTTCTTCATTGTTTTTATCAGAATTTCTCCTTGGATGAAAACCATAGAGAAATCTGATTATTTTTGTTCTATTTTATGTGGTCAATTTTTCTCTGTGTACCAGTTAAAAAGTATTGAATTCTTTTGACTTCAAGTCTTTTGACTCCTCTAGACGATTGGTTCACAAAAGACTTCACAATTGACTGGGAATAAGTACTGCGATAAATAATGTGAATGCATTCCAAATATACAGTTAAATGAATGAGACTTTTTGCAATGCAATACCAAAAGAATGCATTCTTTTACAGCTCTGTTACATACATATGGTGGGCTTAACTTTTTTCAGTTCGGATGGAAGGCCATCTAAATAATTGTCTAAGTTGAACCGTAATTTGTGTCTAAATTGCCGATAAGTAATCTGTAGGCCCCCAGTAGTAGCAAATGCAATTATACCAATTACTGGTCTTTCTTTACAGAGTTCGGGTTCGCCTAAAATAGTCTTTTCAGCTGTCAAAAAACAAAATATCAAATCTTCTTATTTTCCCAAACGTATGCTTGTCATGCTGCTTCCTTTTATCTTTGCAAATTCAAGCTAGAAACAAAAGAACTGTAATAAGCATATTACATATCAGAACGAAATGCTCTTTCAAGTTTTCAAATATCCATATGAACTTTGTGCGCACATTAAATTTTCACAATGACAACACAAGTGCTTGTATCCTTGCAGTAAACAATCTATGCATGTTCTTACTGTCGAACTAATTTTCTCAGCTTTGCCAAGTCTGTCAAATCGCACATGGCTGGAGCGACTGATCCCTCTAGCCTACTCTACAAAAAGTGTAAATTTGATTGAGCGGAGCTGTCCTCCATGGCTAATGGCTATGTTATGCCGACTGCGCTAATGTCTTGTCTAATATAGTTTAGCCTCAAATCCCAAACGAAATGAATGTGAAATACTTCATGATACTGTCAACTGTTCTCTCTTCCCCTTGCAATAAGACATTTGAAAACTTTTTGAATCGGTATTTCTATTCGATTCCTATCACATTTTTCTATCGTATTTAAACATACTAAGGATGTCCGTAACCTCATCAGTGTGCATAAATATCAAAAGAAGTACAATATGTAGTGAGCCACTAGCAAACAAGCGATTCCCATTTGTGTTCTTAAATACTTGAAAAACATCACCTTGAGTAAAAAATTCAATTTAACTTAAATTTTTTCAACATAAAAAATATATTTTTTGTTTTTTTTTTTTTTAATATTGTTCACTTTTTACAAAATAGAGAAAGCAAAACAAGTTACAAGAAATCAATAAAAACTATAATTATTTAATAATTGAATTTTTAATATAAACAAGCAAATTTATGATATTTTCTTTTTTATTTGTTGATACACAAGAATAAATGTTTTAAAGTAAATGATTCACATATGTGTTTCCATGTTTAAAGGATATAAAATATAGCAAAAAAAAAAAAAAAAATACAACTCAATTATAAACCATGCACTCTTTGCTTTACTAAATATAATAATTCTAATTAAATGCTGAATGTACAAGGTACATATCAACTCTAAACGAGTAACTATGTGGGACGACGAGATTTATATGTATGTTATATAATTGAATTTAACTAAACAAAGAAAAATGAAACAAAACAATATGACGAAAAAATAATAAAAGACAAAATAAACCAGAGCCAATTGTTTTCTTTTTTTTTTAGGTCCAATTTTACAATAAAAGAATAGAATAATTTAAGTGGTTTTGATAATTTTGTTCTTTTTAAATAACATTAATACACTGCAATGCATGCTATCACAAGAGGGGTGTACGATTTAGTGGTCTAAAGGAAAACACGAGTGCAATATTCTTGTTGCCTAGGCTACTATCTCTCTTATTTTTGGGAGTTTTTAGTGTTTGTGTGTGTGTGTTTTTTGCGCGGAAGATTCTTAAAAGAACTGCTAACAATCAATTCTTCAATAAAGTAGGTAACTTCAGTCCAAGGGTTTCATTCAAAACGAACTTCATCGCTTAAAAGCTCTAAAAGAGGAACTTTTTCTTTTTCTTTTTAGGTTTTTGCTTTTCCAGGCCAAGTTCGGACTCATCAGCATCCTGTGAAAATAGATAGAAAAAGTAGTTAATAATGAACATGGAGTATAACATTCCACAGTAAACATACTTTATCTGCGTCTAATTTTTTGCCTTTTCCGTTTTTCTTGCTCTCCTTCTGCTTTTTCTTTTCCTTTCTCGAGAGCTTACTCAACGTGCTGCGGCGGTTTGTTTCTTCTTCCCGTTTTGCCGAATGAAGCTCAAGCCTTTGTTTGATACTCTGAAAGATAAAAAATTAAAGTAAGAACGAGTTGAACCTTATAATCAGAAGCACTTTGACTGAAAAAGAGTTTAAAGATTTCTCTATGATCCCTTGAGCAATCATTTGTGAAAGAACAAGAATATTTATGAATATTTACTTTGATAAAAATATAAAAGAGTGGCGCAACAGAGCAAGGGGCGCTGGGGCCTAGCGCATTTCTCACAAACATTGCCTTGTGACCTTGTGAGAAAATGAAGAGGACCTTTAATTTTCTCCCGATTCCGATCGGTTAAAACGCAGACAGGCTAACAGTCACGCCACGGGTGCCATTTTTTCATTCTTACATTAAAAATCATTGCATTCAGCAATATGTGCAGGGGAATGCTCTGAACAAACAAATCTTTTAAATATTTGAATAAAATTGTTTTCAAAATAAAAAGGCAACCAATTTTCCCAAATTTTCCCGTTTGGCTCAGAACGTCCTTTTAAGTGTAGCAATCCTCTCAACAAATGCATTGGCATCGTGTAGAGCAGACATAATGCGTTGATAGGAACAAATAAAAAGAATTTAAAACGCGTGGTTTAAACAACTTCGAAAAGAAAGCTCATCAGTGTTTATAAGAAGTAAATTGTCGGGATTCAGGACATACGATAAATTTACTCCTAGTCGTTCTGCTAAAAAAAACTGGAGTCAATCAATTTATTACGATTTTCTAGTATTAGCTAGAACTTGAAATAAAAGAATCCCCTCGTCGTTAAATGAATTCACATATCAAATTCAAATTTGCAAATCTCTACCATCTTCGGATAGATATTTTGAATTTGAATTTACTCAAATATCGAGCTTTTGAAAGCCAACTTATTTAAGTGATTAATATTAACATGGTTTTAGTGCTAAGTACCAAATTAAAAACACTGCATCTTATTAAATAGACTTAGAATAAATTGGTGATTAGGTCACGATATACAAAAACTCTAAATCCGAATTGGTTACACAAACTGATATATAAAAAAAATAACATATGCAAAATAAATTACCAAGTCTTCTTCTGCTTCCCTCAGTCTGTCCATCTCAAGACATTCAACAACTTCATTGCGCAGTTGCACAACTTCAACCATTCGAGCGATAAGAGCCTCCTCACGTGCTTTGTCGGTATCCGTTTTGTTCCTTTCTGGTTGCGCCATCAGAACACGAATTTCATATTCCAAATCAGCTTGTTCTTGTTCCAAACGATGTTGACGACGTCTGAATGAAAACAAAAATCATTACAACCTCTTTCTAGAATGAATCAAAAAGAATAAAAAAAAACTTACAAATACATTAGCTCCGCTTGCCTCCGGAACAATTCGTTCTTCTCATTAACCAACTCGAACAGCTGCAGTATCAAATCTTCGACTTCTTTAGAATTTTGTGGGTGCCCAGCTGTTTCAGTGTTTCCTTCTTGAACTGCATTCAACTCTCCATTTTTACCCTCGCATCTGTCACGAATCATTTTTTCTAAAATAACTCCCTGTTTTTCTAAGCCTTGCTGCTGAACTTCAATAATATCCAACTCATGGCGTATCTCCTGAAGTGGGAGCATTTGTAAGACTTTTCTTGGTGGAATAGGAAGTGCTGGCGCTGGGCCTTTACGACGTTTCCATTTGCCATGCGATGATTTGTTAAACAGAGGGTCAGTATCTTCTGCTCCCGATGACACTTGACTTTGGCGATTACGGTTTTGTGCCTCTTTGTTGTCCTTCATTTTTTCCAACTGCCGATCGTGAGAAACCAACATAACAGGTTCATCGTGTGTTGGTGTCACAATGTTCGTGGGAATAATTGTTCGCCGGTAGACGACATTATCTTCTTCTTTTGGTTTGACCAGTATGTCATTTGCGTCTGTTAGTAAACTTAGGTCCAATGGGATTAGCTTTTGCACATTGTTCTTAGTCGGAGCGTACTCATCTGGTGGCTGGTCGTAATGATTTTCTTCGCTTGTTGGTTCTGGCAAGCGATTACCCTCCAACAGAGCTTTCTCTTCGTCAGATAACTTATCGAGATCACTCTGCAGAGGGTAACTAAGCGAGTTTTTTGAACCGGTATGTTCGACTTTAGCTGCTAAGACAACTGCTGGATCTAAAAGCCTAGCAGGTTTTGGAGGTGCCGGTGCTGGACGTTTTTTACGACCTTGATTCGGGGTCGCTGAATTACTAGAGCAAGGTGATGACTTCTTACTGTCAAGTGTCTCTGTCGATGGGAATAGTTCTTTAACGGGTTGTGGAGGAGCTGGTGCTCTACGAGATTTCCTTGAACGAATTGTTCCTGTTGATGATGTTAAGGAGACATTTGAACCCCGAGTTCCAGTGTTTCTCTGAAGGCTGTAAGGGGTACTGCCAAGTGATGAATTGCTTCCATAGAATTCACCAGAGTTATTCAGCGGCGTCGACTGATGGCTTGGCTGCTTGCTGCTAAGACGTGGAGTTGGCTCAGGTGTTGGATTTTGGGAAAGTGATCTAAGTTTATGAGGCGGAATGTATTTATACTTTAGCATTTTTGTCACAACAAGATAAATGTTTTCATCTTAAACTTAAAAATAAAAAAAAAATCTGACACACGGGCACACACACACAAGAAGGTTGATGACCAACACCCAACTGTTTGCTTTAACCGAATTAGGGAAGAAGGTGGGAATGGACACTAATCAAGCGGAAATAATAACTGTTCCGAGAAATGTTTGTTAAATTTCAAATCACGTTTTGTTTTTAATTTGCTTGTGCACTGCGCACCGCAAGTCTCTGATCTACTCTGACTCCACTGATTCACTGCCGAAGTGCCGACACCAAACGAGAGAAGAAAATTAAACTCGACACAACAGAACAACTACAATTTTAATAAAAGTTACTTCGAACTATATTCTATTGCAGTATGAGAGGAGACGACCGAGCGATTATGAGACAACAATGATAGGCGGAAGAAAATTACGCGAATCCAACTTACAAAAAAAAAGAGACTTCAGTGCGGTTCGGTAGCCGTTGCAAGACTGTGGAGAAAGAAAAGGCGCAGCTTTCCACCCAATTGACAGCAACAAAAGCCGCTACCAGTTAAACAACAATGAAATGACATATAAAACGACCAGAAAAAACAACACCAGCGATTGCAAGACACAATAACAACAAAAGAGGGCTTCTTCCACAATAAGGTTGCAGCTCCGTTTGGTTTTACTTAGCAGCACAACCTCTCAAGTGGCTAGATGTTTAGAGATGTAGTGCGATCTGGCCGCTAGATGAATAGGTTGCTTAACTCTTTGCATTTTTAATAGCTTCTCCAAGCCGCGTTTTTCATAGTGTGTAAGCAGTTAGTGTGAGGCGGAGTGTAGTGGTTTAAAAGGTGTTGTCAGTGTCATTCGCATACTGCTTGGTTTTGCATAGTGAACTCTTGCATTTGAGCACGTTTTTGTTAGCAAGAACCAGTTTTCATTTAGAAATCGATTTACTATTCACCAAAACAAAAACTGGCCTAATTGATACAAATTAGATGAGCCCTGATGTGTCATGCCCAACGACTTCAGTCTTAGAGGTGAAAGGTGGATAAACTGGACCCTATCAGTTTCATCAGATGGCGTCAAAAATTTGTTACGTTATTAAACCACTTAAGAAGCAGCGCATTTAAATTGTGCCGAGGTTAAGGTCAATCGCGGCATAACAACCATCTGGAAGAACTGCACGTAGATGTAGGGGTAGACTTTGACTAAAGATCACATTGCCGACAGCTAAACGGAATGAAAATTAAAATAATTGGGAAGCAATAAATAGATGCAAATGAGAGCAATTGACAGGTATATTGCTTTATATTGGAAGGCAAACGATTTGTGGATTTTGCTATCGGATATAATCTTTATGCAACAGTTGCTTGACGAGCGTTTGGTCTTAACTAATGATGCGTGACAAGTAGTGAAGTGTTTATAAACGTGAAATGATGTAAGATATTGATTTGTTTTATTGTTTATTTAAACCAAGTTGCAAATGTTTTAGGTATTGGATTAGTTTTTTCAGGGTTCGTATATGGTATTGTAAAGCAAGCCCTATCATGCTAATTAGGAAAACGTTAGTTTAGTGTCGATTTGTGATTTATATTTAAAGTTAAACTGTTTCGTCACAGTGAAGCATCTGATTGCAGAACTGAAACATGAACCTGAAACCTAACATCTGCAGCTTTGCTTGAAATACATTTAAAATCGTCGAAAAATGTACGGTAGCTTTCCAGAAACTTATGGAATTCAGTACTATGTCAACTATATTTATACATTGTCAGAAGCTTTAGGCTATCTGGAGTGATGTAAATGGAAGATATAATTTAAAAAAAAAACAAAGAATCGGTAAAATTAAAAGTTTTTATTGCCTCAAAAAAGTGGAACACTGACTCAAAGACTCTAATTACATCTCAGTTTCTAGTTTCTGACTAACTATTTTACTAGTTGTTAATGTTCTTTTGCAATAACTCGCATTAGCATTTGCACAACATATTCACATCAAATAAATTGTCATGTGGATTTAATTAATAAAAAAACCAAGATAATAAACTTACTAGCATGCCTAACAGCTCGGTTGCAAATAAAAATTAAAAATAAAAATTACAGCTTGATCTACGTGACCCAAACAAAAACCAGTACAAGGCGACCAAAGTCAAAGTTCAATGTGCATAATATGGTGAGTGACTTGCACAAGTAAAACGATTTATTCAATAAACACTTAGATCTGTTCGATCACTGACAGAAATTATGAACATCAAAGATGTGCTTTGCAAATAGAACTAAATAAATACTGATGTTCAATTGTTTTTTATTTACGATTTACATGTACTAGAGGTCAAAAATTAAATTGACTAGTTATTCAACTTGTCATCAATTTTGGAGTTGAAATTGCAACCGCTTTGACACTTTTCTTCCTTCTTTCCTTTTTTGCTATTCCATTTTGTAGAATGAGACGATTTTTTCCTGAGTACGTTCGTAGTCGACTAATATGGCAGACTTTTAATCATGTTTTGTGATCAGATCATCGCTTGGATAGCGATAGCGCATTTTGTAGATCATGGAATTCGATCATGAGATTGGCAAAAAGGAAGAAATAATTTTGATGTCATTGGAGCGTGTGCGGAGGACAGAAACAAACAACTAAAATCGTGGATATGAGACAAATTTCCCCAACGCGCTTTTTTTGGGATCCGCCTTACTCCAATAAAACCTTCTTTTTTTTTGAAAAATCAGGAAAGCTCTTTGCTAAAATTCTGATTCTAATACGCAATGTTTTGGTCGATGTTTGAGCCCACTGTTGTACCTGAGCGAAACGCATAAATGGAGTGAAGGTCACAAAAAGCTTTCTTTTTTGATTTGTAAATCACAATACTCCAACTAAAAATAATAAAATTCTTTTATTATTTAATTTTTGTATGTAAAATTCTGATTACAATCAAAGTCTCGAGGAAACTCTCGGTTGTTTTGAAAAAAGAATTCTTCAAATCACCTTTGGTAACGGCTGTAAGAACGGTTTTTAAAACTTAAGACTGAACAGAAAGCTATTGATGTTGTTGGTGTCATGAGTCTCAAAAGAGCACATATCGTGAGACCAAGATGGCTGGGACATTTACAGTGACACTAATGCTTCGGCTCGACAATCTTTCGAAGGCAAACTCAAAGAAATTACGTAAGTACCTAACCCAAAACCCACATAAGTAAGATTGACAAATCCAGAGGCTTCACTGAGCAAATCGCCGGGTATCGCCCTTGAGAGAAATTTGTAAGCCCTTCTCTAGCAAATTCATTGGCATAAAAAGAGCTTTCTCTATTAGGCGTGCGGAACCAGCAGAAAATTGTAGGTTACATCAGTTCCCTCATAAGACATGGTTGTGAGTTGTGACAAATGCGCCACCATATTTATTTATTTTATATAAGTTAAAAGTACTGTCGTTGTCAATACTCAGAGTAACGCTCATATAGCTATGAAAAATAAATAGTTTGAAACTCCATGACGAGCTCTATCTTTTGCATTTGTAGCACAATAACCATGCTGCGCGTTGTTTCGAAAGGATCTTAAGTTGAGTTACTTATCAATGTGAGAGGTTGAAGCATTTTATTGAAATTTGAAGAGCTAAGGATCGAACACTTTGGAAAACATACTCTTATAAGGTAAGATATTATACTTTGAAGAGTGCAAAATTCAAATTTATTTCTGATCTATAATAATCCAACATTTGAAGACAACTGAGTACTTAGTTGTCTGATAAACGATTCTCGATATTTATTAAACTGTGGTCCTTATTCGTAGTTCCTTCGAAAATAATCAACTAAGAAGTGATGTTCATTTTAAACAATCGTTTTGTTTATGGTCTCATTCTAAAAATCCAATATTAGATATACTCAACATTTAACACTTGTCACCTGTTAACAACAAAAAAAAGCAGAAATACTCATCTAAGCCCTTCTGTTTAGCGTATTTTTACAGAATTTGCAAAGACGTTAAGGTGCAGAGAAAATCTGTCACTTCCTTTGAAAGATCTAGCTTTATTTGACATTGTTACGCAATATACAATCAACAAAGCCACTTACATCCTTTTGAAATTCCTTGTTTCACTTTCTTTTCATCATTACACATTATGCGTCAATTGAGAAAACGTTCCATTTGAAAAATGATTAATTCAGTTAAGTATGAATTTCACTACAAAACTTCTTCCCACCTCCAGTAAATTGCTGATCTTTATTTCCTCAGTTCGTGACCAGTGCCTACAATAATACCTTATCTCAATTGCAGTTTTGTTACATCATCTTCTTTAGTTCTTTGAATAGACTTTGTATTCAACTAAAAGAGTTCATAATTGGAACTGACTGACGTTTTATCGCCTACCACACATATCCGCAGTAAGAACTACAATTTGCTGAAATCATCTGCAACATGTAGTGTTTGTTCTTGATGGTTTTTTTTTCTTGTCTTCTTACTTTTAATAACAATGAATAACAGCTCAATGAATGGAGATTATGGGTTGACGAACTGGCAAGTGATAAGTTGATTTAATATTGTACCAGAACTTATGTGGGTGCTTGCAAAATGAGTAAAAAAGGTGTTTAATACTTGGGGCTCACAACACCGATTGAGTGAGGAATGATTCATGTGCATATCCGCAGGAAGTTGCATTTGAGATGCAACAAACTCTGCAAGCCAAAACATTTAAGTAATCGGAAAAAGAATTATGAACAAAGGCGGTTTTCCGCTTGAAGTAACAAATAAATAAATTCAAATAAAGGTTACCGCGACAGTATTATGATGCGTGGCTGATGTTTTAGTAACACCAACAAATCAATTAAAGTCAAAGTCAATCTCAGTTTGCTCTGCAGCTGTAACTTTTATTATTGGAAGATTCTCGAGTATGTGTACTTGAGATGAAGTTTGACATCAACTTTTGCAAAACAATAAACATCCAAAATTAAGGCAATGGAGTAATGGCAAAAGATTATTGCAAACGGTTTCTGTGCTTCTATTTAGTTGATTCCTTCAACCAAATCAAAGTGGGTCATCATTCGAACTCTATTCATTTACACAATTGACAATACAAAAGTACTTACACAGTTGTCCTTGGCTTTGGTACGGGTCTGCTCTTATCTATATTTCCCGAATTGCTGCAGTTCTCATCACCACCTTCCTCCGATTCACTACCAAATGGATTCTTGGAGATTTTTGGTGGCGGAGGACGTGGTGGCTTCACCTTTTTCTCCATTTCCACCTCATCATCAGAACTATCGAATGGGTTTAAGCTCCGATCTTTGTCTTCTTTTTTCCCATTACTAGCTGGAGATTTAACGGACTGATTCAAAGATTGTCTTGGCAATGGTGTCACCGTCTTAGCTGGTGTCGACGTAGGCAAGGAAGTAGCATCATCGCTTTCATCGTCACTCTTGAATGGATTCAGTTCCTCAGGATATAATTCTAAGTTGACCTTGGCTGGAGATGTAAAAGGCTTTCGTTCCTCTTTTTCAACCGGTGGTAGCTTTTCTTCTTCTTTCGGCTTTACGTCTGTGTTAGCTTGCATCGTATTTTTATTATCTTCGTCAATTTCGATTCCGATTGGAATAATTTTCTTAAGATTGACTTGGTGTTTTTCAGGACTACTTTCTAATGATTTTTCAATCTGGTTTTCTGGTTTTGTTGAAACTTCTTTATCGCTTGGTTCGTCTTCTTTTATTTCTTCTTCAATTGACATGACTTCATCTGGTTTGTTTTCTCCTTCTTTAACTATTTTTTCGTCATTACTAGGCACTTCCATATTTTGTACTGCTTTATCTACCAAAGAGGATGAGGAGGAGGTGGAGGGTTCTTCTGGTAATGTGGAACTTGCTGAAACTGTTTCTTCTGCCATCTCTTCCTCGTCCTGTAGTAGTTCTTCAACAGTTATCTTAATACTATCTGACTTAATATTAGAGGAGTTCTCTGGGGGTTTATTTTTAAAATTATCATTAAGATTCTTATTATTTGCAATTACTTCGAATTGATGTAGACGAGCACGCACCACACTTAAGCGATTTGCTGTCTCTGCATCCTCATGTGCAGCCGTCATGTCGCTATTACAATTGGTTTTTATGTCCAGTGTTATTGGTCGTTGGCGAAGAATCGGTTTCTCATCTTCAATTTTTGTTTCTGTTATAAGATTTTTTTCTTCTACAACAACTTCTGCTGGACCAGCAGCAGGTTCTCTTTCTGGCGACTGCAATGTAGATGGCTCTTCAACTACTGTCGCATTTGTTGTTCTCATCTGCTCATCAGGTTCGGTATTATCTTTGGTAACAAAATTAGATTTACTTAGATTAAAGTCATCTGCTGGTTTTGTAGTTGTGATTATTGTGGTCGATACAGATGCTTCCACTTCAATATCATCACAATGGCTCTCATCAATTTTCACAGTTGGAATTGATTGAGTGTTGCTGGTTGTTGCATTGTTTGTTCTTAAAGTTATCTCGTTTGTCATGATGAGTGGGTCTTCTTGTGTCTTATGTCCGAGTTCTATTTTCAATTCGGATTTAAGTGTCATTGATTGATCCTCAACGGCTTCAGGCGGCATAAATTCTCTGGTTAGTGCTAATGATTTAGACTCTTCCGGTGGCAGGGATGTCGGAAGTTCTGGTGGATTTCGTTCAGATTCATCATCTTCGCCTTCAGAATCACTACTGGTTGCAAGGCTCTCAGATGTATCCATTACTCCCGAATTGAGACTTATGTCGTTTGACTCATCTGCACCGCCGCCATCAATTTCATCATCAAGAGTCGAATTCAGAAAACTACTAAGAGCAGCATTCATTTTATACGGCTGAGATGTTTCACCACTGATTTTCTTGAGGCTCTTAGTTTTTTCCTCATCACTGAGGCTTTTTTGTAGGACTTTGCTGCTACTACTCGATGCGGACTCTTTGCTCTTTTCAAAGAATGCCAAACGGTCTGCAATTCTGCTTGTTCGTTTATTAGAAGCTTCAGCATCATAAGACTCTGCACTTAAAGATGGGTTTCGAAGCCCAACTTCCGTTTCGCCTTCCAAACTGTTTGTCTCTTCATCTGGGCATGTTTCACAGCAGTATTCCCCATCAACTTCTGTTTCATAAAAACTTCCCGGTGTTAGTTGGAAACTACACCGGGCACACTTAAGACACGTTCGATGATAGACTCTTTTGCCGACCGTTAAACGTTCGGCTAAAAACACAGGAAGACCACATTTCTGACAGGGATCACGTTTCGGTACACCAACAACGTGGGCCATCTGAAAAACAACATTACAAATAATTGATTAAATTTTATTTGGAGTTTTTGGGGTTTAGATCAACAACAAGAGTGAAAACAGTTTTTGTTTTGCTAATACTATGGGAATCTTAATAATTATTCTGGGGTTAAGCACAATGCGGAACAGCAACAGTTTGGAATTGGTTGCACCATGCCTACGTAATATTATTGGGTAAAATTAAAATTTGAAATAATTAACGAGAAGCTCATTGTTGCTGGAAGCAAAGTTAAATCTATAACAAAACTAAAAATACAAAATGTGATTCAGAAAAATAGAACCCCAATTAGTAAATTTTAAGAGGCTATGCCTAAAGGAATCGGGTATAAGAATCAATATCAATTTTTGCAGTTCTGTTTAAATTCCTTAACTTAGTAAAAATACGTTCCTCAGTCAAAGTCAGCTAAGATTGATGCCAAGTCTTACATATCTTGAATAAATCTGTCAATAGCAGAAAAGCAATTGCACGACTTAAGAAACCAAGACGAAAAGGGACAGTTTGAATTATACCGACGTTGGAAGATATCAATGGCAGTGAAGAAATCCGTGTTTAACTCACAGTGATAACAGCTGTAATGAAGACATTTCTTTTCAAGACTTGGTAAAAAGTCAGACGATAATTTCATAGTAAGTTAGAGACGTACATGCCGTTGCCAGACCAAAAATGGACTCAAGGCGTATGAATTGAAATTGAGAACTTAAGGCATATGAATTGACGGTCAAATCCATTCGATACAGTAGCACGATTTGCTTGCACAAATTCAATCGATCCATTTGACAAGTGCCGCCTTTAATTATGATCGAGAACGACAATAGGGGTCCCAGTCTCTAAGGAATGACTTAATATCCTCTGTGTTAATGGGTTGGAAAAATAACTTTAAAGGTATCAATCAGGTAAGGACACTGCTGGGAGAGCCTGCAAAATATTTATTGGGCCCTGCAAGCTTTCAATATCAAGGAAGATGGAACTTAAGTCACTTAAGAGCGTGATAAATGGAAATTAAAGTACACGAAGGTTTAACTGACCTTTTTGCTGTGTAACACCCAGGTTATGTAAACACAGACAAATTAAGACCATCCGGCCATACATCTGATTGTTGTCATGCCAATCAAACTCCATTGAGGAAAGAATTGGAAGTTCAATTTGGAGGTGGATCCAAAAAATCATTTTGAGTCAGGACCCAAATATGATTCGGTGGTCTTATCTACCTGGCGTTTCCAAATATGTGTTCTACCCAAGTTAATACCAGATAAAATTTTTTTGACGTAGGGATAATAATAAATAAACAAAGATATGAGAATTGTACTGTAGCTTTGGGTGGATGTTGGCTTTAAAAATTGTAGCTAGATCATTAGGAGTGAAGAATTTCCTGCATCGTCTGAAGAAACCTAAGTATTAAGCATCATTTTTGACGACTAAGATGTGGTCATTCCAACGATTCGTTTACACACATACCTAAACTGACAGTTTTTCGGTTTCTTGGATACAGGTACCATTCATGGATAATGGCAATGGGGGATGTTAAGCTTTAACGATAAATGACAGCATTGAGCTTTTGAAGCATATAATTCTACTCGGCTTTTATTACCCCACGTAACAATGCTGTCAAGGTCTGAATTCATCATACGCAACCGTTCCATTTTAACATCCGAAGAGCATGGACGTGAGTTTGAAATCGAATATGAAAAGCTGAGTATTGTGTCGTCGAAGACTAAGAGTTTCAGACAAGAGATCATTAATGAAGATAAGGATGAGAGTCAGAGACAAACGGAGCACCAGCGTCTATAAGGTTAGTGTATAGTTATCCGCAGTAAACTCTTAAGCTGCAAATAAAAAGGAACTTTGCCCAAATTCACTCATAATAACTTTCTAATAAAAGTGCCACAACTTCGCCTGCGAGAGCCTTGGAACGTTGCGTTGGTGGGAGGATATGACCGATTAGCTTTTTGAAGATTTTTATCGGCAGGCTTCTTCTATATCGCTGGCGGTGATACAAAACGAAATTTCTGGCAATGAAAAGGTTTGTAATTTGACAAAATTTTACATATAACTTCCGATTCGAATGCTATGGTCTTAAATTGATAACAAGAGATCTCCAAATCAAATAAGAACTTTATAAGATACTTTTATAGAAACGAAGTGATTTTTAAAAATTGTATGAGTATGAAACATACATTGACATATATGTAGCAATTAAAGCGATAATTTTACTTAAGCGTAAAGCAACAAGAAAACAAATAAGAATGGTAACTTAGACAATAAAAATACAAAAGCCAACATATACATTTTTGTTTCTTACCTGATAAGGTTTATGAAGTAAGAAAGCTCTTATCGTTTTCCTTACTCCTTGTTATGCTATATTTTGTTTATCTTTTTTCAGCTAACATAAATGCTGCGGAGTATTGAAGGACAATCGTATGCATATGATGTAAGCAGATGTTTGTTCTTTTCTTTTATACTAAGTGATGAATGCGTGTGGAATTTTTAAAATAAATGAAAAACAAAACAAAACTAAATAAAAATAAATGGTGATGTGTTTTTTGTTCGCTTATCCTTGTTTTTTTTTTTTCTGTGATTATTTTCATGTGAAGAATTATTTGAATGTGTTTGTTTTATATTTGTTCTTTGATTGTGTTTTTTTTTTTAAGATTAAAATTTTATTGAATGAGATTTTTCTGTTTTTGATTTTATATGAAATTTTTTTAGCAAAAAATTTCTGGCTTATATTGACCCATTATGTCCAAGCTTTTCTCATCCTGCGTAAAAAAAGAAATAAAATAAAAGAAAAAATAAAAATTCTGTCTTGTAGCTTTTTCAAAAACTAACATTAAAATTCTTTTGATCTTTGTTAGTGGAAAGTTAGTGCGGCAGCTATTTCTAATTTATTAAGATAGAAAGAAAGGCCTGATAGAGAAGATAGGTATACATATAGTTAGTTTACAAAAAGGAAGGTGAATGAGAAAATAGCAGGGTTGGCAATGTTTAAAACATTTGTTTTAAACAATTGTTTTAAACACTGATTTAAACACTACAAAAAAACATAATTAAAAACAATTTGTTTTAAACATGTTTAAAACACTTAAAAAAACATATTACTTTTTGTTAAAAGACATTAAAAAACTCACTTTATGGTACGTTTTTTAGCAAAGAGTTGGCAACTTCGATATTACTAGATGGGATTTCTCTAACTGACAAAGTGACAAGCGGTAAAGCGGTGATTCACCGCCGCGGCTCGCCGGTGAATGTTCATAAAACGCGGGGATTCTCCGCCCGCTTGCTTTTGTTCAGGTAAATACAAATGAAAGCCGAAAGAAATCGCTCAGTTCATGTTGTACTTGTGTAATGTTCACACGTACTTTTTTTTATTTCAGTAAGTGTTTTTGAATTTTGTTCAAAGTTATCAATGTTAACAGGGCGGAAGAAGGAACCACTTTGGGGTATTTTTATAGAAATCCCAGCCTCTAGTTCTACTGTTGGAGTTGGCGGAAAAACAGGGATTTAAATAAACACAGTTGGCTTGAGAAATTGAAAACAAACTGTTGTTTTAATAAATATGTATACAAAAAATAAAATATATAATTTTTAATTATTAATTTCATACGTGTGTAACATGTACACATGATTAAAACTTGTTTAAAACATGTTTAAAACATGTTTAAAACAAGGCATTTAAAACAACAATGAAACATTAATAAAAAACATGTTTTTTTTGTTTTTCAAAAAAAACATAATGTTTTGTTCTTTTTAAAAAAAAACATGTTTTTTTTCCAACCCTGGAAAATAGGCGTGGTGTTAAATATAACAAATCTAAATACATATTCTTATTTGCACATTTAATTTTTTTTATGAATATAAAGATGTTTAAGAGATTCCAATTTCTACTCTAGTTTTACTACTCGATCGTCTTGGTCTTTTTTCCTTAAGGACGCCAGCCAGCGGTATGAGAATTGTGATCTCAAAGCTAACCCTATCGACTGTATCACACTTGAGTTCAGCGACAGAGGTTGTTCTGAAAATTCTCCTTGATTAATACCTCAAAACAAGCTTGTAAACTGAGTTGCTTAAGCCTATTCGATAAGTGATTACATTAATGAAAAAATCTACTGGAGACAAAAACAACTAACTGTTTATAAGTTCCAGTTGATAAATTATAAACGAAGGATGATGGATCCCTGAAAATAATAACAGGTGATGCTGTCACCTTAAATTCGGCATTTTGTGCATACATCAAGAAGCTTCTTCTTCATCAAACTAATTATCCATTCGTGGGGTACACCTCAGTTGCCGTCAACTTACTCCTATACTTTTTGTACACTGTCCAACATTGTGGACCCTATGTGAGGGCTTGACGTACAAACGCGGTGCAGAATCTTTCTAAAGGCTAAGGGTGTATTTTTCTATCAAAGATAGGGCAGTTTTCTCGCCACTTCATTCACCGACTGATGTCGTTATCAAACTTGCTTGACTATTGATCATTTAAACTTCACACTTTTGAAGAACGAGTACTTTTCTATTCAAAATAGATGTCTCAAATAGGCATATCTGCATCAGACAACGGGCAACAGAAGTACAAGTTGTTTCTCAAGAAGCACCTTAAAAATCAAATATTTAAATTGTTTGGAACCATTCGTCCTTATTTCAATCAATTATGCTGCAATCGAGACGTACTAGAACAAGTCATGCCAAAATTTATGGTCACAAAATTGAGGTCACCAAAATATAATAGGCGGTCAAATCCTTAGTATGATATTGGAAGATCGACGAAAGAATGTCCTTGTTAAAGAATTGACAGACAGTGATTTCATTTTAAATATATATTTAAACTAGCTGACCTGCCCGGTGCGGGTTCTACGGTGATCGGATTGAGTAAGTTAAGTAAATTACTTTCCAAAATTCCGTTCGAGTGGGAAAATGAGGATAAAATAATTTCTATGTTACTCTGGGTTAACGCCTCATTGTAATGGTGGAAAAATTTGAAAACGTTCCGTATTTTCGAAGTTCCTTGTAATGTTTCCCTTCGCTAGGGAACATGGGAATTAAATATAACTAATCTCATTTTTCATTTCTAGAAAATTTCTGTTCTAAACTTCATTCAAATCGGTTCAGTAGTTTTGAAGCCTATTCAATACAAACAACTTTTTTTTTTAGGTTTTTAAAATACCAGCTGGAGCACTCAGACCTAAATACCGGTCTATTGTGCTACCAGATAGCAACCTTCTTTTTGTTATAGGTTTCCAGATGTCGGAGAAAAGCCAAAAGACGCTGCCATGATAAGGAGCCTAAGTTACCAGCTCTCACCATGATGTCAGCGCCGAGTATCTGTGACCTTATGAGAGAAAAACCAGGACATTCACAGAGGAAGTGTTCTGCGGTGTCCTCATCCTTTGTCCTTTAAAATAAGTGCCCGCTGGCAACGAAGCCATTCTACAGTCTTGTCTGCTACGGGATAGCAAAAGTGCTGCAGTCTTCTTATTTACGTTAAGGAGCACACGTTTGGACTCTCTGCATACAATGGAGGCATGCCATTTACGGTTGTGCTCTTCGCACAGATCCAATCGTTGATTGAAGCACTCACTGTGAACGCTGGCAGACCTAGCAACGATTCAGGTCCTGAGAAAGCGGTCCTTGCCTAGCAAGTCCATCGGCGATCTCATTTCCAGCTATGCCATGATAGCACCCAAATGAGTGAGACTCAAAGAATTTAATCTTCCGACCGCATTCAGAGAGCTCTTACATTCTTGGACCATTTTCGAAGAAAGTAGAGGGTTGAGAAGGGTCTTAAGCACAGCTTGGCTATAGCTGCAAACACAGATACTTCTTACCGTCCAGCCATTGTTCGTAACTTGACTTAAAACCATTAGAATATTCAATACCAATGCAACAAATATGAATCATATCTACTTACATCATCTCTACAGATCTGAGAACCTATGGAAATGGCAACCTAGTCATGGCATAGTAGCTGACATTAACGCCACTTGACAAGTATTTTGTAGCTCACCATGACCAGTTTTTGTAAAAACAACTTCAAAACTGCAATTGAATAGAATGACTAATATTTTCCAAGAAAAAGTTATTTGCTCAGTTTAATTTCTATTCACTAATGCGAGTTATCAGAGGGAGGGTTCACCCATTGATTTTGTGTGGCGTATGGTTTATAATATGTCCATAAACTTTCAATAATAATAAAGTTGGTCATTAAACTAACAAAAAGTAGGGGGAGTAAGCAACTTTCGAATATGTACGTGATTTTATTTTGCCAAGAAAGTGTTACAAAACTTTTTTTGCCAATATCTAGCTGATAATACCAGACTCAGTGTGTGCGTCAATTTAAAAAATGCAGGAACTGCTAACGAATTTAAACTGAATGAAATCAAAGCAATTGCAATTGACAATACCCAATAAAAATACGATGTATAATGGCCAACAGAAGCCTCACACGTCACACTACTAACTTTGATTCCGTTTGGATTGTGCAAAATTTGAATAACTCCCCACACACTTTCTGTTTCAGATTTTCTCTATTGTAATGATATGCTTTTGAGTTTGCGTTTTTGGTAATTTTCAAGGTCGCTTCGATGTTATAATAGACGATATGGTGTTGGTGTAGGCGAGAGAACGGATAGGAATAGCTTGAGTGCCAATATTGACTGAGACTTGATAGCAAATCGATTTTGATGAATTAATTGCATTTTTTGCTTACTTATACCTATTCCCATATTTTATTCCACTGGATATCAGTCAACTAAGAAAAACAAACAAGTTGGCAAGTTTATTTACATTTTACTCTGTGCCAATAGGTGAACAACATTTTTAATTTAAAAAAGGTTGGCCAATGTTATGCAACAATGCAGTTAAACATTGAGAACGAAAGGATAAAAAACGAAGTAAGAAGTCCTCAATGAATTCTTGTTCCATGTTCAGTAAAGATCAGCTTAGTTCAGTTTAATGACGAGTTATTACGCATTCAGGTTGCTGCTTCAGCTGACTCATCGGTTGATGACTGAAACTCATCACAAACTATAGAGCTCCATGAGATGAAATCTGAATCGGGTAAAAGGGTTGGCAGGCTTGCTTTTAACAGTACATTTTTCGACCATGACCATGACCATGATCATCCAGTTAATGCATCAAATTTAGGTCTGACCGAGTGACTTCGTTGAAATAAAAATAAAGTTGCCGTTAAAAACTGGCCCCAAGACTTGGCAGCTTATTTCAGGGCTAAACCAACAATATTTGCAAATGCACAGAGCACCCAATTCTGGGTCACATTAATGGTAAAATTAATTGAAATTATTATTAACTGGGAAATACTCATAAATTATTCAGTAATTTATTTATTCTACACGTGTTTAAAGTTTTTCTACGGTTCCTGCAAAAGAAAATCCGCATTGGTTATTATAGAGCACCAGAGGTGATATTCAAATTGAAGCATACTATTCACAAGGGTGTTCTTTAATGTGTGTCTTTACCAGTTAGGTTAGGTTAGGTGGAAGTGGCTGTCAGTCAATGAGTACATTGCCTAACACACTTAGGCCGCTAGGGCCCATTGTGATACCACAGAGATCAGCAAGTTAATCACCTACTGATCTCAGAAACCCGATGTAAGATTAAAGAGTTAATCACTTATTTATCTTCCATTACGGTACTAGCCGGTTGATCACCTGCTATTCGAACCACGCGGAACTTTTAATGTATTTCGAAAGACTTTTAGGGTCTATGTAACCTAAGTCGCTAGTATCATCCAAGAAGGATTCATCGAGATGAGTTTTCCTCCTATGAAGCAGTGCAGGGCATGAGCAAAGAAGGTGTTGAACGGTCTCTTCCTCCTCCTCGTCCATGCAGCTTCTGCAGAAATCATTAGAAAACACACCAAGTCTTTTGGCGTGTCTCCCTATTAGACAGTGTCCTGTAGGAACACCTATGGTAGAACCAGACACAGACACGGTTCAGGGACAACAAACTCTTTGATCGTTTTGAGTCCACACACGGCCAAACTTTTTTGGTTGCAAGGCATGTATTACTCTCAGTCCATCTAGTGTTTGTTATCCTTGAAGCGTCCTGTCTAAGCAGGAGTTTACATGTAGTGATAGGTACACCTATGTTGTTCCATTCTGAGCGTAGGGAAGTGGTCGTGCCCTTTTTGGCTAGTTCGTCTGCCATACAGTTGCCTGGTATGTCCCTGTATGCCCTGGCACCCATGAAAGGTGAATGTTAAAGTGATTTGACATCTCCCTCAGAGACATCTGACAATTTTGAACCGTGATGGATTTTGTAGAGACAGAGGCAAGAGATTTAAGGGAAGCTTGGCTGTCTGAGAAGATCCGAATATCCGTGGAGGATATGACGTTTTCTTTGAGCCAAGACAGCACCTCCTTAATCGCCAGAATTTCCGCTTGGAACACACTACAATGATCGGGTAGGCGGAAGAAAAGACTGAGATTCAGCTTTTCTGAGTAGATTCCACTTCCCACACCTTCGCTGGTTTTTGAACCATCGGTGTAGAAGTGTATTGCTTCATTTTCCAAAAGAGCGCCATTTTCCCAAGCTTCTCTTGAAGGTATGGTTACTTGGAAATTATTGTCAAACACCAACTTGGGGGTGGTGTAGTCGGATCGATTCGGTAAGAATCTAAAGTTATCTAGAATGGTAGTGTGGCCGATTTGATTATTGGTCCACTGTGATGTAGCTCTGAGTCGAGTAGCTGAGCTAGCTGCGACTTGTTTGCTGAAGATATCTAGGGGTGTGAGATCTAGTAGTACATTGAGGGCGTCCGATGGGGTTGTCCTCAGTGCACCACTAATACACAGTACTTTACCAGTACTTTATAAAGAAAAGTGAAAAAATAAACCCTAATTATAAGGTATGGGTAAATGACATTCAAACTAAACTCGTGTTTCTCCGTGCAATCCCAACGATCAACCATGACGATGAATAAAAAAAACATGAACATTTTGTTAAACTCTTTGTATTACAAGTCCTGCAAAGTCCCATGAGCCTTGGCAGCAATTAATAACAATCAATTTTTTTTGAAAGCAGAGCATTTCTATGGAATACTATCAACTATCATACTCTCATAACGGTTGTAACTTTGTAACTATCGATTTGACTGTAATGAAAGATTACACGGACTTAACGTATAATGCATGTAATTTCTAAGAATATAGAATCACTCTTCTGTGTTGCACTTCAGTTCGTTTTCCCTTAAAACCGCATTCGAAAATGGTTTATTTGAGAAGCCTGACTTTACTATTGCTTGTGTCATATGCTTGTGGTAAAAATAATGAATTAAGTGAACTTATACACAGAGTTTATAATGAAAGTGACTACGCGACAGTGTTCTTTATTCGAGTCGACGACGAGTTTGTGAGTGAATTTATGAACAAGTATTCAAACATTTCGGTTTCTGTTTTTAAATCCCTTCCGATTAGTTTTATGAAACAATTCAACTTTAATGTCATCTTAGTTGTGCAGACCATGAAGGAGGATTATTTAAAAAATACTATCCTCGAGCAACTAATTCCACGATTACGGCTACGCATATTTGTCATCATCTCGGCACTCGACCGGAAAAGTTTAGAAGGAGCTTGCTTTCATTTTGCCCAAAGAAATTTCTCAAGGATATTCGGTGTAATTGGCGAAAGTGCTTATGCATATCTTCCTTTTGCAAATAATCACATTCAAAAAGTCTCCAAAACTAGTCCTCTCGTTGATGCACTTCAGGATTTGAATGGGTTTTCATTCCGCACTACAATTCAGAGAGATATTCCACGTGTCTTTTGGTATCCGTCCAAAAATGGTACTCTAAAAGTGGGTGGCTCTTTCGGAGAGGCATTCAAATATTTTTTGAAAAAACACAATGCAACTTTCAACGAAGTTATCTTAAAAAACTGCGAGAAACTATGCTACCCATTAATAAGAAATGCCACCTTGAATAATGAGATTGACATCAGCATGAATGTTTTCATACCAACTCCAATGTCAGGAATTGAGTCCAGTTACCCGATTAAAGTTGTGTCTTATGTTATGTTGGTGCCTCTTAATGGATACTTGAATCCTAATCAATATTTTGTGAGGCCATTTTCTATGACAGTGTGGATATGCATTGGACTGACTTTGGTATACGTAATCCTGATGGACATTATCAAGGACAATTATCTTGGTTTGGATACTGACGTCTGGGGCAGTTTCAGACAAATGTTTATGGTCATGATTTCACTACCATCCGGCAAAAACATAACTCAACACTATCGTTTTCATATCCAAGTCATACTTATAGCTTTCATACTCAACAACATCTACACTAATTTATTTACGTCATACCTAACGGTTTTCATAAAAGTCAAGCAGTTTGATACAATTCAAGACTTAATTGACAACAACGTGCGTCTAATGCTACCTGACTATGAATGGGATATAGTATATAAGCGAGGGACTTATCCGCCGGGTTTTGATAAAATTGTCAGGCCTACGGACTATCCCACTTTTGTTTACAAAATGAACGCAATGAACCACACCGATTATGGATATGGTATTGGCGATGACCGAGCTTCATTTCTTATTCATTTGCAATCGGTTTTCAACAAGCCATTGTTTCAGATGACCAAAGATGGTTTGTTAGACTTGCCTTTATGTTATATGCTCGGACCACACTCACCATTCAAAACGATGCTGAGCAATTATATAATTCACTTGAAGCAAACAGGACTTACGGAAAAATGGGATCGTGATACCGTTTCACTCAGTTTAAGGGCCAATTTCGAAGGAGTTTTGAATAGAAAGACCGCTGAAGAGGCACTAAACGTTCCATTGTCGATACACCATTTGGCATTTGCCTGGAACGTCTTAGGAATTGGTCTCGGATCTGCTATGGTCGTGTTTATAGGTGAATCATTTAAAATTGACTTTGGCGCGAAATTCCTTCGTGTGAGTAAAATTACATTGTGTGGTAAGATAAAGTAAGATATATGTAATTACATCATCAGAACATAATGGGGCGAGTTCCTTTGTTAACTCTTTTGAAACTCTACATCGAAATGTGTTCCAACTTGCATTGATCCACTTTTTCTATTAAATACAAATAAATGAGCACATTACAGCAATTATAAAGTATTTCATTTATCTCAACAAAAAGAAAATCTTAACTTAAGGGCACCATCTTTGTATCAGTTTAAAAAGCTTACAATTGCACTGCGGCTCCAAACGCCTAGGAAAGAGAGCGCAATTCATGGCGCTGCAATTAGAATTTCTCTCGAAATAGTTGCCAGTTGCTTGTCAAAGGCGATGCTCGTAGAAAACCCATTTTATGTTTCAGAGATTGAAACCACTATTACGAAACGAAGAAGGCAATCACACAATCACTAAAAAAAGGGATACAATTTTAAAAGTTTTGGACGCGTCCAACCAACAAGGTTATATAATTTGAAGGGATTTAAAAATAGAACCATTCTTTTGACCCTGTGTTGTTGCCAAAATATTTCACTTCCTAGCTTTTTTTACAATTACAAGAAAAAGGAATCTTTTGCTAAATAAGATAATTTCACATACAACCTCAAGGGCGGCGTTCAGATGAAACTGGAAAGCTGAAAGACAAGTAGATGCCCAGAGTGGGATCCGAACTCACGCCACAGGTACTGAACACTCTAAACGGCCGCCCTTCTTAGCTTGAACACTTTTATTTTATTTTATTTTATTTTAGTATGAATTAAAATCTTTTAAGAGAAGATATCTGCTTCGTTGTATTTTTATTCACTTATTCGTATTGTAATAAGTGAGCGTTTGTTCTTTGATATTCAGTTGTTGTGAAAATAAAGTTGCGAGCAGTGTTCGAACCCCAGTCATTAAATTTCAGAGCAAATGCAAAATTTTCGGAGTAGATTTGAAATAACAAAAAACCATCTAATGGTTCATTTTTAAATTAAATTTTTAATATTTTGACACTGGCAGCTGGTTCCCGTTCGAACTTTCGACATAAAGTCAATATCACACCTTCGCAGAACGAGAGGTTAGTCGTTAGTCGCTCTACGTTTGATCAAAGTTGGGAAATGTTGTGAATTTGTTTCAAAGGCTAATGCTACGTTTCTTAACATTTTTTTTGACAGCAGTTCTGACCGAAATGAAGCAGCTAGCGCGTCGCAAATGTATGCATGTCTGTGTAATTTTAGTGGACAACTCCCAAGTCCCCCTTGATGCATAGACTAATATCTGGCTCCTGAAGCCGAGAGTGTGAGATTCAATCCACAAACACGTTTCTACTATTTGGTTATCGTCGTGCGTTAAAGACATTAAACCTTTTTTCTATGAAATTGATGACATGGACTTAGGCGACCTTTGGATCATTCAGCATGACGTGAAATACCACACAGCTTACACTACAATTAATCTTTTGCACTCTAAATTGACAAAAAGTGTAATCAACCAAGACGGTGTGATTTAGAAGCCCCGATGCTCTGTCAACAATTTGAAATCATTACAGCACTTGCCGATTTTTACGAGGAACTGGAAAGTCAAGGGAATAACACTGCCATGAAAAGCATCTCATTTAGCCGTTCGAATTCGGCATAAAATGATAAGTCCTTCAAATGTGATCTTGCTTCTTTAATTTGCTTATTTATAATTTCAGTTCCAAACATTCCAATCCACAGTGGTCTGGAATTTAGGAACGTATAAAAATTTTTTTAGTGAAAAAAGTAGAGTAAATCTCAAAGAACTCGGAGCATTGAAATAGATTTTGTTTCTGCTCCAAAAGTGGATCGAATTAGCTCCGATCTGAGTTCTGAGAAAGGTTTCAACGCTTATTGCGAGCACTTCAAAATACTGCAAGATAACTGACATTTCTGTAGAAAGAGAAAGTTTTTTTTCTTTTTAATAATTTTAACAAAAAATGTAAGATCTACAAAAATCTAGTTTATTGTTCGCAAGGAGCTGAAATTATTTTTGATAATTTCCTGTTTTTTTCCACAAATAATAATTAAACTTAAATGGGTAAATATTTAGAAGTGGGCTCCAGTCCCAATCGGTCCAAAAAAAATTTTCTAACAATTCTGGATTATTTTGTAGTATAAAAATAGATGTTTTGAAGTGGGGGAAGACATTTTGAATTTTCAATAAATGTTAAGAAATAGAGTAGTGAAAGTATGAAAATTCGTCAGGCAAGTGCTTATGTGCAATTAATTTCCGTATGCAACAGCTTTCCGCACGGCCCGCTTCGCGTGGCTCATTATTTAAACCCTTTTTCCGCAGGGTTAAGCTGCTCATGCTAAATATGGAAATAGCAATTGTTTTCCGTAAGCAACAGCTTTCCGCATGGCCCGCTTCGCGGGGCTCATTATTTTAACCCTTTTTCCGCAGGGTTATGCTGCTGATGCTAAATATGGAAATAGCAATTGTTACCTCGGTAAAATGTCTTCCCCCACTTCAAAACATCTATTTTTATACTACAAAATAATCCAGAATTGTTAGAAAATTTTTTTGGACCGATTGGGACTGGAGCCCCACTTCTAAATATTTGCCCTTAAATGATTTGAAAATAAAAAAATAGAAATAATTCAAACAGATGTTGAAGATCGAGAAGATGAAGTGACCTATACTCCGAATCTGTGTTTTCCCCATTGGATTTGCTCATCAGTTAGAATTGTCGTACCCTTCTAAGACGATAACTTTGATTGCATTTCACCGAAACTTATAAAATTTACAGAATTTACATGTTGTGAATTTTATTTCTAAGTGTTTCTGTTCTCTGTTCCTTAACGTATCTAAACTATCACTTCTTTACAAAATAATATGGATTGAAGGAATCAAATTCGGTGCATTCTAGAAAAAAAAATTAATCGCTTGTGTCTTTAAACTACACAAATCCCACTCAGCCCCTTCTTCCACTGAACTTTTCAATTATAATCAATTTGGTTTACCCACTAAATTAAAAAAAAAAAGTAGCGAACAAATAATTTTCAAATCATTTTTTTTTTACAAGTCGATGATATACTCAGCAGGAAGCTCTAATTAATTTTAACTGTATGAAATCAAAGTAATTAGCAATATCTTTGTATAAAGCCCAATCTAAATTATCGCAGTCAACCAACGCAGTCGAAGGCAACAGAGCATATCATCACAGCTATTATTTCCACAGCTAACTTTGAATATCATTTGAGTTATATGGAATTGGAATAATTTGCCATTAACTTTTTATGTCTCTCTAAGGTCTAGGCTCTAGGGCATGCTTTTGCCCTATAGTTTGAATTTTTGGTAAAATTCAAGGTCGTTTCGTTGTAGACACCGCAATCAAATTAGAAAAACAAAAAGGGTGTAAAGTTTGTTTTCGGTGTTACTCTGTTTATGTTTTATATAACTTATTGACATTTTGGAAAAAAAATGAGTCTGTGCGTTCTGCTAAAATTCTGGTGGAGTATGGGAGCTGCTTAAGCCGTCAGAGTTATGAAAGAATAGTCGAGAATAAAAGATTAAAGTACCAAGTAGTAATAGGGCCCATACACTACTCATGCCTGCATGCGCAATCAGAAGATTGCGCAGTATTGCTTTCGCCCTACACTACTCATGCAAACTGCGCAATCTTCATTTGTATTTTGTAGCAGAGTAGACAAGTTGTATGGATGTGAAGCTAAAACTCCGCTGCTGCTCATCTGTTCATTTGAATTTTATCACTTGACTGAGCAATTTTGCCCACACACCACACATGCATGCATGCGCAAACAAGAAAATATCAGAAAATTCTGATTTTGCTCATGCCGCATGCACAACCACTCAGTCAACACCATACACCTTCAATCGGCATGCGCAATCACTTGATTGCGCATGCATGCATGTGTAGTGTATGGGCCCTATTAGTTCCAATAAAACTAGGAGTATTACGCAAACAACTCAACTCGTTGTTCTGTTATTTGTTGCCTTAGGCACTTCTCTTGTAGATAAATAGAGGCTTTAAACAAGACTTGGTGCCAGTGGCAGGCATATCTCCCTGAATGGTTCTGCTCCATTCTTTGAGCTTTTTCTCTGACACTACACTAGTGATTTACAGTCTACATCTACAATTTGCAAACACACTTGTGAAAGCTTTTAAGTGTAACATGTGCCGCTAGACTCATTCTGATGTTGCATAATTGTCTGGAGCGACTTCTCTTTTAGTCAAAAGGTGAGGAGCCGGAGGCGCTATACCGATAAGCCTTCACTGCACAGCAAATTGAATCACAACATGATCAACAACACATAATCAAGTGATAACCGTAACCGTATCATTCTATCAACACTTTACTGATAAGTGATACTGATAAAGCTCTCAAAAAATTGTTTAATTTCTCTTCCAAACTGCCCAGACAAACAAAATTGCGCGATCTAAGGCTAGAAACAAAGTTCAAGTAATAAATAACAAAATGACTCGATATCGTCTACCCACAGATAATATTGTATACAAAATGACCTTAGACAATAATTTCAAAGTGCTATGTCCGATTAAACAATAATATTCGACTCATAATAATCAATGAGTAATGAAAGAAGTGCGTTGCGTTCTTCATATATTTTTGGCATAGCGATGAGTCAAATAAAAAAAAATAAAAAATATACAAAGGCATAATTATACCTTCACTTGAAGTTTCACTTAATTTTCATTTTCCGTTTTACTTTTCGTTTATCTGGGAATGCTTGGAACAAGTCCAGAACTATTTTTGCTAAGTGGGACAATCTCGTGGGGAAATGCAAATGAATTTTAATTATTCTTGGGAGGCGAAAGGAGTTTGCTATAATTTGTGCATTTGAACAATATCTGTACTTAAAACAAACAATCAAACAAAAAATAAAAAGTCTTGTGGTTCAAATGTGATTCCCACGAACTTTATGGCGGTTGATTTGCTATGTTATGGCAGACTATAGTTTGTATGTATCAAATTTTCAATCCAAACTCATTTATCATTTTGATTTTCTGTTTGGGTAGGTGCCTGAGTGGGGAGCTACGTGGGATAATCCAGAGAACTTGGCAGTGCAAAACAATTATTTATCTGTGGTCACAACCCTTAACCACTTAACTCGACTTAATACTGAGTTGATGTTATAATCTTGATAGGGTATTCAAATCTATGTTCACTAAATTTTTTAGGTTAGTATCTTTTCTTATAACAAAGTTATATCGGAAAATGCAATGAGGAAAATCGGTTTAAGTGTGCTTATTTCTTATTTGCTGCTTAATTGAAAGACAAACACTCACAGGCTTTTAGAGGGCAGAAAAGAAGCAAACTATCCTCATATCCAAAAAAAAAAAATCATTTGGCGAGTCCTCCGAGAGGATTTACTTTGCCGTAAACGGCGCTTTCTTACTCATACGTTTGGAAAAACATTCAGGTTCCCTTTTTTCTTCAAAATGTAGTATTGAAAGAAATGCGATTGGCCTCGGAGCTAACCGAATTCGGTTGCGCCACCTCTTTTATCTATTTAGCATGTCTGCCATCTACGTGGGAGGTTCGTGGTTCGAATCGCAGCAGAAACCAAAAAATGTTGTTCCATGGGTAGGTTATCGCCTTTCGCGATAAATTGCCGAGACCTCCTCCGATGGTAATTTTATTGTTATGAAATTTCCCCGTTCGGAATCGGCAGAAAATTGTAGGTCCCTTCCATTCCCTCACTAGGTATGGTTGTGAGAAATGCGCAAGGCCTCGGGGCTCCCCGCTTTCTTGCACCACCCTAGTATGTACGTAGTTTCTAATCTTCTTGCGGTTGAGCAACATTATGTACCCAAGTGTGTTGTGTCATTTCAGTTCAAGCTCTTTTGCTTCTCGTTGGGCATCGAAAAATTAGAAATAATTTCATTGTTTGCCTCGAAGCATCAAATATCTTAAAACAACAAAAACTCTCATTCAAATTGACTTTAAATACAATTTTCATTAATTTACCGCTTCGTCAATAGTGACAAAAAGAAGTCACGGTCTGCGTTTTGTTTGATTTATTTATTGAAGTTTCGATTTCCATTTGATCTAGAAATTAAACTCCATCTCTCATCTCACACAATCATGGAACTTTTAAACACTCGTTAAATACATTAGCCCCTTTTCAATCTTCGTCACAGACTGCTGATTCATGGTTTGATGATGTGGTGTGGTGCGGTCGTTTCGTTGGTCGCGATCGTGATTCGGTTTTATGCGCCAATTCGTAGCGCAGAGGTACACGTACTCATGCGTTTCATCAGCTTCAATGAATTTGGTTAATCGTTTAATCTTTTTTTGTACATTTTTTCTAATTTTTTCCATTCCATTTAATCGCAGCAGAGCTATTTTTTTCTTTTTCTTTTTTTTTTACTTTGGTTTGGGTTGGGCTAAGAGGTATGACCTAATTTTATCAACAAAAAAAGGCACACACAAAATGGCTTTGACTAATTTGCTGCTTTGAAGGGAATATAGACGTATAGATACTATTTGATGAAGACTTCCTGTCACGCAATTATATAATAAAGTTGTTTGCCAGTTTATTTACCGATACATGTAGCTGTTATCCTTCTCTATGACTATTTATGTCTATCAGATAATTAAAAATTCACTACTCAGATCTATGCCCAAGAGTCATCCAAAAAATATTTATCACAACTGATAAGGGGTGACAACAACCTAGCTGTCAGTCCCTTGAAAGATGTACTAATCATTTATATAACTTAAGAGGACAGAAACAGAAAGTTGACGTGCCTAGAAATAACTTCTATGAGACAAATTTATTATTTATGTGCATTTGAATCAATTGCGCTAAATAGATGATTGTATCTGTGGCGTAAACTAATTTTCCTGCAATGAACTTTTCAATTGAAAGTGTTATTGAAAAGATGTGGGTGATTTATAATCAGGCCAAGTTTTGAGTTGGCCTTCAAATGAAATGAATGTAAATAAAATGTAACACCTTCATTTGAGCTTTTGTTTGAGTTGTTATGCATTGCTGACTGAAGCAGTTAACTACCAACTTTGAGGCGTGCAACTTTGCTTTAACCGATCAATGTCAAACAACTTACTATGTGTTGTGAATTGTGATAAATCAACTTTTTTTCTGGAACTATTTAAGATGCTTTTTATATTTTTTTAAAAGTCATAAATTATAAACTCAGATTTGCTGAGCCCAGATGTTACGTTTTATTTTGAGGATGCCTGTGGAAGGTAGAATCCTGAACAGAATAAAACAGCGCTTTCTCAATTTGCCGATCGGAACCGGTAGAAAACTGTAGGTTCCCTCCATTCCCTCACAAAGCTTGGTTGTGAGAAATCTGCTAACCCTGAGGCTCCTCGCTCTCTTGACCACCCTACTTATTTATTTATAACAAAGGCAATATATGAAGATGATTCAACCACGAGCTGTATGAACTTTACCACGACATATGCATAACTAGAAGAGGACGCTTTGCGAAACAAAGACAATTGGGACATGAAAGCGAATGGACATCAAAGCTTCGACTCGAAGGGTTTTTGAAATCGAGCAATTTCTCCTTATCACCTTGTCTTAGGTGAACAATCAAGTGGAAGAGCCTTTCAACCGACTTCACGTGCAAAGCGGGAGAGAGCTTGCCCGAAATCGAAATTGTTGGTGAGATTCAACTCCGAACTGATTCAACTGATTCAATTCCGAACTGATTGCTTGATTGTTTGTTTTGTATTTTCAACTAGAAGACTGTAATGCCCACCAAAGTAAATAAGTAAATGTACACTGTTGTCATTCAAAACTTTAAACCCAGATGTTAGGACTATAAGCGAACTGAAATTGCTAAATTGTTATCTGATTACAGTTTATGGGATGTTGAATTATTTGCTAGCAAAAGTAGGTAGGTAGATACTTAATTCATATCAAAATGTTCTTTAAATCAACTGCTCTGAACGTTCTTCAATGTAATAAAAAATTGAATTTACAGAAAATCGGAGATGATATCAGAGTCCCTTTGAGGCCAACATCTTATCAGCATACTTAATGCAATCAGATAATCCTCAAATCATCCTTCAGCTTTGTAAAAATCTGGGAGTGAGTTATCAAACACAACGTTTGCAATTCATTTACAATGCAAATACCTACTTCATTTGCATTGTAATTGTCCCAGATGTGTTTCTTTAGTTTCGTATACAATTGACAATCCGTCATCTTCTCAAGGGTGGGCGTAAAAACCTCTAAGAAAGTTACAAACTGCACACAACTCAAAGAAGTTCTTGCATAAGAACTTTACAACGATATGAAAAACGTGTATTTGCCAATTGTTTTTATTTTTTGTATTGTCTACAAAAATTTTGGTGGCAGGAGCTTTGATCGCGTATTGAAAACTATCACAAAATGCATTTCACTATTGCAGCGCAGCAAATTTTTTGTAACTGTGCACAGAAGAAAAGGCTCACGATAGAGTAAAAAAAATGTGCACTTACTTTGAGTGCTCTAAGATTTTCAATTTCCTCTCGCAAAGATCTTCATCCTAAGATTGCCTCAGAACCATACATTGAAAGTATCCTAAGTTAGTTCCACATCCCTTTAATTGGAATTTAAATGCTCATTTGAACACTTCTCGTTTGTAAGTTAACAACAAATAGGTATTAGGTAGTTCTCCTTTTATGTACACCGTTGAGAATTGGTTTTTTTATAGTTGGCAACCAACCGTAAGCTGAACTTATACTTTTTCTTCTCAGACATAACCTGCCCTAACTTTTATCAATGCCCAAAGCCATTCTATATAGAAACTACAGTAGGATTGTGTAGACTTCCGAACTGGTGGCGAACTTATAGTCTCCCGTCCAGCTTAGCAGACTCCGTTCCAACCTATTGGTTTTACCAGTGTGTGTATAGAAGCGAATGCTGCGTCACGGTTTCCTCCAACCCATAGGATTGTTAAATCGCCTTTTTATATACAATGTCAAAGCCTACTTCGCCACCTTCTTTGTGTCCTGCTGAACTAGTTCTCAAAGCATCAAATATTTTGCATGAAATTTATAAATAATATATAAAAACACTTCTATTTTTAAAGAAGAAATAGAAAGAAAGTCCAAAACACTCTTGGTACTTACAAATGCAACAAAACCTGCATTTGGTTAGCCTACCTCTGGACATGGAACAATCCAAAACTGGCATTGCCGAACTACCATATTCTGAGGTTAGCACGACGTACACTAGAAGCAAAACACTAGTGTCAAGCAGATAAATGAGACAGAAATGATCCTTTTGGGACCATGATGCTTGTAACGCCGCGCCGGGAAAAGAAACAAGAATCAATTCAACTTTTATAAGCTTACCAAAAATTGTTGATGGAAACTAATTTGACACCACATTTGGTTCAAACTCAGCACTTTTTGTTGAACAAACAAACAAACAATTGAAGTCCTAGGTTCCCAACGACTGATCCGTTGTCTCTGTACCAGCGTTGCCACTGTTTGAAAAATTTTCCGAAGTAGATTTACAAAAAAAGTGCAGTAGATTACACTTTTATGCAGTAGATTTTTTTTTTTCAAAAAAAATTCATTAATTTATAAATATACAAGTAAAATCAATGTTTTATAAAGTGGTTTCATTGGGACTTCCTTTTAAAATGCTGAAAACATTGAAGAAAATATACCATAACTGTACTGCAAAGGTCTGGAATGGCGTCAAAATATCAGAAAATTTCGCAACCACAATACCACATCATTATTGAAGCAAGTATGCGTCTTAAGAACTCTCCTTTTCTCCATCTACATAAATGATACAGTCTCCTGTCTTAATGGAGGGATCGAAATAAGTGGAACTAAAATCAAAGTGTTGATGTACGCTGATGACTTAGTTCTGTTAGCTGATACTCCTATAAATTTTCAGATGATGATAAATAAGCAAGATGAGTTTTGCAAATTGTGGAAACTTATAAACAAACCAAAGTTAGTCCCAAATAATGATTTTTGGTAGAGGAAAGAGACAGAGGAATGAGAACTACATCTGGAAACGGGAGAGGGAAGTTATAGAAGTAGTCGATAATTTTAAGTAACTTGGTGTTATACTAAGTCCACAAAATAATATGAAACTTCACTTTGCAGAAAAATTAATAGAAAAATTAATAAATGCGAAAATTGGCATAAACACAACCTGGTCAGCATGTATGAAGGATAAAAATATAGGACTCCGAGCGAAATACCAAATCGTTGATGCTACAGCAAGGTCGGTTACAGCATGCTTTGAAAAATGGAAGGAACTAGCGGTGGATGTAGGATGAGCTGTGAGTTAGTCTAAAACAATACAAAGAAGTGCTTTACAATTTAAAAAATGCATAAAGCTTTTATTGAACTAGCGCAATCATCAATATACAGAATATATGTATTACTCAAAACTGGAGCATGACTTTAGCACGATAAATTACTTCGAAGATAATGTGGATGCAGACAAAATCTCAACAATTTCTTAAAGCTAGAGGCCATTAAATTACATACCCCACCGCCCCAATCAATCCATAATCTGCAGCTTGTGCAATTTAAAAGATCGTGGAGATATAAAGCAAACTAAACTTGGAAAATTCGAACTACGAAACGGATGAAGTTCTTTAAATACTGAACGGTTGAGACTGGCCTACTCTTATCAATTTTGTGAAAACTGCGCTCCGATATCGAAACCAAATTGGTATTAAATGAAGTGTTTTAATTCATACAAATACGTAACTTAGTGTACCTTTTTACTACTTTGTTTTATTTTAAGCTTCTCATTCTGGGAGACGGCTTTTACCAAAAGCGCAGTAGATATTTTTTTAAGGCAGTAGAATCATTTTAGGAAAAAAATGCAGTAGATCTACTGCAATTGCAGTAAAGTGGCAACATTGCTCTGTACTCGGATTAAACAGAAACGTAAACAAAATAAGGTGCAATATGACAACCATCTACCCAACCTACGCTATAAGATATTTCAACATGACTAAGCAAAAAAATGCACACGTATGATTAGCGAACAAGTCAGGGAACTGCAAAAGATTGCGCAAATAAGTTGCGATGTCAGGTGAGAAACTAAATTATCAGAAGGCTCGCAGCAACTTAAGTCATCGAGTTGCATTTAGCATCTTTCACGAAAGATGATATAGGCAGACTCAGTAAAGTAAAAAAAAGCACTTAGTTACTGACTGGTTGGCATAAATAGAACCGAATTGAAAGTATAGGTAGGTATCTTATCCAAGAAACGATTCCATTGTTATTTGCTTGAAAAACATGTGAACTGGCCTCGAATAAACAGGTTTCGTTGTTTTGAATGGGAATCATACATTCCTTCTATTAGCAACCTAAAGTAGGTTCTGTTTGACTTTCCATTCTATTTTTGACCCGCAACCGTAAGCAAAAGTAAGCCAAACCTGAACCTACAAAATAATAAATTCACTTGACTAGAGACAGAGCCAACAACCATCGGCATGATTTGAATTCTGGAATCATTAACGCAAACGTTGACCCCAATGTCATGGAATCCAACAGAAAGGAAAATAAACATAAAACAAACTACAGAAAACTAAAATAAACCGGAAAACACAAGAGGCACAATTAATAGCAAATCGGCTTTGGACCCTTTGTTTTTCGAGGGGAGAACACGCATTCAAAATGCATTCGGTTTCAATTTCACAAAAGTTCTGGAACGACTGCATCTATTTTAAAATCAATTCATTGAATAGACTAAACAAAGAGCTCTGCTGTAAAATCACATCAACAATTATTTTCTTTCAAACTTAGGAGTTTTCCACCGAAAGTAAAATTAACAATTCCATTGATTTTTTTTTTTACTCTAGCAAAAGTTGCAGATTTTGCTTTGGGGAGCAAGGATGACGTGTTTTCTTCTTTCTCCTCTTGTTTCGATGGGAATGAGTCAGAGTTGGATTGAGAAGCACCCTTTTTTCAGTAATGTGATTCAACTTTTTCAACGAGCGACCATGACTTACCTTCTTTTGAGATGCAAATCCTTGGTTTCTTCCAATTAGAACTCTTCAATTGACCACATTTCTTCCAGCTATGTATTTTAATGCTAGACGGTTGAGTAATTATTTTTCACAACTTAAAACTAGACAGACGTGGATTGCGATTACGAAATATCAAAAAACAAACACAAAGTGCAAGAAATACGTGAATTTCATTGCACAGAGCACCGACTAGCGACTACCGATACCGACACGACGTCAATGGGTGGAGGAACCGATGGCTAAATATCACGCCGCAGAATGAAAAAATGTTAACAATGTTAAGTTTTTGTAAAACAAACTACATTTAACAACAAAAACTAATTGAAAACTAAAAAACTCACAATCAGTAGAACTTGAGAAGAGATTTTAAATGCCTTTCGATTGTGCAAAATCACTGGTTAAAATAAAATAAGAAAAAACATCACACAACGGGGATTGGATTGGGCTCCAATGGCTCCAGCGAAACAGTTTTCTTGTTGGAATTGTTCAAAGCCAACTGACTGAGAGGAAATGAGACAAAATGATTAAGTTGAAAAGTCAGTTTCTTTCGTTGTTTTTGTTTGTTTTCGTTTTTTGGACTAAACCATACTAAACTGAGCAACACCGCACAACTGTCAGAAATGAGCTAAACAAAATGGCCACGTTAAAGCGGATATGGAATAAGCGATTGGTTGTTGTCTTCAGTGCAGGAAAATCTGAATCGGTTAAGCGATTGGTTGTTGTCTTCAGTCCAGGAAAATCTGAATCGGTTTGGTTTTGAGCAAAACTAAAAAAGGGAATTTTATGCACTTTGCTTAGTTTCTGCTCACACCAAATTCAGTGGATTTCTATGTTTCTATGTTTTTTGAGAAAATCGTTAAAAGGAAAATAAATTCAAAATTTAAAAAAAAGATGATTTTTAATGGAAGTTATAACTTGATGATATTCACGACGTTACTTAACAGAGTAAAATAAATTGTTGATTGTTCTAGGACGTATGGAGCTTATCTCGCTGCCTACGTACAATTTTCAAGGGATTATGAGAACCATTATTTGAACGTAGGAAAGTGCGGGTATCCTTATGAACGATTTAGATTATTTCTACCAGAAACAGAATTTTTTCCAAAATCCGTAGTCTGTAAGTGAGTTGGATAAGTTCGATTTGTGGCTGTACTGTAAAAGGAATACTCCAACCAGCCAATACCGATATTCTCCAGTAGAAGTTCCAATAAATTGCAATGATTGGACTATTCGGTCAAGATTCAATTTCAGAGACTAAAAGAGTCAGTGAATCACTGAAAGTCTTGTCCTTGAATTCGACAAGGATAAGCATCGACTTAATTGGTTGGATTTAACCGATTTACAAGTTCTATATTCAATTTTAAGCCGATTAAGTTGAAAAGAGAACTCGTTAGAGACGTAACCGGTGGGCTCAGCTTACGAATCAACAAGAACTAGAACTTTTATCGACTTCGTTTCGTAACTGACTCTTCATGCTCATGACCTCAAAGAAACCACTCATTGGATGAAATAAGCGAATCGGCTCAGATCGAGATCTTTCATGTTCAAGTCAATGCAGAGTTGACTAGAATCAGAGCCGCTGAAAGATCTACTTGAGTGAGCCATACTCTGCAGCCAAACACAGCCAGCCAAACTAAAAGGACGAACAACAAAACCAAATTTGTTCTATTTTTTTTTTAATTCCTTTCAATCACATTGTCCAGCTTTGGAAATCACTTCCATTTGTTACGAAACTCCTAGTCCTTACAACATCCAACACTATCCCTTGTCTTCTATGAATCGACATGAAACCAAACCTACTCTTTTAGGAGCATACAAGACATTTAACTCGTTATAGAAATCCATAGCCCCAGCTACCACTTTGTTGCAAATTTTCTTTAATGTCAGATACTGGCGCACACATGGTCTTTTTTTCTTCCTCTTTTCTTCTACTCCCTATATTTAAATGCGCCAACCACTATGATCATCAGCATCCGTTGTGTTCTACTTTTCAGAACAACATTTATGCCAGTCTAGTCCCCTACACTTTACCCCGTCAACGGATCACGATCATCTGATCATGCAACGATCAAGATCGCCGATCACAGGTGTTATACGGAATTTATCGTGCCACAATGCGGCAAAGTTACAAACAAAATAAAAACTCATTCATCCTGTTAAAAGCATTTAAGATATAGTGAAACTCATTGCGCCAGTCTGCCCAACTGAAAGATCACCATACACACACTCCCAGGCTCAATATTCGTTTTTTTTTTTCTTCTTATTTTTTGTGATTTTAATCACCTGATTGCGTGAATGAAGTCAAAGCGTGAAACATGTGCTCCATAAAGTGCAGCGATGAGGAGATTTATCGGATTAGCGCATAGCAGCTAGAGAAAAATTGTACACTCCACATAGACCATACCACCCAACACCTTTTCCAGAAAAGGAAGATACTCGGTAGTAGGTACCTACTCCTCGAGTCTACAAAGATGAAACATATTTGTGTGTTGGCTTAACTTGACTTGTCGCTCTGTGTGGAACTGGCCAAACATGGATTGCAATATAAGACAACGAAGGAGCGGAAGAAGAGGATAAAAATAATCCAATGTATCTCATGAATCCATGAATGCAAGGTCGTTTAACTGCATATATAGCAGCAACCACTCCACACTCTAGGTCTAGGAGGATGAGGAACCCAGAATCAAAAGAGTGTGTGTACAAGAATTGAGATATTTCACTTGAGTGGGGTAACTAATCGAGATAACATGGCGTTGTGCAGGCGAGTATCTGTGCTATGAGGAAGAAGCTGATGATGGCTAGGGCTATAGACACATGCTCTTGCCAGCGGATTGAATGCATTCTATTTGCGATAGAGTGTGTGTCACTGGGAAAACTATAATACTGATGCCATTGAAAGAGGTACGATCACAAAGGATGTCGTAATAAAAAAGGAGTACTTGGCATAGTCGCGTTTACGGTTTGTTGTGACATTTTTAGAGATGGAATCGAGGATGGAGGTAAGTGTGTCAGAAACGGGAAAGGATGCATCTAAATTAGACACTTTTGTAGGTGCGGGGTAAATGTTGCAGGTATGTCCACGTTATAGGTCAGGTATAGATGCGATTATGTGAGTTGTATGAAAAGTAGGTATAAAAGCTATAACTTGAACAACAATGCTTTGAAATATATTCTAAGGTTGTTAGTTATGAAGCTGAAGATTCGAGATGTTGGCATTTGGTTTTACTTGCAAGCAAGGGGTATTTGAAAATTGGAGGAATCTTTCAAAAAATATAAGCAAAAGTAAAGGGGGAATTGTTCTTGAGCCACAAGAGGTGATCAAAAGTTTTTAGAGTTGAGACACAAAGGAAAAAACTTTTAGGTCATGTTATCCGAGAGATAGAAAGCAAAAGCTCTTTGCAAATTAAGAGAACTTATTGAGGTGTAACTTCTTGAGAAAATTCAGAGATAAACATTTACATGTTCTTAATCATAAAAATGAACTGATCAAAGTTGAAAGAGCAGAGTATCAAGTAATCAGTGTAGGTCTCTACAGGGAATGCTGAATCTTGAATGTTGGTTACCTTGTGTGTCACGATGACGCGGTTGTCGAGAACCAAGTCTAAAAGTTCTAAATCGGAAAACAGGATGAAACCAGAGCAAGCAGTTTCGATTCGAAATCTCAAATCTGTAAGCATTGATTTAGTTCAATAGAAAATGGCGTATGTGTATAGAGTGAATCTTATACTTAATCTTCAGAAAATGGTATGATGCAGTTTTCGTGTTGGATAATTATTTTGAAACCTAAAAGAGGCTGAGCCCAATTTTTTACCATCCATTGAAGACTTTTCGTGTTTACCAGGCGCTAAATTAGCTCTACACAGTATGTTGAGCTCCGCCGTGTAATGGTTAGAAATTGCAGAGAGAGTAGACTACTACTTAGGAAGTTTGGGGTTTGAATTCTAGTAAGATTTAAAATGATTCTATCACATCTCAATAGGAATTGGAGAGTCCGCCATTTCGATAAGTGGTTGTATTTACTATGCCAACGCATCTATTCTATTTGCAAGCTGCGCTGTCAGTATAAAACATGATCGGAACGAAACTGTCTCCGGAAATATCTCCGATTAGTGCGAAATCTAAGTACATATTTCAATATTGGCAACAGTTCCACAAACGAAAATTTATATATAAACTTGAAAACCATAAGAAGATCATAACTACGAAGAGCTAATCCACAAAATGATTGTGTAAGACCTCGATCTTCTTGCGTTTACATGAGAATGCATTCTAACCAAGAGTTGAGAGATTCTCTAAAGCTTTTTCGCACAGAAGTGAAAGGAATTGGTATTGATGTCAAGCTTTTTAAGGTAGCTATAGATCAGGTAGAAAGGAACATGTTCCAGCAGGTCTGCATGATGCCTATGGTTGGAAGAAAGCATGTCCTACGAATTGAACCTCAGTATCGTATGTCCCACCCTAAAAAAGGAGACGCTCATAACTGATCTAACTAACCTTCCGCCGAAGGACCTACAATTTTCTGCCTATTTCAGAGGGGTTATCGAGAAAGCGCTTTTCATGACAAAATGGATTTATAATTGGAGGATTTGCCAATTCCTCACTAAAGGCGATGCCCGTGAAAAAACATTTTTGCTTTTGTGGGTATTCGAACCATGAACCTCCCACTTAACAGGCAGACATACTAACTTTCACGCCACGGGCACTACAATGCCACTTAAGTAAGCGAAAAGAAAAGAGGAAGAAAAGGAAAATCTGCAATAGCAGGATCTATGTACATATCTGACTCTATGCAGCCGATGACAAGGGGATTAAAAAGGCTATGGGGTACCTGCCACTGTTTCCACCAGTGACTGCTTCCACCAATAAATCCACAAATAAGAGATTCCGTAGCGGCAAAAGAAGTCAGACAGTATCTTTCTCCCTCAACTTCCCAAAAAATGCCTATAATTGCTGCGTGTCGGGGCGAAATCATTTTATATCTGATTTCACCTACGGAAATAAATATTATTATAAATAAATTTTTCTTCGTCATTGCTGCATTACGACGTAAACAGTTTCTTTTGATTATGAAAACACTGACAATTAACCAGAAGCAATAAAAATTGGAAAATAGCACGTATTCGCCTACGTTACATTTAAAATTATATCTTTCCATGGTCAAAGTCGACCTACAATTTTTTGGTTTGGAAGTTTTATATAAAGTTTCAGATTGCTAGATCTCAAGAAATATGTGACAGAGGTCAATCAAATTCCAGTATACGAGTACGTTCCACCGTTTTCTTTTTGGGAAGAAAAAATTAACTCATCTCCCATATTGAAACTCTTTTTCGACTCATTCAGTGGATTTTACTGGTAGTGGTAACAGTGGTGTATGTCTGTCACGTGAGAGGTTCGTGGTTCGAATCCCAAGAGACAACGAAAAATGGCTTTCCATGGGTATCGCGAGGAATTTGCAAGCCCTCCTATAATAAATTAACTGTCATAAAAAACACTTTCTTGATTAGTCGATTGGAATCAGCAAAAAATTGTAGGTCCCCTCAATTCCCTGATGACATTCGGTCTCGACTGTTCATTTAATGCGAATTTGAATCTACTGCATTTGCCTCCAACTAAAGAGTTTGCTTCTATTCATTCACATCAAGCATACCAACAAGTTCAAATATGGATAGGGTCAGAGACAGGAGCAAAGGAACCGGGTTGGCAAAAGCGCCTTCAGTTTAGTGCAAAATACAAAATATAACTAAACGTCTATCGCTTTCATGTAAGTGCAGGAGGAAATAAATGAGCCACAAGGAGAAGCCGAAAGGAGCTATTTTATGCACTCCGTGCTCTAGCAACCCTCTCCGCAAATCACTGCAATGCTAGTTGACTATGATGAAGGCGACCACGACTATCTTCAACTTTAAAACTTCCCATAAGCCGATGCCATGGGACAAATAACAATACAAGTTTAACTTATCTTAAGGTACAAGAAAAAATTGAATTTGCTTTGAAGTTTACTACTAAAACTAAAAAAACAAAAACGGTATTGATATTTAGTGTTGCCAGTGATTTAATGATAAGGATGACTGCATAATACCTGACATTTAGAGGTTCCGCAATCCCAAAAATATTTAATTGTTTTCCACGAGTATTGCAATTGGAAAGAAATCCGAGAGGAATTACACCACCATGAAAAGCGTTTCCTCACTAACCTTTTTCGCTATCGGCAGAACCTTCTAGGTCCCTGCAATGCGTTTGGTCTTATGACTAAACGAAACTTATTGCTTCACCCTATTTACATGTGTTCGTGTCACTTGAGCCCCTTGGCATATTGGTAAGCATGTCTATCTGCAACGTAAGAGTTCGAGGCTCAAACTGCAGAAACAACCTCTGGGACCAAATATCGGAATCAGCGATCGAGTGAGTAGGTGAAATTTGTCTCTTCATTTTGTCGAATCAAATTCCGTTCGATTTCTGATAAGGGAATATCAAATTAAGTTACTAGATTGATCGATGACGTGAGTGATAGTGCCATACTAACGTAATTCAGCCAGGTATAACTCGATAACGTGTGCTGTAATTCGGACCCTGTTTTTTGCGAGGAATTGAAAAGCCTTCCGAGTGTATTACTTTGCTATGAAATGCGCTTTTCAACTTAGTCATTCAGAATCGGCAAAAAAAATACATTTCACTAAAAGTTTTGCTCTTGGTCTGGTGAGACCCGTCACACAAATTGATATCAAATTATTTGTTAAGAGGGCGAACAAATATCCGTGGCAAATTGTAAGTCCCCAACGTCACATACAAAACACATAAAAGAGTTTGATGGATAGTTTATGTGTGCCGAAGAAGCACTGAGAATCACCTTGTGCAGTAGCGAGTCTCAATAAAACGCTGTACTCACTCACGCAACTATAAACCATAAACACAATTTACCAACCATCTCTGTTGCTCACTCCTGAACACTGACTTATTTCTGTTCATTAATCGTTATTGTTTTGCGACCTTTAGCGAACCTGCATATAGATTCCCAATAAAACTCGGCTATTTTAAAAGTCGAAAGCAACTAGAGACAGATTTTTAAAAATTTTGATTATCCCAAAAAACAACAATTACATTTGTACTCATATGTCTCTTCTTTAATTAAAAAATTACTCCTTAAATAAACTTTTAAAAATATGTTTACCATTTAACTACGGAAAATACAAATTTTCAGACCCAAAACAACGAAAAAATTTTGCCCTAGAAAACTATGCGTACAGTTTATTTAGGGTTTTGTATTCTTGCTTAACAATGTTTTACAAAAATCCTAACTAAGTATGTTCGCTTCAAATTAACTGTCTATAAAATTCAAGTAAAACTCTATCTGGCCTTGTTACAAACACATCTCGCAAGCACTTTGTAAAAGCTTTGCAATGCTCGACGACTTTTGCTCGCCTTCTTCAAAAACCTGTTAGTCTCAATTTTCCTTCATTCAACAACCTCGATAGCTTTGACTTATTTTTAAACAAATTCTTAACTAAATCCGAAGATCTTTTTAAAAAAAAACGAGGTGCCCCATACACAATTTCTCTTCTCTAACACTATTTATAGCCTCTTGCTGGCCATAAAAGTTCTTTTGTTAACAAGTTGAGATTTCTATCTCCTTCGAGGCCGCACCCAATCTTTGCGTTCGTTGTCTTTAATTTGGTAGGCACACCGCCCGATGAGGTGCAAACAGCTCTTGGTCCAGCTTCATACACCATACACTACAGCTTCATGAGCTATTAATCGACAAGTAAATTACAATTTACAACTTTGCGATCATAGTTGATGAAGTCGAAGATATAATCAGACTGCGACTCAACACCGAACCGATAGCTAATTAAATTTAATTATACATAAACAATGAGGATTAGTTTTACTCCTGTTAAGATTTGTGTATTTATAACGTACATGCTGCGAGTGTGTGTTTGAGTATGTGTGCAACAAATAAATAACATTCAAATGATTAAACCGATATGAATGCCTCTATGTCTGTGGTATCCAACCAAAGAAACGCGTTCTGGCGACCATTAAGCCACACAAAAATCAAATGTGCAATAACTAAAACTATAATGAGGTGCTTTTAATCGATTAGTGTCCCAAATCCCCATGTACCAAAAACGTTAGATTTAAGTTTTATGTGTCATGAGTTAAAGAAGAGTGAAGTGACTGTACATGAATTTAATTATGTGAAAGCTACAGTGAGTGCAGCTCTTACCTTAGCCGGGGGTCCTTGCGTTTTTGTAATTTGAGATTTTTCCGTCGTTGTTGACGAACGTTTCAGTCTATTGGGGGAGTCTGGAATTAAAAGAAAAATAAATATTAATAAAAACACAAAATAATGTATGTAAAATGATAAACAATAAAACAGTCAAATTTGAATAGCAATGCTTTATCTGAGCTCATTTCCTCCTCAACACAAAACAATATCATAAACAAGTTAAGCTAATTAAGTCTGACTGAGCTGATGATATTGTTTTGATGAGCTATGATAAGATGATATGTATACCTAAATTATGTATATGAAAATATTGAATTTTGAACTTGTTTAAACTAAAAATGAATCATCGCATCGGTAAGTATGTAAGTCGAATTGATAGTGACGTTGTAAAAGAACAAACAAATATTTCGGTGAGATTGGTTCATTAGAGGCTAAATTAAAAACAAGTCGACCTTGAACCAAAAAGCAATTCAAAATTCATGTACCTATACCAATCTTTAAAACAACGGATTTAATTAATAAACAATTGTTTTTTGTTGTATAACAGTAGAAAGAACTAATGAGCTAGACACTACAGTCTCGTAATTGGGTAAAGTGTTTCACTCTATAGACTATACAATTGAGATATCAGACCCCATTCATAAAATTAGTGGTTGATGCAGTTGTTGATAGATACGTTTACTTTCGCATGTTTAATGAACATTATTTTGCAGGACTCTATAGATAAAGAACTGATTTGGGTCTGTTTGGACCAAGTAGTTATAGGTGTTATTTTGAGGCCGCCTAGTCTAGTCTAAACTCAACAAGACACGGTCATAAGACCGACACAAAAAGAAGTATTGAATCGAGTTTCTTCGAATAGCAGTCAGTTGAGTTAAATATGACTTCAAATTCAATCACGCGGACGTAAAATTGATGTTTCCAATGTTTTTGAAATTGAGTGACTTCGTCAAGCGGGAAAACAGCAAAAGTTAAATTTAAATTTAGAAATTCTATTTTAAGCTTAATTCAATTATTATAGTGTTTGAATAGATCGGAAAATGATATGGCCGATGAATTCCACATCAGTTTCGTTTCCCGATCCTAAAAGAGAGATACCATAACAATAGCGTCAGCGCTAAAGGTAGAAACATACTTAATAATATCACGTTTAGAAGCTATATTATGGAATCGTCTATTGATCAAGATACTGTTTATAGCAGTTTAAGACCGAATTCACCAATATCAATCGACCAAATTATCATTTTAATGCAAGAAAAAGGAACGTGAGAGTAAAGACTTATGATATTTAAAGTATTAGAGTTTTTGACCACTTCAAAAAGTGGGTATAGGTTGTCGTGGTAAGAGTAGGTTCATCTTACTCCACCTGCGTACAACATAAACTTTATAGATCGAAAGACTATATGCTATCAGAACTGTGGATTTCTGTTGGATGCACCTGCGAATTGTTCACTATAGTTCATCAACGGTGCCAAAGGACACAAGGGAGTTGTTTACTAAAGTTCTTCAACGATGCACATGGACAGCTTCTTATTGATGGCGATAAAATTTGGAAAAGGTGGTGACAGCATTGCGAGGGTCTTCTATCTGACAGCTGCTAACGCAAATATTGGAAGCCTGGTTGGTGGCCTGTTACGAGGGAGGTTCCAACAACGAGAAGTAGGCAATTTTTCAGATAGTACTTCCATCCCAAGAAAAGCGTCTTCTCGACTAGTCTTTCGAAATCGGTCGGTTCCCTCCATTTTTAACTAGTTGTAGAGAATACGCTAGGTTTCAGGTGGACATGCTAACCATAACGCCACGAGTACCACTAGACTTTCAACTACTCGAAGATAATTCCTTGAAACTATTCCTTACTGACGATGAAGCCATCCTAGGTGAAGATCCTACACCATTGCAAAAGGCACCCGTTATAAATCTATTGATAAACCTTGTTGAGCAAAATAGATACAATAGATACATAGATAGATACAAAATTTATTTAAACATTTAAATATCTGAGATCAAATAAACGAAAAGATTAGTAAAGTTTTTTGACAATTAAAAAAAAAAAAAAATTTAATTGTTAAAAAACTTTACTAATCTTTTCATTTATTAGATTAAAAAACACGTGGATTATCTCAACTGAAAAACTCATGAAGTATCTGAGATCAGTGACCAATAGCAAAGCAACTCGTGATAAAGACACAATAAGACCAGTGCGAATAAATTTGTTTCGCAAAACTGCACTATTTTCTGTGACTGACAAGTGACAACGCGGTTGTCCAGCTCTTATCATATGAGGTTCGAAATATTGGACAATGTACAAAAACTATGAAAGTAAATTGACAGCAGCTGAGATGAGTTTGCTTTAAAAGACAGAATGAGTAACAAAGCTTTATTGAGCAAGAAATACAAAATTCCGTGGAAACCGTCACTTACAACCGGCGCAGCAGGAAGTTACGTATAAACTATGTTCATTTACTGTTAACTGTCACGAAATGAGTCAAAATCCACCTAAAAAAAGAAAGATTGTGAGTTTCTACACAAAGTAAAGAAACGGTCTATTATAGTCTTCAAAAAAGAGGTCCTTTAAAGGACGTCAAAAAGAATAAATGTATTATGTGACGTTTTCGTACGATTGCGTCGAGGAATGAAAAAGCTTTCAACAAACAAATTGGTTGATCCGTGGGGTTGATTATAAATAAATCAATAATCACATAATTTTCGTATCTACTTCGTAAAAAAAAAATAATTTTGTACCTGGTTCCGTATTACAAATAACGATACTTGCAAAAAATACTCGTTAACGTTACGTTTCGATTGCGATTCACTGTACTTGCTGTCATTTACGACTACTGGGCCCGTATTACAAATCAACTTTTGTTATCGTTAAGTCACGATTTCGTTTAACGATACTCGCTGTCATTTACGACTGCTCTTGGCAGTCATTTTGTTATCGTTCTGACATTTTCATGGATCAACTCTCGGAATTCATAATCGGCCTACATCGGTATCGCGTGGCTATCGTTATCTTGAGTTTGGTTGTGTTGAGTCAGGCTTAATATTCCGGCCCTGTAAGCGGCCGTTTTGTTATCGTTCCGTCATTTTCATGAGTCCATTTTCGTAATTCATAAATCGGTCTAGTTTTGTTCGTTCGTTGAGTTTTGTTTTTTTTTTTTTTGCCTAGCGTTTCATAATACGGGCTTTGCAGTCAGTCGTTTGAAACCATTCTGCCTTTTTCATGAGTCCATTTTCGTAATTCATAATCGGTCTATCGTTTTTTTTCGTTTTTTTTTTTTCGTTTTATGCCTGGCCTTTCGTAATTCGCAATACGGCTTTGGCAGTAGGTATATAATGGGCCAGTAACAGGTCCGAATTCTTAGTACCTATCAAAACCTCTTCTTTTTAAATAATTTAAAAAACTAGGTGTTACTCGTCTTTTATATGTTCAAAATCTTTGAAATTGTACCTTAATCTTGTTATAATGTTTTAAGTTACACTCTCTCGTTGCCAACAATTCAGTAAACGTGTGCAGATGCAGAATTTGACGAATGTCGTTACAGCAAAGCAGCACTTGAACGGAAAACCACTGAGGCATTTCAAGCTCAAGATTCGGTTGAACAAACAAACTTTTGGGTTCGGTTTTTTTACACATCAAATTGCCTGAACAGCTGCACTGCTGTCTAAAATTTGAGTTACATAATCTCATATAATATTCAAAGATTTTCTGTTCTAGAAAGAACCAGAAAGTTGATATCACTTTCACTATTAACGAGCCATCATCAGAAGCAACTACATATACCAACTTAACGTAAAAGAGTGCCTTACGGCTGCGTTGATGCCATTTTCATTGCTAATATGTGAGAGAAAAAACACAGATTGTCATGGCATTAGATGCTTATGATGATGATGATGCCCATAAAATGATCTTAATGCTGACACATAAACAAACAAACCATCAAACAACCAAGTCCGCAACCTAATACAGCCCATATCTTAAGGATTAAGCCAAAGTGAAATGTAACTGATACGCTTCTTTGTCGCCCATAAAGATGATGATCATGGTTATACGAGAGAGTGTTATGGCCACGTTTGGTTTACATTATAAACATATACATAAATGGGTAAACTATGAATGCGTCGCGTCGATCGTCTTCCCAAAGAAGGTGCGAAGACTGCGTTGAAAGTCGGTCAGGCGCATTAAATGCAAACGACAAACGAATAAAACAAACAAACTTTCCAGTCGTATACTTACACTCCTCGCCATTGAAATGATGATCCCCCATTTCCACTATTGATCTTGGCAAAGTATAGAAATAACACTTACACCACAGTCTTGGGCGGATCGATTTTAATGTCACTCCAATCCCCAATGGAAGAGGATTCAAATGCACACATATACTGCAAGTTGCAACTGAAGACTGACTGACAAGTGAGTGTGTTTGTGTCAAATTACCATTATGTGCTGCAGTCATAGAAAGTATTTTATTTTTTTTCCCATTTGTTGTAATAGCCATGTACAATTAGAAAACAAATAATTTTTTTAACTTTTTCTTCTTTTTATGGCAGATATTCCACCATAAGATAACAAAACAGTAACGATAGAAAGAAAGAAAAACAAACATGGTAGAAAGTTTCGAGCGGGAAGCACACAATGGTCAGCCTTTTGTTGAGCAAAGGTGGAGTTCCTCCACATACACACACACATGACGATGTCAGTGCCAGTGGTCAAAATGACTCTTTCAATTGTTTGTGACCAAAGTAAAAGTTCAGGCTACTACAACAACCGCTTTTTATTTGTCTAATTATGGTCAAACAAGATGTGAATTCGATTCGTCATTATTTAGCTCAGGCTCGAGAGCAACAATGGGACACACAATGCAAGTTCATTGAATGATGGGTTCCGTCTTCCGTGTGAGATGGACATTGGCTTTCATTCAATTTTATGTTTTGTGTATCGTAGTGAGACATTGTTTTGTGATTGATGCCATTGCTCCTATTGTTGTCACACACATGGCTTTAACCGAGGTAAATCACAGGTTGTTTTGACTGGGCACTGCCGCGCAGTAAGAGCTTATATTTGTTTCTTCTTTTTTTTCTGTTGTGTATAATTATGAGAATTATAGAGTAGAAAGGTTTGTATTTATTTATGGAAGCTTACCGGCAATTTGCATAGGATAATTGCCTTTCCATTTACTTAAATTATGCGGTGTGACTCTTGCTGGTATAGGAAATGAGTATTTTATTGTTAAGGAGAGACTACGTTCCTTTTATAATAAGCTAGGTATTTGTTTACTTTGTTGTCGCATTTCATAATAAAAAGACAACCTTACACACTTGAGAGGCTGTTAGCACTCTTTTTATCGAAAGATCATCATAAACAAACACGAAGCTATTATTTTCAAATCTTTTTTGCAGTCAAATGGAGACATATATTGAAAGATGACTTGAAGCGTACAATTTGTCAAAGTTATTAACAAGTCAGACATAAGCTCACATATTTTTTGAGTAATATTTAAAAAGTTCTTTCCACTCCTCGATTTGCATGTCGTAAACATTTATTCAGCCCAGGTAGATGTAGGTATCTACGAATATACAAACGACAAACTCAAAAGTCGGCTGGGAGAGGATCAAAATGACATCATTTCATTTAGCAAAAACCAAGCAACCTTAATCCAAGAAAATTAACGATCCCTTATAAATCTTCTCGCGTGTGAAGTTTTTGTAAGTAATTTGTCATCTTAACTGAAAAACCAAATGACTGTTTTAATCGTTTGCATTGTACGTGTTTGTAGTTTATGTGAATCGACGGTCTTTTGCATTATTTAAGAGGAAGAACTCGTTTAGAGAAAACTAATGAGGCTTGAAGTTATTATGTAGCACACATTTTTTTCTAACACGTGGGATGTTCGCAACGGGGAGGAACTTAAAGATGATGTACCTACATAACTAAGTTTGCTTACTTGTTTACGAATAAGATTCTGCGAAAAATCTGTGATAAAGAAAATGTATAAAAAAGTAAGATAAAGTTTTTTTTCTTTTTCTATCTAGCTCTTTTCTGTAAAATTAGCTTATAACTAACTACCTTAAAAGATATTGTATCTTACAGTTGTTAAGCATTCACTTAATAAACTAAACTAAACTAAACTAACTACAGCCTCATGATGATGTGTTCTGTCCCAGTGCTACTTCTGTCCTGTTATGGAATAAAATGGGTTCTAACCTTTGAGCTATTTATTTGCTTTCGAAGCACATTTCGAACTCACTCTATCCATTTTTATAGTAAAAAAGATATTCATTTTCAGTTAAGCTGTTCAAAATTAAAAGAAGAACAATGTTAAAAAATCTTCTTGTGATGGGAGACGACAAAATTCTGCACAAGCAGCGACAGCATTTTGACGGCATTTCAAAAGAACAGTTTCCTCGAGAGCGCTATCCAGAAACTGAACTTAACTTGACGGGAGTGGACCCCATATGAGCTTTGGAAAAAGATGGAAGACATCACATCGAATTTAGATGGCTTACTATTCTAATCTGCAAGCTTTTAAAAGATGATAGTCGGCCTATGGAATGGAGGGAAAGTTACCTTCTGCTAATGTACAATATGAAGAGAGATATAGGTACCTACGTGAAATTGCCCAACACTTTGAAAATAGCTCAGCTGTTATTGGGAAAACGACTGCGGAACATAATAAACTTTTCTGATAACTAATGTGATTTTTTCGCGGACAAGTCAACAATTGATGTATGTAGTTTAAACCAAATCATTCCGAATAGCATCAAATGTCTCAAAAAAAAAAGTCTCAAGCCATCTGGTTTTTGTTTCCGTTCTTCACTACTAGAAATAAGTAAACAGAGTGGAGCTATAGAGCGGGGATGCCCCTAGCCTTAGCCCACTTCTCACAATGATGCCTTATGAGGGAATGGATGGACTTACACTTTTCTTCTGATTCCGAAGGGCTAATTGTGAATCACGAATCTCCGGGGTAATACGCACAAGCATGCTAACCATCACACCACGGGTACCTTGCGACCACTTGTTGGAAGACAAAGTGTAGAGCACAAAAGTACATCAAAACATATTTGCTGACGATGGAGCTATCATAAATGAGGACTCAACATCCCTGCAAGAAGAATTAAATGCGTATGGGTAAAAGTTTTAGAGAAAAATATGTATGACTTAATACACTTGTGTTGTCCATTTTCTGATCCAGAAAATTGAATGAAAATGTGCTTCACAAGCGCAAAAAGAATATGGAATCAAGTTAGCTTCTGATGGCGACTTCAATTATCAAGCGTACGGTGGATGAAGTCGCTAGAAAAATCCACCACCTTCTGCGATAGCCCAAAGCTCAAGGGAGAACTCTACAGTATACAGCCTAGTTGTGCATGCAGCCTTCACATACACCGAAAGAAAAAACCTTGGATGATTTAAACATGTTCCATTGTTAATCAACAATTCATCTAAAGTTGTGAAATTAACCAAGTTTCGTGATGAATTCAAATAAGAACGCATTTTCAAATCAAGTATGCTGCCGTTATCAATTTTTTTTTCAGGTAAGTATCATAAAAGTGTTTAAATTAAGTATGTTCGTAGTTGATTTGAATATGTTCTAATTTTTAACCAACAACGTGATTGTTGATTTCATACTTGATCAACAACAAACATATTGGACTAACAATTAAGGCTGAAATTACAAAAACCATCACGTTTGTGATTGCAATACCAAATACACTGTTGAACTATCACCAATATGTTTGATCAACAATGTTCATACTTCTTTAATCAATAAAGAATAGTTAAAGTATCAGTAACATTTTGAATTCCAATATTTTTCATAGAACTGAAATGAACATGCTCTGTATGACAGCAGGAATAGCACGGTGTTAGAAGCACCAAGATCCGTGGAAGCCTTCAAGTAAAAAATATCAGAGATTCAGAGAACCTTTTCAAAAGGCGAAAGAAAGAAAGGAGACCAAAACACTCCTAAATGCAGACAAATACAACGAAACCTGAATTTGCCTCAGTCCTGGAAGGTCTGGTTAATGTAAAACGCTAAGTTAAAATTTGATCCAACATACAGATAACCTACTAAAGAAAGCTTTTTTGGAGTATTATACCATCGCTTTCAAGGACTGAATTTATTAACAGCCATTTTGTCATCTGTCATATGATTTATCTTTAGTTTGGTTTGGTTTGACAATGAGTTTGTAATCAATGCAACTCATCGGTGTTTTATTCCATTTCATAATTCTGAATGTCTTAAAAAAAAGTTCTCTACGAAGCAAAAATGAATCTTCACATATTAACACTAACAAAAAGATTTCAGATCCGTCGAAAAATTTACAGAAAGTTTCCTTTTACCACAAAACGTTGAGATCTGAAACTAGTCTGATTTCTAATCATGAGATCAGAACCAACAAATTTCTCGGGAAGTCAAAAATACTTTTGCTTGATAGCATTAATCTAAATACACAATACAAAGTCCCGAATGCCTAGATTCGCAGACGTTTATCGTCAAAACAAATTTCATTTCAGCAACTCAAAGATATAGCTACTGTACTTTGCCATCCCTATTACACATTTTTTTTTAGTACCTAAGGTTTGAACAGCATTCGTCCACACGATTCAAGCCTTGAGAATGGTATTTTCCGTGGCAGACAAAACATTGCGATATTTTGTTACCACTTGTGTAGTACAAATTCGTTTTGCGAGGGATTCGCATGTCCACCAAGAGAAACCAATAGAGTTTTCCCCATAAGCCGTCCTGCTCTGTTATAGCTCCCCTCCATTCCTCAAAATGTGTGGTAAAAAGAATTGTGCTAATGTTGTGCCACTATAATTATTCATTTGTTAAATTTCTATGAAAATATATTTGTTATGTGGTGCAGTGCTTAGTTTACACACTAACCCTAAATTGTCTCCTGCCAAAAACTTTTTTTTTCACCACTTATTTTCTCAAATGGCGGCAAATTCAAATCTTACACTGACCATTTTTTTCTTAAGTGAAAGCGTTTGAATTTGAGATCTTTGAGTAAAATGACTTAGAAAACCAACTGCCTTTTTCTCACAAAAAGACGGCTTCAAATTTTAACTGTCAATTTGCTGATGCTTGAGATAAATTTGTTCAGCAATTATCTGCACAACCAAAGACTTGTCAAAACAATTTCTCTCATTATTGTTTGTTTTTCTTACCTTCTTTTTGCTTGTTACATTTCCATCAACATTTACCACATGCTTTGAATCTTTCTTATTGTAACTGATATTCTGCGGGCAATTCCACACCTCAATGGGTGGCATACACAACTCCACCCAGATATGTACTCCCCGGTTGTCTCTCCAACTCTCTTTCACACCACATAAGACAGACAGTATGTCATAAATGATTTGCTCTACTTATGTGAAATTAATCAGTTTAATTGAGGGGAAATTGCATTTTGATTGAGTGATGACTTTAATTGACTAGAAGAATGACGAACATTCGCACTGACACAAACTTACTTAAATGCTCTGAATACTCTGCCTTCTTTAGCTGAAAAAAAAGCTTAAAGCAGGAGCACAACGCTATCACAATCACAAGTCGAGTGCATCATATGAAGCTTATTCCGTTTCCCAGCTAAGAGAAAAAAAAAATTGAATTAGGTTGTGATTGATAATCGCTGTATTTCCATGCAATTATTGTTTATTCAATGTTTCCGATTCTCAACAAAACACAAAACCCCCACCTCCTTTTGTGTGATTTAGAAGGAGCACACGCACCTGCCAATTTAAATTTAACTTTGCAGCAAAATTGCATCTTCGTGTCGTCCGGTTTGTCTGCGTCGCCGCGTCGCGTCGGCCGTCACTGTCATAGTCCGTTCTATCGTTTCTCTTCCTCAAAACTACATACATATCTTACTACCTTACCTTGTCGAATAGTAAATGGCACGGCATCTTTTATTGCACTTAAGTCTTCGCAATCCAAATGGCCTACTGGCATCAGTTGAAATTTACTTTAATAGGCCCAGCATTACGTACAAATGTATCCATGAATGAATATGTGAATCCGTATCCCCACACGGGGGTAATCAAATTAAATCTTTTCTTTGATTATTTATTTACTCAATACGAAACGGTCAGAGGCAGAGCAGATATACAAATGATAGTGATGTTGTTGTTGTTGTCGGTAATAGTAATTGTAATGACAGCGAATAAAGTGAGCGAGCAGTCAATAAGTGGAATGCTGTTATTATATGGAAAGCAAATTATCAGCAGGTGCATTTATTTGAAATTTTAAATAATTGTTCTCGATGTAAGTGCAGTGGAAGTGGAAGTAGTTGTGAAAAATATGATGGGAGTGGGTCTTGTTCTGTATTCCAAAATTATTTATGCGACCAAAAATCAGTAAATGGAACTATCAGTCCGATTCTGCAATTGATCACTGATAGCTCACAAGTCACAACGCACCAGTCAAGTTACAACTTTTCAATCCATACTCAAATTGATGTGGTTCTCAATGGCAGAATCGGAGCATAATTTTTCCCATACATACGCCATGAGCAGGACAATCATCGCCTAACTTCTGAGACGAACAACATTCAAAGGACTGCAGTTGATGATATCGTCAATAAATTGTAACTTCACTATCGCTTAGTTCAGTTGTCTCGCCTATTGTCTACGGTTAGAAAGTAAACTTATTTATGTTCCGGCTGCCACCATTGTATTTTTAGACGGGGTTCAGATCTATGGCCCGGAATTTAGCCTTCCGACCGTATTCATAGACGTCTTGCATTCCTGGATACCTTGCGAAAAGTAGGTAGAGGTTTGAATACAACCTTTAGCACAACTTGGCTGTCTGCAAACACAAATACTTCTTCGCGTCCTGCCGTTCTCCGTTACGTAGACTAAAGCAATTTTGATAGCATCTGTCTTTGGCTTGGAAAACGGATGAGCGTGTACCTTGCAAGGCATTCTGTCGCATGTCATCGCTCTCCACAAAAGTACCGATCCATCATCGGTTCTGGAACCTTCCATGAAAACAGCATGTCAATTAGAATGAAAGTTGATCCTTTAATTTTTTATTGGGTAATTGCATCGGCTTTCATATCTATTACTATTAGACTTGAGTCGAAAAATATGCAGCCTGCGAGATCGTCAAAGCTCCAGTACAAAATATGCCAAAGACAACTTCTCTTATAGCGGAAAATGGTATTGAGGATTCATTTCATTAAAGGTTTAAAGGAGAGGAAGGTTTAACAGTTCGTCGAGAGCAGCACCCAGTATATGTTGGGGAAGGCCAAAGTACAGTCAAGATATTTTGTATAATTTAAAATTTGGCGAAAGAAGCTTTAACGTATTTACTTGAGAGCTTGATGAAAGAGCTGATACAAAGGATATGATTGGTCTTATAGTAGCCCTAAAAATCTAGAGGGCGTTCGTGTGGGGAAAAGACTGTGGCGATTTCATGAGCTTCACTATTTTAAGAGCGAATATAATTGCTTACTAATTCTTTTAACTGACGCTTGATTTCGTTATATTTTCTATTCCTTTTTTTATGAATTTTTACGTTCCAAGCTCGACCATAACTTTTAGCATATGTTTTATAGGTTTATTATTCCATACAAGTCTAACACATTCAAGCTTCTTAACAATTTATAATGAGAAAAACAAACCTTTTGGTTTTACCGTATATTTAAATTACTCGAATATACTTTACGCATTCTGAAGCAGCACTCAATCAATTCTCTTCTAAAAAACAAAAAACACTGAAATTCAACTTTGCTGTTACAAAGTACAGTCAAACCTGGATAAGCGAGAGTTCAAGGGAGCACAATCTCAATCTCGCTTATAGAGGTTTCTCACTAACCCGAGTTTCTCGCTAATTAAATTACATGGGTAGCGTTTCTCACTTATAGAGGTACGCAACAATAACAAGTGACAGCAAGAACGAATGTAGTTAATATGTAATAATGATAAAATTAAATAAACACAGGGACACGTGTCCATTCGAAAAGAATGCGATAAAATAACAAAAAATGTTTAGTTCCACGAAATAGAATGGGTACAATATTGACGAGGAAACAAAACAAAAACAATGGTAGAAAGTTCCACGAAAGTTAAGAACGAGTCATAAGATAGCAGATGTTAAATTTGTTTGATCGACTGTCGCTTAGAGAGGTATAGTTAAGTAGCAGTCTCACTTACCGAGGTCAATGAGGGAAAAACGACTCTCTCTTACAGAGGTTTCTGTTTCTCGCTAATAGAGGTTTTGGGAGCTTAAAATGTCGGGTCCTGGATATTATTCTCACTTATAGAGTTTTCTCACTTATCCAGTTCTCACTTATCAAGGTTTGACTGTATTTACCAACATTGTCCATGTCCGTTTTAAGAAATCCTATCACGTATAGGGACAAAACAGATTCCTTTGTATTAAATGACATGCTTTACCTTTCAAATAAACAAATTCATGTGGTAAGGGATTTTACGGGTACCTAAGAAGTGTCTTCGTCTAGTCAAGAGGCACCCATTTCCATCGATGGAATAGACAAATACTTTGTATCACATATGCATAATATTTGTTCATTGAAATTCTGAGAGTGTTGTGCACAAAAGTCTAATGAACCCAACAGCAAATAGAAGAAGAAAAAAAAAATACACAAAAACGCTATTAGCACTGCGACAATTTCTAAGAAATCCACTATCGGTGCATAATGAGTGCTTGAGACCGTTTAAAGAGTTGGCATGCGCTTGGGGACAAAATGCATGGCTTTTGTCGCCTTTAGGTGTCTGGCTATATCCGCATAACGCACTTTTCTGCTTTAAAATTTCTGCTTAACAAAACAGAAGAGATTTCGTTTGCACGCAAAGGAATGAATCATGCATGTAAACGGGGACGACTGAAACAGTGAATGTATTTGACAACATTTAGGTTAGCTTATTTGCATTCGACATCAGATTTTTTTTTTGCGCTTAAGGCCAACAGTCTCGTGTAAATTTCACGTCTTAAATTGTGCAGTTTAATCTTTCTTTTTGGCGGCTTTTGTGATCGCTTGTAAGGAAGAAAAGTCGAAAGACTTGTGTGATTGATTGATTGAAGTCTGAATACTTCTGGCGTGACATGAGCTTGCAATAACATTTTATAAAGGATTTCAACGACTATTTATTTTTGCGAAAGTTACATAAGACCCATTTGCATTTCAAAGTCTGCCGTAAGGATTATACAATAAGAAAACAAAATTCAAAATGGGAAACGTACTGCTTTTCCAAAGTTAAAAAAGCAACGGTTGAACTTATTTTCTTTTACTAAAGGGTGTTTTTTCACTGTGAGGCTTTCGCACTTGACAACTATTTTCTATTTTCTACAAAAAAAAAAATAACTTAACTAAGTCAACAAAAGCCACAAGTTAACAACGACCAACAGACAACCTATTTGAAAGCATTAAGCCTAGTTGTTGAAGTTTAATTACTATGGTTTTCTTTTGGTATAGCTAAGATGGTTTACTTTCATTTGTGTTCACCTAATTACCATAAAACCAGAAACAAAAGCACTAAAGAACAACTCTTTTTACCTAAGTCGGTATCAACACAATTTGCAAAGGAAGGTTAACGACACTTGATGACATAACTTACACTTTAGCACAGCCGACGACGTTTTTGTTTTACTTATTCACACCAATTTCAGAAGACGACGAATAACTTACTACTCATACATTATTTATAAAGGCACTGTAATTTCAGTCAGAGTACTTTTTTGTACATATATCGACAAATAGTGCCACTGTTTTTTGCTAACTATAGTAGGTTAGTAACATTCAGTTGAAGATGAAGTTCTAAACGAAGTTACACTTGTCTATAAAAATAGTTGAACAATTATTATAACTTTGTTACGAACTTACACGTCTACTTTTGATGCTTAGCCAAGTCAGAGTTCATCTGCCCCAGAATACATTTACGATGACAAAGTAGTTTACGTTTACAAGCAACCGCAGCTAATAAGAAGCAGGTAACGTAATATGTACCCAAGAAATGCATATAGCAAAAGTAATTTCAAACACTAAAAAGCGAAGAGGGTTTTATGGTTTGGGCCGCAAAACTATAACTATATGAGCCCTACATTTGGGATGTTTTTTTTTTCTGAGCACGATTGCGAGTCAACTCACTAGAGGCCACTTCAATACTACGCTCCACAGAACCAATAACTTCTTCGTACTTTTCGAAAAAGGTTCATTTTATTTCTTATTTCGACCGTAAAATGGGTGTAGTGCACGATAAGTTTGGCGAACTGCGAGTGTTGTTCTGAAGTTAGTCTATTCATTGTGAAAAGCCAAAACGTACTACGAATAAATATGTATGCAGATAACGGCGAATTGACATTCACTAGAAACAGTGCTCCCAATTTAAAAACCATACCTCTGAAAAATCCCTTTACAAGGATAACAAGCACTGATTTCAGAAGTATTAACAAAGAAAAGAATTTGAAGAGGTACTAAATTCTCACACAGTAATTTAAGTACTACGTATTATGTGCATCATTACTGTGGATCTTATAGGGAACTAAGCACCCTTGCCCAACCCAACTTACGCTTAAAGGCGTCAACATCCCCTTTTCAAATGAAGTCAAACATCTTGGAGTGATCCTGGCCTAAACATGTCGAGTCTAAAACTACTTAAGCACTGTCAGTCTTCTGGCAATGTAAAGGAGCCTTTGGCAAGACATGGCGTCTTTCACCGAAAAAGGTCCTTTGGGTCTATACGGCTATGATAAGACTAATCATGTCCTATGCGTCAGTTGTCTGGTGGAATAAGCTCTCGCGTAAATACGTTATTTTTTTTATATTTAGTGGTATCCGTGGCGCAATGGTTAGCATGTCCACCTGCAAACCCAGAAGTTCGAGGTTCGAATCCCAGCAGAGGCAAAATGCAAAAATGTTTTTCCACGGGTATCGCCTTTCGCGAGGAATTGGCAAGGCCTCCGTTAGTACTAATTGCCATGAAAAGCGCATTCTCAATTAGCCGTTCGGAACCGGCGAAAAATTGTAGGTCCCCTCCATTCCCTCACAAGGCATGGTTGTGAGAAATGCGCTAGGCCCAGGGGCTCCTCGCTCTGTTGCGCCACCCTATTTATTTATATTTTTATTTTTTAAATACGTTATTGCCTCGCTTGCCAAACTTCAAAGAACAGTTTGTCTTGGTGTAACTGGGCCCTTCCCCAGCACACCGGGAGCTGCTCTCGACGCACTGCTGAGTCTTCCTCCCCTTGATACCTACATCATGGGGTGTACTCTCAAGACCATTTCTCGTTCAAAGCGATGTGGTCTCTGGCACAATTCGCACTAGAGCTTTGAGGAACTCGCTAGCAGCATATCTTTTGACTCACGTCTAATGGATATGCCGTCTGACACGATGATCCCAAGGCTCAAACTGCGTCAAAATTACTCAGTCAACTTTCCTTCGGTTCAGGACTGGTTCGCTCCAGAATCTGATCCTGGGAAGAACTGTTATCGTATCATCACAGATGGCTCCAAAACCGACGAGGGTTATTCTGGTGCTGGTGTCTTTGTTAAGAACGACGACATACGATTGCACTCATCTTTGGGATCATACGCATCCGTTTTCCAAGCGGAGGCTTATGCTATCCTAATGGCCTTGAGCCACATAACGAACAATGGATGGACGGGGAGAAGTATCTCTTTGTTTACAGCGACAGCCAAGCTGTGCTTAACGCCCTTCTCAACCCTCTAACCACTTCAAAAGTGATCCAGGAATGCAAAAGCTCTCTGAATGCGGTCGGAAGATTGAATTCCTTGAGTCTCATTTGGGTTCCGGGCCATCACGGCATAACTGGAAATAATATCGCCGATGAACTTGCTGGGCAGGGATCTCAGACAGCTTTCTCAGGACCTCAACCGTCACTAGGTCTGCCAGCGTCCTCAGTGAGGGCTTCAATCAACGATTGGATCTGTTAAGAGCACAGCCGTAGATGGCATGCCTTCATTGGATGCAGACAAACCAAGCGTGTGCTCCCCAAAGTTAGTAAGAAGACTGCAACATTCTTGCTAGCTCGTAGCAGAAAAGACTGTAGAAAGCTTATTGGCGTTGCCAGCGGGCACTTCTCTTTTGCCAAGCGTTATGTGTTATAGGCTTAAGTGATACCACACTCTGTGAATCTTGTGAAGAAGATTAGGACACCGCAGAGCACTTCCTCTGTGAATGTCCTGCTTTTTCTCGCAGAAGATTACAGATACTTGGCGCAGACATGGTGAGAGCTGGTAACTTAAGCTCCTTATCATGGCAGCGTCTTTTGGCTTTTCTCCGAACATCTGGAAAGCTATAACAAATAGAAGGTTGCTAACTGGTAGTACAATGGACCGGTATTTAGGTCTGAGTGCTCCAGCTGGTATTTTAAAACCGCCAACAAAAAACAAAAAGCACCCTTACCGATCTCGTTGTAAAAATGTTAATTTTACTGCTTTCCTTATTCGAAGTCCTCCTCACGTGGATCACATTTGTAAAGCAGCTAAGTAAGGGAGTTGTGATTCGTTCAAGATCACCATGCTCGTGTGCCGTAAAGGAAAAAGGAAAAAAAGTTCTCCTTATTTGAAGTAAATAGCACTGATTAAGTTTAGCAAAAACTTGAAAAAAAAAGTTAAGAAATTACTTCAAAATTGGGAATGGTATCGGCTTTTGCAATTAGTTGACTAGTTCTCTGGGAAGAATTTCAGTGACATGAAAAGCATTTTTGTGCTAAGCAGCAAACATTTTTAGATCTTCTCCATTCCTTCCAAGATACAGATTAGAGAAATGCGTTAGGCATCGGGGTTCTCAGCGCTTTGTTGTGTCTAGAGTATAAGCTTCATCACGATCAATGAAGATTATAAGTCGAAGAGAAGGGTGTTCTTAAAACTGTTAATTCCGAAGCAGAACCTCTCTATAGGATGCCACTTTACGACAATTAGATGCAAAAAACCTCACTATTTATCAAAAGCCTACCAACTTCTAACATAGAAACTATCTGTCTTCACCAAAGAGTCAGTATTAATCTCTTCCGTATTTACTGTCTGTAAAACTTCAAGCTATAAATTCAATTAGAAGATAGACAAAAACCGTTCTACTCCTGCGAGTGTAATTAAGCTAATGTTGCAAAAAAACACCACACACTTCTTATTTTCAGCCTCTAATTGCTTTAAACAATTACCCACTTCCCATAGCACACCTTCCGTAGGCTAACACTCCATAGAAAACTGCGCATACTTCTCTGTGATGAAAAAAACTTCACTCTTCACTCATTGCGCAATCCGATATTATGGAATTCATTACCCAATGAGTTACTTCCATCCAACCGGCAGTGAATTACTATTACCGGCAAGGTATATACGAAGCACATTGATGTGCACACACCATCAAAACTCTTACAAACTGAATGGCCCTTAGAGAAAAACTCGTTGAGACTTAATCTTTCGTCTCGCCGCTTGGTGCTTAATAGACTTTTCTATGGAACGGTGTGCAACAATTAAAATTTATTTTTACTCAAAAAAAGTTTCGTGTAAGATCGTGAGTCGCTACTCGCTACTATGTAGCAAGCCATAGTAGAGTATCTTCAATAAAATTGAGGATGGATGGCATGCGGACAAATTTTGTTTTAATTGTTTGCTACTAAATTTTCTCAGCGAAATTTATAACCCCCCATTAGGTTTGCGGGAAGATCTTGACTAGAGTGGAACTAATGTTGTGAAATTAGATTCACTTCCCTGTTAAGGATTTGAATTGAGGTAATTAGTGTTTAGTCAAGGTAAAAACTGAAGCTTTCAGTGCACAACACTATATCGACTTTGGTAGCTTGCGATGCACTTATCTGAGAGTATACCTACATCTTTTTTTCATTTGAGAATAATCGAGGCAAACATTTTCGAAAAACTTTCAACTCTTTCTACAATGTGAAGTTAGTTTAAAGCACGAAAAGCTGAAAACTTACATTACTAAGAAGTAAGAACTGACTTAAGAAGAAACAGCGGTTCTGGCCAAGTAAGCTGTAGAACCCAATCCAATTTAAAGTTAATATCGAGTAGTAAAGAATTATTTGATGACTGTTCCACAATCAAGAAACCCAATATTACCTCACTGAAAGATCTTTACTCTATTCTCAAAGCAGTGATTTGAAGTTCAAAGCCCCCATATTTTTCTGCAAAAGTTGATGACTAACTAAATGGAAACATGCCATGGCAAATTGAGTGCTCTGAAGCATTACCTGATTAGCAATATTCGATAACGAGGTTGTAAGAGACCTAGTCTTCATGTTCCCACACATCACAAGTTCAACAATGTACATTTTATCTTTAAACACCGCCACTGCATGAGTTTCTCTCCATATCACACCCTCATTTAACCTCTTCGGTGGTGGCCGATGACAATTATTCGGTTGCATTTCACATCCCAGCTACTTCTTCAGTTGCAGCTCCCTCCTTCAACGACTTTTATGGTGTATACTCACAGGAATAACAATTAATTTCCATTTCATTAAAATTACTCAAAGAGATTTTTCCATAGCGGTGTTCTTTTGTGTTAATGTGAGCTTGTGCCTTAAAACTTCGTATACCTACAACAGGTCTCGACTATCGCGTCGCTGCCGTCATCGTCGTCATCATCATTGTTCTGCAATCTACTACAACTTAACTACCATCACGGCCAGGCCATCAGCGCCAAGTCTTCGTCATTGTCACAGAGAAAGTAACGAGAATTTCAAATGTCACGACTGTCAGATGAATGAAAGACAGTTTTGTTTGGTGGTAAATTCGTGGACTTGAAGAGTATTGTTCAAGAAGTTATAGGTACTCGTCGTATACCTTGAACCTTTTATTGTTAAAACGTTTTGGTTTGTTATTCATTCCGGAAGGCACGTTGCACCTTTCGGGTGGGTTCCACAGACAGAAAGTAAACGTGAGTATGAAAAAGAAAGTAATTTATATTTATTTTGATGGAAAAGGGAAGTGAATAAACAATACTGGTAAATAAGGTAAACGAACTTTGTTTATTAGAACGATAGTCGTGACATGACTGGCTTTTCATAAATTGTGAATCAATAGCATTGAATTAGAAACTTTCTAAAGTGTGTAATAATTTCTAACAATATGAGGAACAAGGTATAGACGATGAAAAAGCTTAAGACTTTTTTTGACAACATTATTATGCTTAGTCGCCTTCACAGAACTTTTTGAAGTATTTCAAAAATGATTCGATCTAGTAAAAGATCAGTTTTATGCAAAGAATTTAAGAAAAAGGATTTAGCCTTATGAGCTTTTGTGGAACTAAACGAAAGCAAATTCGCATCAGAAGACTATGTCTACATGATCTTGCAGGATCAGAGTCATCTTAGAAAATTCCCGCTACGTGAGTGATTTTGGAATCACATTGAGAATACTATAGCAAAATTTGATGAAGAAATAATTATTGTCTTATGTCAGCAACAAAGTCTTCAAACATATTATTTGATGTCTCAAAGTAGATTTAGAAAAGCCTTGAGGTAACAAAGTGATCAAAGTTATATCCCACTTGGTATGAGAAACATTAATTTGAAATGGGTGTTGGAATCATTGTTGTCTGTTTTATTATAACACTAGCAAAATCTATTTGCAAATCTTTTATTTGATGCATTAAAGTAGACTTCCAAAAATTCTTTTGACATCATAATTGTCAAACTGATATCATATACTTCGTATGTTCACACTGTACAATTAGTTGGAAAGACTTCGTTTGATGGAAGATGAATGGTCTGATGTAGTTTTCGTTCACACTTATCAAGCTTGTCGTCCAACTTTACGTCACATAACCCTTCCACTCCGTCCAACTTCTAGATTTTCAAAAATTTTTGAAAACCATCCAACAAGTTGGACACGCGGTCGTATGAAGGGTTCACACTTTCAAGCATTGGTCGTTCAAACCAAAGTCTGTCCAACTAATTGTACAGTGTGAACAGGGCTTATGAGCGATGTTGGATTGGAATCAAGTTTGGAAACGAGTTTTGATAAGAGAATCGCTGTCTATTAAATCATTTCAACGACAAAATTCGGTTTCGAACATCTTTTATTTGATTTATTAAAGAACCAGGAAATCCACCGTAGCATTATTTTCCTGTAAAAAAGCCATTGGTAATAAATAGGGATTCTCCCCCCAGATCACCCACTGGCTCTACACCGCGGTCATCAGACCAATACTCACATACGGAGTAGTGGTATGGTGGACCGCTCTTGATAAAAGGACCTACGGCGATAATCTAAGCAAGGTCCAATGAACAGCCTGTGTGTGTCTAAGCGGGGCACTGAGATCAACACCCTCAGCTGCCCTAAATATACTCCTCAACCTCACGTCACTAGATATCTTCTGCAAGCTAATTGCCGCCAGTACAGCCATTCGTATGAGAGCTATCTCCCAATGGAGCGTTAATAACATCGGTCACGCTACAATCCTGAATTTATTCGGATCATTCCCTTGCCACTCCGACCACACCATCCCCCAAATGGTTTTTGATAATAAGTTCCAAGTCTCAGTCCCACCAAGATCTACCTGGGAAGACGAAGAATTCTTGAGAGATGATTCAATTCATTTCTATGCAGATGGTTCAAAAACCGAAGGCTGCGGGGTGTACTCAAACCGACTCAACGTAAGTCTCACATCTGCCTTCCAAACCATTGTAGAGTGTTCCAAGCGAAAATTCAGGCGAACAAAGAGGTCCTATCATGGCTAAAAGAAAACGTGATATCCTGAGCGAATATCCGGATTTTCTCAGAACTCGCCAGAGAAGGAACCGTTCTACCGATCTCAACCAGGAGGTTGAATATTGTTATATCAATCGCTACATGTAAACTTATGCTAAAGCAAGAGGCAATGGATAAAACAAATTACAGATTGCAAGTTAGCTCCGTAATCAATGTCATCACCGGACATTGTCTGATAGGAAGACACGCCATAAGACCCGGCGTTTCCTCTAATGACTTCTGCAGAAGTTGCTTAGATGAGGAGGAGGAGGAGGAGGAGGAGACAATCCCACACCTTCTCTGCTCATATCATGCACTCTACTTTAAAAGAAAACGGCATCTAGGAAAATATTTTCTTAGTGATCCAAGCGATCTGGCGAACACAGATCCCCTGCATCTCCTTCGCTTTATTAAAAGCTCCAAATGGTTTAGTTAAGTGAGGTACTCCCTCGCATAATTTTTATGGTATCACAATGGACCTAATTTTATTGGTCTAAGTATGTCAGTTGTTTTCCTGACAGCCATTTAAACCAAACCTAACCTTTATTTGAACCACAGTGATAAAAGTGATATTCCACTCGGTATGAGTGATATTGGATTGAAATGATTGTGAAAATCTGTATTTTTTTGGCAAATTATTTTTATTCGTTAAACCATTGCATTAACAAAATCTATTTCCAAATCCTTTCTTTAATGATAAAAAGGACTTAAGAAATCCCATCGACATGGTCAATATGAAGTCCTACTTGGAATAAGTGATACTGGATTGGAATTATTTTAGAAATCAGCTTTTTTTTAGAAAATTCTAGTTCTATTAATCACTTCAGCAACCAAATTTCAGCAACAAAATTCACTTTCAAATCGCTTTTGTTTGATTTTTTTTAAAGTACGATTAAATAGTGTAACAATACAGTGATAAAAGTGATACTTTAACTGGTATGAGTGATATTGGATTAAAATGAGGTTGGCAATCCGTTTTTATAGGAATTACATAATCTGTTTTCAAATCCTTTGTTTTATAACTTAAAGTGTAGACTTAAGAAAGCTTATCGAGATCAGAATCTTCAAAGAGATATTCTACTTGGTATGAGTGATATGAGATTTAAAGTTATCTTTGAACTAGTTTTCATAAAAAAAAATAATTGTCTAATAAATCATTTGAGCAACAAAATACAGTTCTAAAGAGGTTGTTGCATTTTATATTCATTCTACATACGTTGTTATTTAACTTTTTTTTAAAGTAGAATAATAAAAATTCCAACGTGATAAAAGTGATATCTATTGGATTGAAATAACCCAATAATTTCTTGTAAGAAAAAAGTGGTCTGATAAATTATGTATTTCTGTAACAAATTCTAGTTTCAAACCTTTTGATTGATGTTTTCAAATGACTTAGAAAAACTAATTTAACATCTGATATATCAAAGTGATACGCCAGTTGGCATTTGTTATATTGGATACTCGATACAAATTCATTCTTAAATAAATAAATTCTAACAATAAAATGTTTGAGTAGGTATGTATACCTATCTTTTCTCAAAACTTCATTCTTGGTGCATCAAAGAAGACTAAGTCCATCAGCATTAGAGCAGTCCCTATTGCTCTAAGTGATATTTGATTAGTTACCAAAATGTTTTTATTTTGTTAAATTTTGCGAGAAAATCTATTGTTTTGCATAACTGCTAATCTTTTGATAAACTTTGCTAAACCACCAGAAAAATATTTAAAAACGTCTGCAATGCACTCTTCCTCTTTCAGAACAAACTTGGTGATCAATTTTTCTTCAAAATGATCAAATGTAAAGAGTGATCTTTAGATAAACCCTCTTAGTTTCAACTCACCTAATGCTTCCATAAAAATAAAATGAAAGCTTTCAGAATTCTTCAATGTTGCCGTTCCTTAAAAAACGGTACGACTAAACGCTTGTTCTCTTATGCATGTTTCGACTTCGATTCAAGGTAGAATTCGTCAATAAATTGGATCAAGGAACTTGTTGTCTCTACATGTTTTCCATTCTGAAAGGTATACCTACTTCTTTGCTAAACAGTTGCAATTTAAAACCATGCAGCTGCGTATTTCTATATCGCTAGCTATACCCTCAATGTTGCAAAAAGAATAGCCTTCTCATTGCAAAAACCTTTCAAAACTAAGCTCTTCACATCAAAATAATGTTGTAATTTGAACCTGTTAGATCCACATAAGTACGTACATACATGTGTGCTATGGCAATTTCTTAAAATGTCATTCCACTTAACCAGTCCTTATTTTGAAAGTCAATCTAACCACTTAACCAATCAACGACTCGTTACATTAATTAACATTTCCATTGGGACTCATTGAGCTGTATAGACAGAATATGTCATAGAATAAGTATTTCACCAATCACTTAAAAAAATTGGGCTCGCTTTGATGGGGGCAGTGGAGTTTGAAGGGGAAACTCACATCACCCTCTGCTGTCAGCGCACAAGATGTAGTGAATACATTGTGCCATATCCCTGCTACTTTGGAAAATAAATAAATTTATAAATCAAAAATGTGCAGCATACGAATACGAGTACTCGTTGTTGGCAATCTGCCCGCTCTGTCTCCTTTGCCTAGTACGCGTACCACTTAGCTTTTAGACAGTAAGTTGGCCAAAAGTATTACACACACAAAAAAGAAAAAAAGAGAAACATTTTTTCATGATTTAGTGTTGCCGGTGCCTGGAAACCTTTCAAATATACAACTTTGAGAGCCGAACTCGAATTAATTGAATTTATTGCCAAAGCTAGGTCTGCCTACAGCTGGCACCGCTGCTCTGTTGCCACTCCACCGAACACCGACTGCACTAACAATCAACATTGGGCATGAGAAATGAGAGAGTGAAATATTATTCCCAGATAGTCGGTTAGTGATAACGCCCTAGAGGTGAATAGCGGTGAAATAGATTTGTTTTCGGCCACCGGTAGACAAACGTCGCTTCGGTCGTCGGCAGACAGACAAAAATCCACTTTGGATTGTTTATAATTATTCACTGTGCTCTACACTCTGATCCACACTGCAACATAGAGTACAATGAACCAGTTACCCAGTTGTTGCTCCTATACTAAGCGCAGATAAAAAGATACTTTTTTTTGCAAATAAAAGTTGCAGATTACGGTAATAAATAAAGCAAATGGTTGCATGAGGAGCTTGCCGTTGCTGCTTTGCCGCAGCTGGGTAATTGGACGTTGAAGTTGGTCAATGGTAGCCAGGATGGCGCATAAGGACTTTCACTTTCTGCAATTGTTCGTTGGAGCATTGCATGGTGGCTGCACACACATGTGGTGTGCTGGTGGTCAGAATGAAGTACAAGAAACACGTTTTGTAGAAGGTCTGTGCTCCACCACCATAACATTGTTGGAAGATACCTTGGGATCTTGGGAACCAGTCAGTCGACAGCAGCAGCGGCGCAATTCAAAGATATAATCGTCCCATGTGACGGAGAAGCCAATTGCATAATCCCACAGTTCAATGATGGGAATGTTGTCGATTATTCTGTGCCCAAAGGTGCTGTTGACCTCGACAGTTTCATGTGGTCTTTGACTGTAGGTCTGTCTGTCTGACCAGGGTAAAACAAAATGTTGTTTTGCATCATCATCATCTTCGTCTGAATATTTGGCTGTTGAATTACTTAACTTTTGGTTCTGTCTTGGTCATATCAGCTCGACAACCGCTGCCGCCGAAACGGCTGAGGGAGTTTTCTTATATTCATCAAAATATTAATTGTGTGTGCGATGAAGATGATGATGAAATGAATCGGTCAATTGATTTTAATTAATATTTGTTTAAAAGAAAATTGAGTAGCGCCGAGAACTCGTATTTAGGTCAGAATAGAGTTGGAAGGAAATTTTCATGCATTTTTCATAGCTCAGTTAATAGTTATCGACGTTCTAAGGTTATGACTCGAACAGCGCTATTCAAATCAGCAATAGAACAACTTATTATCACACGACAGTAATCACATAAATGATGACAGAAGGCAACTATTTGCTTATATGGATATTTAATAAAATCATTGTCATTGCAGCCTCTGTTTTACAACCAAGGTTAATAAGTTTGTCATGCTGTTCAACTAGATTGTATTGAAATAAGAAAATGAGTAAACACGACATTAGCATAGCTTTCGTTGCTTGAATCCATAAGATCAACATATGTAGTACATATGTACACTATACATACGTGAAAGGTAAATAAATAAAGGCACGAACATTTACTTTTTGTAATAACTTTTCAGTAGAAGCGTCGGACAATAAAGTAGAAGGGAGAGCGAGATTCAATTACCAGTTAGATTAAAAAAGATCACGAGAAGTTGACAAGTTCTCTAAGAGCAGAATGTTCTGAGATGTAAGACTTTTTCTCACAAAGCCGAACGGAAAACTAACCTTTCCATACATTTATAAACAAATTGCAAAAGTTAGAATAAATGGCATGGCACAACAGAGCTCAGAGAGATCCGGGCCTAACCAATTTCTCTCAAGCTCATAAGGAATGGAAGGGGCCCAAAAATGTTTACCGAATTCTTAAAACTGAGTGAGAAAGCGATTTTCTTATTTCAATATAATTAATTACTTGCTTCATGGTGGCAAAACAATTGGAAACAACGTTGAATGGAACTTGGAACTGCCACATATAAAGACATATCTACTTACTTTACACATTTTAAAAGTAAGAAGGTTATAATTTCCTCAAGCCTATTACCTCAACAACCTTTATGAAAATTTTTTTAATCTAAAAATTTTAATTAATTTCAATTTTAGACATTTTTTAAATGTTTACTCTGTATTACGGTTGACGGATCGAATGTTTGACGACTCGGCAAACCTCACCTCTTAAAGCTTAAAACGGATAGCGTTAAAGAGGCTGTAATGGTTCCTATAACTTGCTACCCTTCTCTCATAGACCAATCAGTTAAAATCTCACCTTGCTTAATTAAACAGATCATTGGTAACAAAAGTAAGACCAAAATCCGATGAAAATGGAAATACCACGAATCCAGTGTCATCTCGAGGAAACTATGGCCCAGATACAAAAGGAACAGATCTGAAAAGCTTCAATCCCAGAAAGCGCCTTCATTACGATTTCTTATCAGTATTCTAATAGGACATAGCCCACTAGATTACCACAAAAAGAAAAATGGGTCTTTGAACCGATGACTTATGTAATGACGAAAAGGAACCGCCAATAGTAAATTTATTACTATGAAAAGAGCTTTCTCGATTAGCCGTTTAGAACCAGCAGAAAATTGTAGGTCCCCTCTACAGCCTCACAAGGCATAGCTGTGAGAAATTGTGCTAGGCTAGGGCTCCTCGCTCTGTTGCGCGACCCTATTTATTTATTTTATTTATTAGCCCATTCTATCTACCTACTCAAAAGGAGATCCTATGTCAGAAACCCGACCTCGATTAGAAAAAGTGACGACAGAGGAGTTGGAAGCCTGTAGCTTGGCCAAGTTAAGAACCCTAAGGAGGTCTATCTGATTAAAGTCCGTAAATAAGAAGCGATGTCATGGGTGAACATTTTTTTGTCTCCAACTCCATGGAGATGTTTCTTGTTTGGAACACTCAATAGGATCCAATGTGTGAAATTCGCTTAGAAGAAGCGATGACAACAGGTGGGGTGAAAGTTTTCGAAGTGGATACTCCTATTTCTCCAATAACACAGAAATAGGTCTAATTTGAGACTCGGAAGGAGATCATGTGTCTCTGAATTGTTGAATTTATCGATCACGGAGTAGAAAGACAGTTTTTTCCAGTGTTTTCACTCTCCTTGAATGCAAACAAACACCAGCAAACGAAAGCCAAAAAAAAAAACAAGTATTTCTGTGAGTGTTTATAAGATGGTTAAAAGGTTGTTGTTTTGAAATTGGAATACGCTTTTAAGCTCAAGTTGAAGTTCAAACATACTTATGTGAACCAACCCTAGGTAATGAAGCTAAAACATCGGTTTGTCTCGCTTGTTTCTCGTTAATTTGCTGGTTTTGACATGTATAAAAAAAAAAGCAAACTAACTTGTGCACTTCCTCTTCACACAACCTTTCAATGAACACAAGACTCAAGTTAATACATCACGTTTGAGGCAAGTAAAAGGGATTCATCTGACTTTTTTTTTCTTTGCAATGTTGAAAACAGGATAATTCCTTGAAAATTTAGAGATGTAAGAACTGGAATTGCCAATTCCCCCTAAAATTATTCTCCCTCGAAAAGGGTATCCAATTGGTTATGCAAGGAACATAATCAATTGGATACCCTTCAGGCCCTCTCAGAAAATGGTGAAATAGTTCGACTACCCTCTGGTTTATGCTGAACTGTTTTGCCGAAATATTCATTTATTTAATTTTTATTTGACCGTTGTCAAATAATCGTTCGGAATCGTAAAAATAGTAGGTCCTTTCCATTTCCCCCATTTTTTCTTTTTCGACATTTATTCTGTTGGCTCGAAGTAAAAATTTTAAGATGTTAGCCCCAGTAAAATCAAAATCAATACTTTCAAAAGGCGCCTAACCCAATTCTATGCACTGTACGGCAAAACGTTCACTTCCTTTTTACTTCCATTTCCGCAATCGTATCCACATAACCTACCTATTATGAACCAAGTCAATGCAAACAAATTGACACAGACCACCGAACTAGAAACTTTTCCAATTTATTCAATCCCTCTGGGGGTATTAAATCTAAATCAATGATTTCGAAATTCGAAAGCAGCAGCCACCACACCCAACGAAAATGAATTTCACGCGAGAGAGTTATATCGACCATCGTCGGCGTCCGTCGCGTCGTCTCCAAAAGCATTCAACAACTTCCTGTTTCTTGTTTTTACTCAAAAGCCCCTTGTTACCTAGTTACAGTTTGATTACCCCCAAGCAAAAAATAAAATAAAAATTACTGCATTGGTTTGGTCCTAGGGAGCATACTACATTACAAATCTCCACTCAACAAGCAGAGTCCATTGTTTTGTGTATACCTTGTGTAAGTATAGTGAATCTCATTAGCGTTTGCGATGAAGTGCATTGATCTCCCCACAAGCTTAATACCTAGTAATGTAAATGTTTTATGGTTTTTTTTTTTAAGAATGGGTAAACTGCTATTTCAACTATTTCACATATGGCAACATTCCCTTTCGTTTCCGTTTCCCTTTCACACCTATTTTTCTTTTTTTAATTTGCTAAAGAATACAACTTTATAACAATGCAATCAGATATGCATGCCACCTAGACAATGTGACGTCGCGCTCTTTATTTTTGCTGATTTTTATGTCGAGATTTCATTGAGCGAGCTGTCGTAGAATTGCGACAACAATGCTCCAGGCATTTCAAACATAAGCTGTGGAGTATATCTCGTCAGACAGACAGACATATAAACAGAGGTTTGCGTTGCGGATGAAAACGAAAATAGTAAAGTAAAAATACATATATCACGAAAAATTAAAAAAAAAATCCGGTCGACTACTGCAAAAATGTTCTCGTTTTAGATCATTTCATAAGGCAAAGTACCTAGGGTATTTGTATTTTATAATAAAAGGTTCCGCACACATGGCGATGAGATGTATCGTCATGGTGGTGTGGGCACTAATTTAATGCAAATTAAATCAAATTATTTCATTTCTTTAAGTTTTTTTTTTTCGTTAATATCTTTGCACATAAAAAGAGTAACGTTAATGGGTGCATAAATAATTAGCCAAAGAAAAACAAAAACAAAAAAGTGCATGACTTACCTTGTGAGGCAAATACTTGATAGAATTGAGACAGATATGTGAGGATAGATAATCTGTCGGGCACTTCGTAGGCAGCCATGTCATCTGCATCTAACAGCGCTGGTATTCCCAAATGTCTTTCAGCTGTGCGGAATGCCAAATCGTTGTTATAGTAGATGTCTCCTTTGTTGAGCTTTTCAAATTCACTGAAAAATAAAAAGACGTTGATTAATTTTAACGTATATAGCTGCTATAAAAAGTAACAGTAAATATTATGATAGCATTAATTATCTAGAGTTATTCTGGAGCTATTCAAAGAGTAGTTTATAGCCCGTCGGATAAAGTTTTAGTCCAAGAACCCGAATGTCAATTATGACAAAGTTGTTTATAAGTTTTTCACTAAACAAATACATAAGTACGGTTGTGCACAAGGTGTAGAGATCCTAGTTGGCTAACGAATTTGAGAGACCTAAATTTTTTTGCTGTTTCCTAACAACTAAGTGAAAAAACGCTTATCCTACCAGTGTAACAATTTCTCTCGGAATACTTGCCAATTAATCGTGAAAGCGATGCAACCGAAAAACAATTTTATGGTATTTGATTTTGACCCTCGAACTCCCACGTAGCTGGCAGACTTAACATTACGCCACCGAAAATTGTACATGTGTTGCTTTTAGGAGCTTAGAAAAAACTATCGGAAAAGATGTCAAATAATAGTTCGATATTTCTTTATAATTTGCGCTCATCCTTACGATCTTATCAATCACAGTGCGTGTGAAGAGGATTGCGAAGGAGATACCGACGAATATTTATTCGCAAATCATAATGTTGAAGAAAAATAGAGTCTGATAAAGCATTTATATTGAGCGGCTAAAATATGAATTTCTATACTTGAGTGTTCGCCCGAAATTGGAATAAAGTTTAAACTGATTAAGAATTTCTGGTGATGTGGTTAAATAAAATAAATAGGGTGGCGCAACAGAGCGGGGAGTCTCGGGACCGAGCCGTTTCTCCCAACCACCTACAATTTTCTGCCGATTCCGAACGGTTAGTCAAGAAAGCACTTTTCATGGCAATGAATTTACTAACAGGGGACTTACCAACTTCTCATGAAAGGCAATACCCGTGGAAAACCGTTTTTGCTTCTGTTCGGATTCAAACCACAAACCTCTGGATTACCATCACGCCAGCGTGCATCAGAGAACTATGATACAAGAGAGTCAGAGAGGTGATGTTACGACGATGCTCAAAAGAATCGGAAGATCCAAAAATTAAACCATCATCTAACAGCTTTAAAACTCTGTTTTGAACCCTAACAAGTATAAGGCACAAGGATGTTTGAGGATTGAGAGAGACCAAAAATTAAAGTTATACTCCAGTTTTCGGACAAATGTAGGCTTTATAGATTATAACCAGGTCAGAAGGTTAAAAAACTTCCTGCATCCTTTTAAACCCAAGCACTTTGCAGCATTTTTCACGGCTTCCAATGTTTGCTCGTTATAATGAAGTTCATAGTTTGAACCCTTTCCAAGTGATAGTTTCGGTTTCTGATTTATAAACAAAACTAACAGGGAGAACTGCGATAGCTAAATAATCAACCGTATTTTTGTCTGGCTCCACAAACGGGCAAATACTAAAACATCTTTCCTGTAGCGTTAAACGTTGTGTCCTTTGAACTGAAGAGTTCCCTGTTCAAACCCTAGAAATATGCAAAATCTTGTTTTTGGAGAAGCATTGGCAAGTCAACAGAACGTTAACTGGGGAATCGGTGCCTATAGTCGTTCAAAACCAGCAGAAAAACTTTAGATTGTAGGTTATTCCCATTCTTCAAGTTGAAAAGCAACCACTGATACTCTGGGAACAACAACTAGGCTGTGGCTGACCTCACGTTGTTGCACCAAAATATTTATTATATATACAGCTGCGGTCAAAATAATAGAAGTATAGAGCTTAAGAAACAACAAAATTGAAAAAAACTTATCCGTCAATTCTAATTTAAAAAATAACGTGGTTTTGAAAGTGGGGTTTTAAGCTTTTATTTACAAAAAAAAAAAAAACATTAGTTTAATATTTTTATCTGATAGTTGCAAGTTTATTGAACAGATGTTGAAATTCAGCGGTCAAAAAAATAGTAGTGATAGGAAAATCTACCTTAATGTTACGAAATCGAAAAATTAGGTCATTATTTTTATTACAATATGTGGCTGAGTGTTCGTACCTTTAATTATTATTTAGTTGCATGTCCCTTGTTAGCTATAACAGCAGTACAAAGACGTTAAATAGAGTTCATCAGGTTTCCACACCTTCCTGTGCTTATCGAACTCCATGATTGCTGTAACGCTTCGCAAAGGAATGTGTTGTTGCTTGGCTAACATCTAGAAGCATATTTTTTTACAGCACTCCATAGGTTTTCAATGGGATTAAAGTCCGAAGACTGTGCGGGCCACTCCATCACATCTACTTTACTTTCCTGGAACCATTGCTTCTTGCTGAAAGACCCATTTCAGCAAGAAACAACTTCATTTACGGTAGCATTCAACTTCAGTATACGGTAGCATTACTTCCTGCATTATCCTAACATAGAGATGCTGATCCATACTGCCTTCAATCCGTATTATGGGTCCAACTCCGTAGAAGAAAAAACATGCCCATACCATTATGATTGTAAAGTGTGGATTATATTCGGTGTTTGGAGGTCTTCTTACACATTGACGAGATCCTTTTCCACCATATAAAACAATTAAAGTGTAACGGGTTTTCAATATCAACGCAATGCAAAGTGGAAAAATACCAATCTGTGCAATGCTTTTACTCACACTACTATTATTTTGACCGCAACTGTATGTATATATATATATATATTTATTTATATATATAAATATATATACATATATATATATATATATATATATATATATATATATAGGTAACCACACCAACTCACTATAACGCATAAGCAAAGAGTAATGCAAAATTAACACTCTATGGTCACAACGAGATCTATAAATAAGTTTGGGAAATTGTCATTCTTTCAAACCATTGCTTTTCATCCCCTTGCAATCGAAAAAAAAACTACTCTCGACTACACGTCTATTTGACACAATATGCCTACTGCAACTATTTACGATCAACTTCGCAGTTATCGCGAATTTTCATCTTCAGATTTTTATGAATAATGGTTATGGCCAAAACTGAAACCAATTTCCTGCAACTTTGTAGCACTTAATTGTTTCCTGCAAACGTCACCGCTAAGCACAGATCCAGTCTGCACTCAGGATTCTGACTTGAAGAACAACAAACTCATTCTGTTCTTACGTCTTTCCGCTCATATCGTAATTAATGAGATTCTTGGTTCTTCTGCATCGTATGGGGTGCCATGACATTTGGCCATGTGCCATATGGCCATACTTCAAAATATGGCCATTTGACACTTTTCAATTGTGTCACATGGCCATATGGCCATTTGTCCCTTTGGCAATGTGTCATTTTACCATATTTTTTTGTGTCATTTAGCCAAATGGCCAAATGACGCTTTTCAAAGTGACAAATGGCCATATATTAGAATGTGGTCATTTGACACATTTTCAAAGTGTCGTTTGACCATATTTTTTGCAGGTGTTTCGAGCAAAAACAAAATGTTATGCGTATATTTTGGATGGGCTTTTTAGTTCAAGGCTATTTAACTGAACCTTTTTTATCGTCTTGTTTTTTTTTTTTTTAAGTAACTAATTTAACAGTTGCAAGAAATTTGAACAAGTATATTCATGGTTGCCAATTTGGTACTTTTAGTGTTGTACCTTCTTGTGGTTACAAGCAAATGTTAATTCTGCACTTCGCGCATGATAACCACGTGAGTAAGAACATTTTAATTTACATTTAGTTAAAAAAAAGATTGAGATTTCTTAAAAAAGAATTATAAATAATATTTATAATTTGGAAACATATGCAAAGATATTAAAATAAAATGGCGTTGAGATTTTCCAAAACATTATCATTATCAGTTTTCGAAGAAAAGATTTTCAATTGGATATCTATAATAGTAGATAAGAATACATAAACATAAATACATATGTATGTATGCATATTTATATGTACATTCATACTTTAAGTTTAAAGGTGAATGATAAACAAAAATGATCGTCATCATCTGCACGAAACGCAGCAAGCGCTATCTTTTTTTTTGTTTTTTCCATCAGATAATCAATTTTGTGTGTGAAAATAAAAAAATTCGCGCGAATTTTTTTATTTTCACACACAAAATTGATTATCTGATGGAAAAAACAAAAAAAAAGATAGCGCTTGCTGCGTTTCGTGCAGATGATGACGATCATTTTTGTTTATCATTCACCTTTAAACTTAAAGTATGAATGTACATATAAATATGCATACATACATATGTATTTATGTTTATGTATTCTTATCTACTATTATAGATATCCAATTGAAAATCTTTTCTTCGAAAACTGATAATGATAATGTTTTGGAAAATCTCAACGCCATTTTATTTTAATATCTTTGCATATGTTTCCAAATTATAAATATTATTTATAATTCTTTTTTAAGAAATCTCAATCTTTATTTTTGAATTTTTGCACTTTAAGAACAAGTTTCAAAGTGTCATTTGGCCATAATGGTCAAATGACACATTGCCAAAGCGACAAATGGCCATATGGCCATGTGACACAATTGAAAAGTGTCAAATGGCCATATTTTGAAATATGGCCATATGGCACATGGCCAAATGTCATGGCACCATCGTATGGCCATATGACGCTGTGGTGTCTCCATGGCGTAAAATGCAACGCAACGGTGCAAAAGAAAAAGCCCGCACTTGGCTTAAATTAAGTAATTTATTTAAATTGACCGGCATGAACATTCGTTTAGTTAATACTTTTTTTTTTGCTTTTTTATCATAAATTAAATGAAAAGAAATGGAATTGCATTTTCATTAATGAAGTTATAACTCAAGGCACAAGACAGAAGCTTGGCAAAGTGAGGGCAAAGGAGTATCGAAAAGATTCATAAAATGTCGATTGTAGCACAATTCAGTTGTGCAATCGAATTCGTCGGTGTGTCGTGATTGCTTCACAATCGAACTTTTGCTTCGGCTAATAAAAATGGAACTAGCCCACGGTTTTCTTTATTTTTTTTTTTTAACGTTTAAGCTAATCGTGAGGTTTACACACTGCGGTAAGCGCGAGTGGATGGACTGCACGCTTGTCAGCTATATTATTGTTTTGCAGTCCGAAATGCCAGCGCAAAGGCAAGCGCACCCGGAGCTGTGTTGTTTCGTTTTCAACACTGAAAGTCAATGGTAAAGTAATGATTTCATTAGATCGATCAATCGATCACCAGCACGCTGTAGGCAATAGCTAAATGTTAGCCATTTTGACTTAAATGTTAGTTATATTCTACTGGAAACTGCTTCTAAGTAATCACCGGAAATTGGTTTAGCGGTTGTGGCATTTCGGTATCAATTACAGTTCGGGTTGCATAATAAGTATTGGCGTAAGGAAAAATAACGTAAGGTATATTCAAACAGTAGGACGTAAGAAGTAGAGGTAACGAATTAGATAAGCGAAACTATCTAGAAAAAAAAATTAGACCTCTACAAATAAAGAAAACTTAAATAAATGAAAAGATTAGTTAAATTTTCAACAATTAAAACACTTTTTATATTTCCTCAGATGTACATTTCAGAAGCAATGCTTCCATCGTCAGTGAGATTTATAAATTAAATTAAATTAAATTATTTGTCAAAAAACTAATAATAAACAAAAATGTTTCTAAACAAATTCACAGTTAAGTTGAGTTGAATCTATTAAAAAATTTTTTGAATATTGAATCTTTGATTGGTCCATCATCACTATTCATTAGATTATTTTTGTTTTTAAATATGTAAAATGATTCAAAAGCATCTAATTCATAATTGTTATTTACATTTCTTATTAATTTTAAATTTTGCAAACTAAAGCTATGACTATTTTCTAGCATATGTTCTGCAACACTTGACTTTTCTTTTTCATTATATTTAAGATGTGCAAAATGTTCTTTAAATCTTTTTAGAATAGGTCTTCTTGTCTGTCCTATATATTCTTTCGCACAATCATTACATCCGATAGAATAAATTCCTGATTTTTGAAGTTGTTCAATTTTATCTTTAGATCCTCCAATCAGATTTTTTATTTTTATTTCGCTGCACTCACTCATACGGATATTATATTTATTGAAGATTGGTTTTATCTTAGATGTTATTTCTGGATAGAAATAAAATTTTGAATATTTCTTTTCTTCATTTCTTTCATTCCTTATTAAATCTAAAGTTGTAAAATTTCTCAATTCTTGTTTTCTTTTATGTGCAATTGTTAAATCTTCAATCAATTCTTCGGTATATCCATTAATTTTGGCTATTGTATCTTTAATTTTTTGGAATTCTTTTATTTTTGTTTCTATAGTCATTGGAATATTTAGAGCTCTAAAAATCATTGAGTGAAAAGCTGACATCTTATGTTCAAAGGAATGGAACGAGTCTGATGTAATGTATCTCAGAGTATTCGTTGGTTTTCTGTATATATCCAATTCGAAATTGTCTCCATTCCGAGTTATACTTAAATCCAGAAAATTTAGTTTCCCTTCAATTTCTTCTTCATATGTAAATTTTATTGATGGGTATTTAGTTCTATTTAATTTATTAATGAACTGTCGGAGTTCATGTTTTTTGATTATCGCCCATATATCATCTACATACCTTAACCAAATTCTTGGAAAATTTACTTGATTTTTCATTTCAGTTTCTATATGCGACATAAATAAATTTGCTAAAAATGGGCTCATATGTGATCCCATACTGCAGCCAAATTTTTGTCTGTAAAACTTTTCATTAAACTGGAACCAATTTTCATCCATGCACAGTTTAGTAAGTATTACAAATTCATTTATTTCCTCTGGCTTAAGTGCATTTCTTTCGAGCCATTTTCTCAAGTTTCATCAATTGGAACATTTGGATATAATGAAACAACATCGAATGAAACTTGAATCTCGTTGCTAGCTATTTTGAAGTTCTTTACTTTTTCTGCAAATTCAATTCCATTTCTTATAGCTGCTGTTTCAAATTTGATTGGGAGATTATTCAGTTTTTCTAATAACCAACATTCAAGTTTTGATAATATTGATCCAGTTGTTGATGTAATTGGTCTTATTTGTTTTCCTGGTTTATGTAATTTTAACTGAGAATATAATCTTGGTAAAATTGGATTTGAAACATTTAATTTCCTTGATAAGTTAGGATCATTAAAAACCTTAACTGCTTTTTTGATAGCTTCTTTAGTTCTCCTTATCATTCCTGGTAAAGGATTAAAAATTACTTCTTCATAAGGTCCAGTTCTTATATATATCTATATCTCAGCAATGAACTAAATCACGAGGGAATTAATCAAATGCATATAATGGAACAATCAAGCGATTGGAATAATTTTATTATGCATGTTCAAGATACAGTTGACTGTAAATTTAGTAAGAAAAAACAAATCTTAATTAAAAAATTCAATCTTTTAATAGGTAGAGTCAACCATAATGAGCAAAAGAAGATTTTTAAGGAAGTAGAACCAGTAGAAGATTTCGTAAAAAATTTTTCAAGTTTGGAATTTACAACAAATGAATTGGAATTACTTAATAGAGGATTAAATTTTGCATTGCAACCAACAAAAGAAAAAGCTATCCAAAGTGCTTTGATTAACATTGAAACAGCTCTGAAACATTTCAATGATCTTGATGATAAAGTTAGAGTAAGGTCCGAAGCTATAGATAAAATTAATTTTAACGATCTAACGAACATGACTGCTAAAATGAAAAATTTTAGAAGAGCAGCGAAAAGTTTAAAAGAAAAGAAAACTTCAGTTATTTTCAGTAAAGCTGATAAAAGCAATAATGTTGTAATACTTGACAAACAAGAATATATTGAAATAATTGAGCAATTTATAAGAACTGGACCTTATGAAGAAGTAATTTTTAATCCTTTACCAGGAATGATAAGGAGAACTAAAGAAGCTATCAAAAAAGCAGTTAAGGTTTTTAATGATCCTAACTTATCAAGGAAATTAAATGTTTCAAATCCAATTTTACCAAGATTATATTCTCAGTTAAAATTACATAAACCAGGAAAACAAATAAGACCAATTACATCAACAACTGGATCAATATTATCAAAACTTGAATGTTGGTTATTAGAAAAACTGAATAATCTCCCAATCAAATTTGAAACAGCAGCTATAAGAAATGGAATTGAATTTGCAGAAAAAGTAAAGAACTTCAAAATAGCTAGCAACGAGATTCAAGTTTCATTCGATGTTGTTTCATTATATCCAAATGTTCCAATTGATGAAACTTGAGAAAATGGCTCGAAAGAAATGCACTTAAGCCAGAGGAAATAAATGAATTTGTAATACTTACTAAACTGTGCATGGATGAAAATTGGTTCCAGTTTAATGAAAAGTTTTACAGACAAAAATTTGGCTGCAGTATGGGATCACATATGAGCCCATTTTTAGCAAATTTATTTATGTCGCATATAGAAACTGAAATGAAAAATCAAGTAAATTTTCCAAGAATTTGGTTAAGGTATGTAGATGATATATGGGCGATAATCAAAAAACATGAACTCCGACAGTTCATTAATAAATTAAATAGAACTAAATACCCATCAATAAAATTTACATATGAAGAAGAAATTGAAGGGAAACTAAATTTTCTGGATTTAAGTATAACTCGGAATGGAGACAATTTCGAATTGGATATATACAGAAAACCAACGAATACTCTGAGATACATTACATCAGACTCGTTCCATTCCTTTGAACATAAGATGTCAGCTTTTCACTCAATGATTTTTAGAGCTCTAAATATTCCAATGACTATAGAAACAAAAATAAAAGAATTCCAAAAAATTAAAGATACAATAGCCAAAATTAATGGATATACCGAAGAATTGATTGAAGATTTAACAATTGCACATAAAAGAAAACAAGAATTGAGAAATTTTACAACTTTAGATTTAATAAGGAATGAAAGAAATGAAGAAAAGAAATATTCAAAATTTTATTTCTATCCAGAAATAACATCTAAGATAAAACCAATCTTCAATAAATATAATATCCGTATGAGTGAGTGCAGCGAAATAAAAATAAAAAATCTGATTGGAGGATCTAAAGATAAAATTGAACAACTTCAAAAATCAGGAATTTATTCTATCGGATGTAATGATTGTGCGAAAGAATATATAGGACAGACAAGAAGACCTATTCTAAAAAGATTTAAAGAACATTTTGCACATCTTAAATATAATGAAAAAGAAAAGTCAAGTGTTGCAGAACATATGCTAGAAAATAGTCATAGCTTTAGTTTGCAAAATTTAAAATTAATAAGAAATGTAAATAACAATTATGAATTAGATGCTTTTGAATCATTTTACATATTTAAAAACAAAAATAATCTAATGAATAGTGATGATGGACCAATCAAAGATTCAATATTCAAAAAATTTTTTAATAGATTCAACTCAACTTAACTGTGAATTTGTTTAGAAACATTTTTGTTTATTATTAGTTTTTTGACAAATAATTTAATTTAATTTAATTTATAAATCTCACTGACGATGGAAGCATTGCTTCTGAAATGTACATCTGAGGAAATATAAAAAGTGTTTTAATTGTTGAAAATTTAACTAATCTTTTCATTTATTAGATTAAAAAACACGTGGATTATCTCAACTGAAAAACTGATCAAAACTTAAATCATTACTCAATGGTCTTTAGTTTATAGAAAAAAAAAAAGAAGAAAAAAAAAGGCAGTTTTGTTGGTAATATTTACTTTTAATAAGTTAGGTAGTAAGTCTTAAAAAAATAACAATAAGCCGCCGACTATTGTTGTCCTTATGAAGAAAATTTCGTTACATTGAACAAATGATGTGGAATTGCGAACTTCATCTTTGCCAATGTTGAAATTTGATAAAGTCTAAGTTTTATGTCATAACATCTTAGTTTTACTTATTTCAAAGAGATCTAGGTTTGACTAAGAAATTTTCCTTTCTCAAGACGTGTTTGGTGGGTGGGAGCCACTTACTTGGCGTTATCCGAAGAATAAGTTGAAGTGAAGGACAGTTTTTTTTTAATAGCTGTGAAATGCCCTGCCTAAGCCTTATGAAGAATATAAAGTAAAATAAAAAGATAAACACATAGCTCAAATGGAAAAGAAATAGGTGAGTAGAAGCTGAATTGATGGAAAGTCCTTTTATTCGATGACACCCTAACATATTGCGCATCCAATATTCCTGAAAATGTGCTATTCGCAGATTCTCATTCAAATAGAAATTGGTATACTACAGAAGAACAGGATACAAACTGCGTCTGTCCAGTTCGAAACAATGGATACTTCTCGTTAAGTGTTCGTCTTTCTGGTGGAACCACAATGTCAGCCAATATAAAGGCTTAAGTTTCGTGGTGTTAACTTTGCTCAGATTAAACTCCAAATCTGTACCCCAAAAATTGGATTTATTTCAAAACGGAAGTTTTTGGGCCCGTGCGGTAGCCCAATAGTCAACATTATCTGCATGTTGCCTCTTAATAGTACATGAAATCTGAATGGCAGAAGTATAATGAACTGGTATTTAAGTTAAGTACTGTAAAAACCTATAGATTCCCAGAAACATCCCGCAGTTTTTTTTAGGATATCGCCTTGTGAGAGGAATTGACAAGATCTTCGTGACTGGCCTATCAAAAAGATTATGGAGGGGGCATTCCTTCCAAGTTGTTGTTAACTCTAATGCGCCAGGAGACGACGCTCACCAGGCTTGTTGTGCTGGTATATTTACTTTAGGACGTATTCTCTGGTGCAAAAACATTTTTTTCTATCTATCTATTTTTTTTTTTTTTATATATTTTTAAAGTTAAACTCGGCTTTATAACGAAGTTTTAAACGCGCTTTTGTTGGAGCTGTATTTTCCGAAACTGTGGCCATGATTTTTAGAGTTCTACTGTTATACTTCTAGTTCTACGCTTATTACCAAATTCGAAAAGGTTCAAAAAAGTGGTTAAAAATTGTTTTTATTTTATTTGCTTGTCAGACGTTATTTTGTGAAAAATTTTTGTTTCAGCTTTTCCGTAATCCCGCACATAGCGACACTATTCTAGATTAAAAATTTTTCTTGTTCCCGATTGTGAGAAAGGTTGGAATCGTGGCCAAGATCACATGACAGTTTTTTGAGACTCCCCACTTCATCAGTTCCTAATTTCGATACTCTTTAACATTTTTTTTGTATTGTTTTTAACATTAAGAAAAATAGATAGTAAGACACTTCAAAAACTAACTGAAATTCATGCCTCTGGACTAGTATATCAATTTAATTACTTAAATTGTGTTGCTTTTCACTCCTTTGCACCGAAATAGTTACCGGAATGAAGAAACTACTCCCAAACTTCACTCCAACTCTCCAATTCGATAAAGTTCTTAATTTTGGAAAGCGACGCGACATAAGGTTACAAATTAAAAAGTTCTTAATTTTGGAAGGCGACGCGACATAAGGTTACAAATTGAGATATTTTCTATCAACAAAAAAGTTGCAAGCGTACTTTGGATTTCTGTTTAATTTGGCGCCGCAAAGCTATGGACACTTTGAGGTCTAATCCATTAAAATTACCTATAATTCTATGCCAGCACCGAAAAGCAAATTTATAAGGCTCTTTTCATCGCGTATTCTAAGAGGACTTAGTGATTCCTCCAAAAAAGCTATACCGGTGCAAAACAATTTTTTGGATGTTTCAGGAATTAAAACGTTTATTCAGTTATTTATTTATTTAGGTGTTTATTTATTTACTTATTTATTTCTTTAATTATTTATTTACTAACTTATTTATTAATTTACTAGCTGACCCGCCCGGCGTTGCGCGGGTCTCATTCAAAAGCGTTGTTCCCTAAAAATTGCTAAGAAAAACCAAAAATTGCTAGAAAAACCTGCTGGGGTAAGCTGAATATTGTTTGAAAGTTTTAAGTTTCTTGTTCCAATTATCGTCAGAACTATAATAAATAAATAAGACTGCGCCGGCTCAAAAGAGCGGGGAGACCCAGGGCCTAGCGCATTTCTGGCAACCATGCCCTGTGAGGAAATGGAGGGTACCTACAATTTTCTGCCAATTCCGAACAGCTTATCGAGAAAGCAGCGCTTTTGGTGGCAATGAATTTTATCATCGGAGTAAACCTATCCTATCTTTTAAGTTAGACCAAACTGCACACGGTATACAAATTTTATTAAAATCGGTTAAGTAGTTTAGGAGTCCATCGCGGACAAACATTGTGACACGTGATTTATATATATTAAGATTTATTATCTACGATTTACATCAACTTCACACCAACTTTTGATGTGAAAGATCTATTTAAAAAATTATTCTGTTTATTAAAAAAGCTGCAGGGAAACAAAATCAAGGTTTTGAAACTTCTCAATGTTTTTCAAAAATCTAGAAAAACTTTCTTGGAAAATGCGTTACGAAAACATAGGTATTTGCGTTGACTTTTCTTTTCTTGTTTCAAACTGTATACCTATGTAATGTAATGCTTTGTAGTTTTCTTAAATCAAAAAGTTGTTAACATTTAAAAATAAAAAGCAAAAACAAAACTGTAACCTTAATTGATCGACAACTTGCTCCCACAGGAAACAATAATTATGCTCATAGAAAAATTGTCTCCATTATTATTTTTGTATTAGAAAGTTTAAACTCTTTTTTTCGTCTAACAAATGTCCCGTTTGATAGCAATTAATGCCAAAAGGCCATCAAAAACACCTAATAACATCACACAACACAGCCAAAGTCAACTCATTATCCGTTGTTGAACAAAACAAACAAACAAAACAAAAACAACACTTAAATAGAGGAAACAGAAGAGAAAAGCAAATCCAACAGAAAAAAAATAGTCAACAAAAGTGGTCAATAAAAAAAACTATTGAAAATGCCGCAGGTTCAATGGCAAGTTCATTGGTTTTTCACTTGACACTTGAGACTTGATACACCGGGGCTTATTCAAATTTCACACCATCACATCAGCTAGCACTATGTATGTATGTATATAGTAACAATATAACCAACTATGCGTTGCAACTTTTCGAATATATTTATCACACTGATGGCAATATATTGCAATTGTATGTTCGGTTCGGTACCTCAAGTGACACTTCGAGACCACTTAATTTTGCTGTCGGGCGAAATGAATATTAATCTTCTCTAACAAGATTCGAAGGCTCGGCATCATTAAAGTATTTAAACAGAAAACGAAAAAAAAAAATTACTTAAGCAGGCTCAGTGACTTTGTTCTTCCAACTCCTTGACATAATTATACAACCAAGCCAAACCAAGCCAGTTGTTGACCTTTTTTCGTTGGTAAATATTTGGGTTGAGATTAAGCTTTGTTTTTGTTGTGTTCTCTGACGTTGCTAGTTTACTGTTGGTTCTATTATGTCAGTCATAAAATGTTCTCGTGATTCTTTTATTTAAGACAGAGATGGATCACACCTCACACACCTTACACTCACCTACATATTTTCTCGTCGAGACTGATCGCTGAAAACTTTAGTTAATTCTTTTTTTGTGAGTCTGAGTAGCACGAAGAGTTTACTTTGAGCTTAATGAAGTGATCTAAAGAGGAATGTGGTGAGTTAGTTAACAAAAGATACCACTCGTAGGGACTTGTGAGTTAATTAGACTGAAAGATGATAGGCAACAGATTAAAGATTCATCATCACATACCTACCTATTACGTTTATTTCTTTTTCTGATTTTGATTTTCGTTCAGACCAGACAACTTAATCCATGTAATCACACGCAACAAGATAAAAATATTTTTTTACACGAATATCAGGCCCCGAGCAAACTGCAACAGTAATTGATTCATAAAATGCTCTGGGAACACTATTAAAACGGGTGAGTTGAAGATACTCTCATCGAATTAATTGGACATTGTATTTTGTAAGAAAAATCATAATTCACCAATCAAAACTACTCTGATGTCCTCTGCAACAGATTTTGGTGTTGTCCTTAAAGGCTTCTGTTTACTGGCTTCACCACAAAGTTAACCCACACTTAGCGTTCAGTTGAAATAAATAAATTTATTAAAAACAACACGTTCCACTTAGTCATCGCAGTCTTTTAATATTCGAAGCTGTCCACATTGGCATATTTACAAAACTAGTTTAAAAAAATAACTAAACGTCATAATAAAACTGAATATGTCAACCTTCCCTTCACATCAACCCACGCAAGTAAAAAAAATATATCCAATCCAAGCTACCACATGATGGTCGACGGTAATGAACAAAATAAATTGACCCATTATCATGCCGCATTAGCAAAATCAAAGTAATAAAAATTACTGCTCTGTCCATTCGTCAGAGCAACCTTGCAAGGCCGATCGGGTCTATGTTTTAATTTAGAAATGATTTTGGTTTACCATTCACTGGCTTGTTGTGCCCAGCTCTTGGGTGCAACAAATGCTAGAATCAATTAGACAAGATCTAGATCTAGTGGCCACAAACATAAGTACAGTTTCTCATTACCCCTCTGTTCCTCTCTATCTGTACCATGCATGTCCATTAGAAGCGACAAGTTTAAAAAACTACACGCAACAAATTCGCGCAACCATAGGGAAAAAAAAAATAAACAAACCCAACTTGCCGAAGCCTCGCAACAGATCAATTTATTTTGTGGGTAATGTTTTGCCAGTTTGTAAAAAAAAACTTCAACCGCGTATGTTTGGTGCACGTTTTCCATACTAAACGAGTTCCGTTCGCTTTTCTGGAAATGGAGAAAATTTAATTTCAAACACTTTACTAATTATTAACATGAATAATTTATTTCCCAGCAGTTGGCATACATTTGGTTTTTTTTATGGAATTACCAGTTTCAGAGTTGGAATTTCGATTTTGTGGGGAACTCAAATGTCCAAGAGAATGAATGTGGCTTGCAACCGAAATAATTCCAATTCTATTGAATAAATCAGTGAGGGTAGAGCTAAGAGTCCCTGTTTAAATGTTTGGAGTATCTTCACAAACCGTGAAAAAAAATAATTTTATTAGCACAAGAATGTAATTTCCTGATGAATATTCCTTCAATGATTATGCCGAAAATCTGACCAAGATAATTATATTTTTGTTCGTTTGATTTAAAATTCAATCAAGAAGCATTTCATTTCGTTAGATTATCTGGTTTGATTTGGCTATCTTGTTTTATGTTTTTCAATGGATCGTTAGATTCAATTTAAAAAAGTGAAAACAGCTTGCAAGCATATTTTTGGTGTGTTCGTGGGTAACATGGAATAGGCTCGAGTGACAGAGAATTATATACAGTGGTGGCCAAAATTATAAGAGCGGACTATTATGTTTTCTTCACAATAGAATCTATGCCTTAAACCTTTTTAATAGGAGCAAAATATATATATACGAATTTTCTTTGACCTAAATGTTAAATATTTCCAGTGCTACCAAACACTTCGTCACTTGCAATGCACCGTTAGCGTTACTAAGAAATGTCAGATTTGCAATGTTCAAAAATATAAGAGTGCTGTGTAGAATTGCATTATTTCTGGTCTTTTCCACTTCCGATCGCAATTAAATTATTAAATTTACCGTTAGACTTGTGTTTGAGTGCTTAAAACTCATAAATTTTTTAAATAATAGGACGCGGAAAACATTGCTCTGAGGAAGAACGCCGTTTGATCCTCCAACTAGGAGATCGAGGCAAAACATTCAGTTTTATTCAAGATGTTCTTCACCGACCTCAATGTGTTGTTGCTATAGTGCTAAAGCAGCGAGGTCAACCAACAAATTTCACCGAAAAAAGAGTACGCCCAAAAAAACAACAACTTTGCTGGACAAAAGCATTTGTAAGAGAGGTGCTTAAAAATCCTTTTGCAATATCTAGCGGTAAAAAAGCAAATCTATCATTGGATATCAGATAATGCACGATCCGCAGACGTTTGCAGGATAAAAATTTACTTGGTTTTGCGATGAAGGTTCCGTTACATAGTTCTAAGAATATAAAGAAGCGTATATACGATTTGCAAAAGTAAATCTTTCACAATCGGCTTACAGAAATTGGCAAAATTTTTTTTTAGTGATGAAACCAAGATAAATTTATTTGGTTCTGATGGCAGAACTTATGTTAGAAAGAGGCCCAATGAAGAGTTGATGGAAGAGCTAATGGAAAAAATTGATTTCACTCTTATTATTTTGGCCACCACTGTATATGCATTTGTTCTCTGAAAACTCAACTTAAAGAAAACCTACATTTACAGCAGAATAGAATAATTTTGAAATATATTGATAATAGTTAACATGTTGACATGTTACGTTTGGATTCGAGGTCCAAATCCCAGACACGTGAAATTGTCTTCCCAAGAACAGATCGGATAGGCTATCTCGAATACCCGTGTCTGAGGAACCTTTTTAAACGATCCAGATATCTTATGACAGATTGCTACCAACAACAGCTGAGAAAAATAAAATTCATCTTTTAAAAACAGAAAAACACTCAAAAAACCATTGATACTGAATTTTTTGCACACGAAAATTAAAAACCAACCAAGAAATAAACTTTCTATCAGGTGGGAACTTAAGTAGAAAGGTATGCCAAAAATGTTCGGATACCTTTAGAAAGTTCTTTGGTAGAAATCAGTTTGCGTCTCTGCTAGGTTTTTGTTGCTTTTTTTTCTACACTGCAACTCATATATTCGAGGAAAATATACATAAATATATCACGAGAATTGTATCTATATCTAAACTTATGACGGATCTGATTTTAACAACATGTCAACTTTTATGTTTCGTCCAAACCAGCGTGTCATGTAATTGAGAGTAAACAGCAAAAAAGATATCTATGTTCAATAGCAAAAAATGGGTGCAAAACTCAAGCCTGGATCGAAGGCCTCAGAGGTTCCAAAAATCAACGAAAACTGTTTTTGAGAAAACCAATGCATCGCCCGTGGAGTAGTGGTCAGCATGTATAATGTATACCTATTAACCCAGAGGTCGTGGTTCGAAACCTATAACAGAGGCAAAAATGTTTTTGGCATCACCTTTCGCGAGGAATTGACAAGTCCTGCAAATTGAAAATCCCCTCCATTTTCTCTTCGCGGCTCACTCACTCAACGTATGAACGCAATCGTTCAACAAGAGTTCTCTCCTGTTCATGAGTTGCGTTGCACCGATTCTCTGCCTCACAGCTTAAAAGTTACGTTCTCCTCCAAGTAGACCTGGCTCTTGAACGTCTCCAAACACATGCATCGAGCGCAGATCTTTTGTTTATCACTCAAAATTACAAAATCTGCTTAATACACAATTTAAACCAGCATGCAATGCCCACCGAACCCGTGGCGTAATGATAAGCATATGTATGCATGTTAACGGGGAGGTTTGTGGTTCGAATACAAACACAAGCAAAAATCTTTTTTCACGGGTATCGCCTTTGGCGAGGAATCGGCAGAAAATGGTAGGTCCGTTTTATTATCTCCCAGAAAACGTTTGAGAAAAATACGGTAGGCCCCAAAGCTTCTCACGCTGTTCCGCCACCCTATTTATTTATTTTATTGGATATTACCTTTACTGCAGTAAAAAAAACATGCTCTACTTCTCTGCTAGGACACTTTTATGTGGGTACCATCAACTAGTCTTACTACATCGCCACCGTGAAGTCCTAATCGTTCGGAAAATCTTGCTTTTACCACTGGAAATCCATCCCTTGTTGGAAACTTTAACTATCTGCAAACTATGAGTATTTTCTGATCAGAACTGTAGAAATTTCGGAGACACAATGACTCACCGATGTTTGAGACAATAGTCAAGTTTTATTGGGAATCTATATTCACTTATATTCACTTAAGCAAAACATCGCAAAACATCGCTCATGGAATAACAACAACTCTTAAGTGAATATAAGTGAATAGCGTAAGTGGAAAAAAATAACTCACTTGCAGAGGTGAATAACAGGGATGGTTGGTAAATGGAGTTTATGTGAAAGAGAACTTGGTAAGTGAATATAGCCATATGAAGCGTTTTATTGAGACTCGCAAGTGAAGTGAATATAAGTGCATATAGAAATTCCCAATAAAACTTGGCCAATGATGGCAAAGAGTCTTGTGCCTTGTGGCTCGTTGAAAGTTTCCAGTAGTTACTTCGAATGGGTTTTTCAAATGATAAAACTTGATTATATATGAAACCGTAGCGCATGACATTTGTTTACAACTACAAGTTTATTCAAACTCAATTATAAATTTAATACCTTTGCTCATCACGACGTCCATACGTGTGGTCTAGTGATTGCGTAGTTGATCAGGGTGTGGAAGGACTCGAGTTCAAATCGCGGTATTTTCAAGTAAAAGTAATTTATCGAACTTTTCAAATAAATGAAAGTTTCTTATATTTCAATTCGGAGAGGGAAAAGCTACCAAAATAAAACTGACTGTAAATAATAGACAAAACAAAAAACAAATAAACATACTTGAATCGTGACTGTGATTTACACTTTCAAAAATCTAATGCGGCATTTTTTTCACTAGGAAATTCAAAGACGAAACGTATTCGAATGTACTGGGTTTTTGGTAAAAGATTCAAAGTTGCTTTGCTATAAAAAAAGGCTAAGGACCTTTTTCTTTTGATACAAAGCCTTTTTTTTTTGATTTGGCGCTGTTTTTTCGCTTAGAGTATTTATCAATTACCTACTATTTCAACAGTTATTTCCGACATTATTTGCCATGGTGCTTCTATAAGCTATAGAAAATGTAATGCACTCAAGGGAATTTATTTCATCATATATCCCATATTCTTGCAGGATCAGCGACGGGAATTCAAAAGGTACGGAACTGATTTAAAATTTTTTCGCCTTTAAAATGCATTTTTACATTTCATTCCCACATTCCCAAGGGAACGGGAACGTAAAGTGCAACTTAAAAACTTTTGAACAGATTTCCAAAATTCTTTCAGCAATAGAATACTTCAATATTCGTCAGTCACAAAGAATTAATTTCATCCAACTAATGAGAGCCGATTCTATACACTAGAAAACTAGATCAACGTAGGACCCGAGTTACCTAATCAGCTAGTTTCTAATACAGACAAAGAGCTGTCGCTATTGAATAAAGACAAACATATGTAAGTGTTGAAAAATTCTGACTAGGTTTTGATACATTCGTACAACTTTTTGCTCTCTTGTCGAACATCGATCATCTTAAACTCAGCTCTTTCGCACTACTAGTCTTAAAAGTAAACAAAAACTTCTCATGATCATTCCCATGGCAGCATTTTTTCCTTTCTTGTTTCTTGTTTCTAATTACATACTGCCCCAGTAACTTAGAATTTAATTTACAAAACTGAAAAAACAAAAGAAAATTATGATAACTTACATCAAATCAGGCCTGAAGTGATGGATCATCGCACAAAATGCAAGACCGTCTCGCCACGATGTGGTCATATTGTCGATCTTTACACCTGGATAACCATCAGTCATTCGTCTGCACCACAGTTCCAGAGCTTTTGTTCCTCTTCTCTCACCCATAATGTTCTTTTTTTCTGTTTTTTCTGTGTTTTTTGATTTATTTTCCTCTTAGAGTATTTCTCACGTTCTCAAAGCAGAATAACCACTTAGAGTAACAGACCTTGCAAATTTATAAGTAGCTAATCTTCAATCTGAAATTAAAAACAAACAAAAAAAAAATGATTAGTAAAATTGCAAAAAAATCAAGGTCGTCTATTTAAACTAGCAGCAGAAGTGAAGTCAGTCTCAAATAACCGACTCATCAATTGATTTCCCAACTTCAATAGGTTGGGTCAACATAATTACAGAATAAGTTTTGCTTTTGTGCCATCACGTGTTAAAACTCACCCATGATTACAACAAAACAAAAATAGATAATTAAGAAATGTCAAATTTAATAAACGGTCAACCAGAGCCAGCATCATGTTGTCTTGCGGCTTACGTCAACTTTGTATCAATTAAAGAAAAACACTTCATCAAAGCCACCCACGTTAAACAGGTTTCCAATCGAAGACTGTGACCCTTAAGGAAAGTTATTTTGCTACACTATTGTATCTTACAGAAATATTATAATTTAAGATTGGTTCTCGGCTCGAACAACCGTCGTAGGTATGAGTAGCATCGATTAATCAACATGCTAAGGTATAGTCAAACATTAAACATTGTCAAGGTGTGACGATCTCGGGACATAAGAACGCGATTCAAGGCCACCCCACACCCTGCCATGTCTACTGCACAGAGAGGGTGAAAAGTAATCAGTCATTTGATACTAGTTACGCAAAACTCACTTTGTCTCAATCTTTTGCTAGAGCCGTTAGCAAGATTATTAAGATTACATTTTTTTGTTTAAAGGTAAACAAATGAAATTCCAAGACATGTTCTCTCAACGAATCTTGTAAGTCTAAGTATTTTAAAAACCACCGACAGAAAAAAAAAACAAAGTTTCAGCAGAAAATAAAGAACCTAAGCCTTTAAAGAGCTGGGAATTGTGTATTGTTTACATTTCTCATAATAGTCAAATTTTCAAAAACAATTTTGATCACACTCTAGCCAAAAGAGTAACACTTATAAGTCAAAAAAAAAATGCAGGAGACAATCCTCATTGAGCATTGGCAACAAAAGATGATCACAGCCAACAATCGTCCTAGTCTTTGCATTTTAACAACCTTACTTCCTAAGAAAATTTCAATACAAAATCATGATCGTGTGCCCTAACAATTTGCGTTGGCAGATACACTTTAAATTTCAAACATGCCTCTTCTGTTATCTTTCATCTTTTTGTCCAGACACAATCTTCCAGCCAAGTCATTGAATCAAATGAAGCTCTCTCTCTCTTCAACGCTCAACGAGTAAAACTGATTTTTCCGAAATCAAGAAGAAATCTAGAGTAGGAAGTCAACATGTTGACAGGCTCTTGACAAGTGCATCAACAACTCTGTAGTCGTCAGATTATTCGTATTTCTAAAGAACAGTTCCTGGCCGAGGAGTCACCGGTTGAATTTGAATTTTTTCCATTCTTTAATGAGATTCTAATCTCGCAAGCAGTTCGAAGAAGTTCTTAGTACATTCCCCATCTCTTGAGTCGCTATATGTATAAATATGCGTTTAGATGCACATACTATGGTCATGGGTATATCCCAGCCGGTTATTGATTCCAGAGAGATGATGAGTGTGCCACAGTGCCTATGCACCTTCTTCAATGATGTCATTTCAGAATTAAAATGGGCCTGAAAAACAACTATCAGAATCAAGTTAACACAGTCAGACAGAAAAAAAGTTTTGCCAAGAAATTCACTTGATCTGTTTGTATTTTTGTGATTGTACCGCATCTGGGGGTGGGTGACACTGGCTTGGATTCATATAACATTTAAAAACAATAGCACTTGACTGTCGGCTTACCACAAAGACTCAAGAAAACGCACAGGCAGACAAGGCAAACTTTTGAGGTGATTTCGCCCACGTTCATCTTTTATACTCAATACTCATTTAGGAACGAGTCAGGAATAAAACTGAAGTTCTTGTGCTCTTTGTTCTTGAAAAAAATCGACTCAAACGATTGTGGACAGAAAAAAAATCATTGAACCAGGATTGCCGGTAGAATCACCCCATTGTGTGTGCACTTCTAAGCCGATTATTGAACTTTTTTTGATTTTATGTGCAGCCCCTACGCATTTATTTGAAATGCTTGATCAAGTAAATGGAGGTTGAGTGGTTGAGTGGTCGGCAAGTTCATTTAATTGCAGTCAATGACTGTCAAAGCGATGCAACTTTGTTAAACATTTTGTTGTGCAAGAAGATTGGAGGAGGTGCAATGTGTTTTCAAAGGAAATTTAATATTTGCGCTCTGCTCTAATGAGTCATGTTCGCTTTGTTGAAAGTACTTTTATGGATTCAATTTGTTGAAGGGAAATAATTGAGAATGTGTAGTAGCTGTTTGATTCTTTTAGAGGACTTTGAAAAACTGAAGATCTACCTAAGGGTGCCGTTGTTCGTTTGTCATGATTTTTTGTTCGTCGAGTTAAAGACAACAATGAACTTTCGGAAAACAACAGATTCAAAATTTATAAGATTCTGTGCTATATAATTGGCTTTCAGAAGATACGTAAATCTGAGAGTTAGTCAAGCTACTGGGAATGGGAGAATATAGGCAACTTAATATAGGTTTGAATCCCAGAAATTTGGGAATGTTCTTATACGAGTACATATAGCCTTTAACCGGGAATTTACAAGTTCCACAAAAGTAGTTACATTGAACAGAAAATCTATTCTACTTTTCGGAATTGGCAACAATTCAAAGGTTTCCTCCTTTCGTTGATCCCCGGCCCATTGGGGGCAAAGAATTCAGAATGTACCATTATCTAACGCATCCAGTCATTATGATAACTTCGCGTTCCATTGCAAGCTTCTGCACTTGTGGTAGCAAGGAATTAGGTCTACAGATATAAAGAAACTCCTACAACAATTCACATCGAAACAATTTGTAAATCAAAACCTGCTTGTTGATTGTGTCGAATTCAATCAAAACCTGTAATTTCTTGTTATTTTCAATACATTTTCCAGCCAAGCAAGATAAAGCAGAGATAGGGTCTACTATAGAGAATCTTTGATGAACACCGGAACCATTACATCATGAACACCGGAACCATTACATCATTTCTCAGTGAGTTGAGAACAGATATTCTCTAGTCATAAGGCTGCATCTCACTACCTTAATTCAAAAAATAAATAAATTCGGTGACACAAAAGGATCAGAGGCCCAAAGGTTTTTAGTGAAAAAACAAAAATTCCATTTTTTGGAGTTGTTAATGCATATTAATACTGAAAATTTAATCAAAATCGTTTTTTAATTTTCACTTTCTTAAAAAACGAGTTTCTTAAAAGCCAAGTATATGTAAAATTTAAGATCTTGCCAGAATTTCTTTTGACAAACAAAATTAAAAAAAAATAAATCAAAGATACGGTTATGAAGTTATTTCAAAAATCAATTTTTCTTTTTTTTTTTTATAAAAATTTCTAAAATCAAAATTTTTCACAAGTTAATATGTAATCTATCTCAAACTACCTAAAACTTCTTAAATATACAATTTCGTCAAAACCATGTAAAGTCTATTGATTATATCGTAAAAAAGGGCATATAAAGAAACTCGAAAAAGGGCGAAAAATTTGCACTTTTTGATAATTTGCAAAAATATTAGAAACGATACTTGTTTAGGGTCTGGTTGAACTTTGTTCCATACAAAAAAGCTGTAGTCAGTATAAAAGGATGAAAAATAACGATAAATATTAATGATTAAGCGGTAATTTTTCGGTGAATTTCAAACGCACAAAGTTATAGCGTTTAGAAGAAAATTCTATTTACTTCCTTTTTTATGGAGTAATGCCTATACATATCTGCAAAAAGAAAGAAATGCCATTAAAAAAACTGACAAAAATAAAAAATTGGAAAATTTTGAATTTTTTTTTCGTCGGGAATTTCAACGTTTTGGATAGAAAACTTTTTTACAATTATTCGAAAGATGTTTTTTATGGGAAAATTGGTCCCCTGGTAAAAGGTTGCCATGTATGAATATATACAAAAAACGAGCTCTGAATTGCATCAAAATTTTGCTTTGTTTTGAAGTTATAATGTGAAAAGGAATGAAGATGGTTTAGAACCCATATCTCTGATTTGCACCAATAGCAGTTTCAGTTTTTTCTCCTAAATTAAATTAATTCCGAGTTCCTTCAGAAATGACATAATCAATAGACTAGTAAGCCATTAACGAAAATTAGGTTTTTAAGAAACGGTACTATTTATTCATGGTACCGTTATTAGACTCTTTACGAAAGTATTTTTTACATCATAAGAAAGACAACCTGATCGTTGGAGACGCTTTCGAGACAAATAAGTATTATCATATCGGTTGTATGGCAGAGGTACCGTTATTTCCAGACGTAGAGACAGGATTCCAAAAACACCTCTGTGGGCTACCTCACAGACCCTAACTGCAAATTTTGAAGAAAATCGGTCTAGCGGTTCAGGCTTTAGATCCATATACGAACAGACAGACATACAGACCCATGACATGACCCACTTTTCTTGTATTCTTTATCATCGTAATTTCAAGTTTTATTGTTATCTCAAAAAAAATTCTGCACGATTGCCAAACCTCCCTTATAGTACCTACTTACAATCGCAATTAAAAATATATAAATAGAGTGGTGCAACAGACTGGGGAGCCCCGGGGATTAGCGCTTTCGCGCAGTTTTACCTTGTTAGGGAATCGAAAGGACCAGCAATTTTTACCAATTTTGAACGGTTGTTCGAAAAAAGTTGGCATCAAACTACTATTGGAGAAACTGCTCCGCGAAAAAAACCTCGAACCTCTTACGTAAAAGGCAGGCATGTTCTATACAGTCCAGTCCAGACTTCTTATCATAAGCACTATGATAACAATATTATACGGCAAGTACGATGTTTAAGTACGAATTGCAAAACACCTCTTCTTTGTTGGTTTATAAAGACAAAGTATCACCAACCAAGTTTTGTAGAGATTTGTACAAGTCGTTTAAGATAGACGTAACAAACAGCTTCATTTCTATGTGTATTCTTATTTTATTTTTTTGAAGTGAAACTTCTTTGGAATCGTTGAATTTGACACCCGATGAAACGAAAATGCGTCACGATAGAGAAACAAAAACATAAATAAATAGCACTAAGTCAGCGAAAGAATGAGATAAAATACATTAAACATTAACTTATAATCTCGGCCTCTAGAGACCTATATCTCCAGCCGAACCTAGCTATAGTACTTTTAATTTCTCTTTAAAGCTATCGCAACCTATAAGATAAGAAAGTGAATAATCAGCGTTTAGTACATACGTTTGCAAGCGCATATTACAATTATTTTTTTTCATACAGAACAAGCGTGTTGTATTAATGAAGGGAAACTTCATAAGCATCGAGTGATATAAAAACTCGGTGAAACGAAAAAACGATACATAGAAAAAACAAAACCAGAATATTCACAAATAAGATTCTGAGGAAAGAGATAGAATGCACATATTTGCTATATTTTTTGTCTCCTCTTTGTTTGGGCTCTCGTAATTGCCTTCTCTTTTCTGAAGTTTTAATTTTGCTGTGTTGGAACTGGGCTAACACACTTTTATTTTTGAAGAACTTGTCACCTTGTCAGTTTAAAAAATTAAAAATCATTCAAGACCTATGATTAGAGTCTTTACGCAGCAGTCTTTCAAACTCATTTCTCTGTCTGAAAATCTCCTTTGTAGTTTGTAGTGGACATAAGAAAAGATTAAGCCAGGAAAAAGGGAAAACCGATTTTGTTTGGATCTTCGCCGAATAAATCGTTTTTTGATGGCGACGCTTATTTTGCTAAATATCTGGTATGGGCTTCAAACATTAAAAATCTCATGTCAAATCCTCACTAAACCAAATTTAAGTACCTACATAACATTTATATAAATTCTCGTTCTACCGTGTGTAAACTTGAAATCAAGTAGCTTTTTATCCGATTCTTTGCTTATTCGTTGATCGTTCTAATGCGAATAGTTCTTTCCTGAAACAAATTCAAACCTATCGAGTTGTTAAATAGAAAAGGAATTGGCCTTCACTTGAATTTCGAACATTGAACTGATTCACAGAAATGGACCTTGGAACAACCAACCACATCAGCATATACAGAAACCTAAACCATAACCCCAAGATAACCTCTTTTGATTCCTTCTTATACCTTAACAAGTTGTACTTCTTCACATATCATCCAACAAGAGTAATCCATATAAAATCATTTCTTACTCATCGCAACTTTTACATGGTAATCAGATCCTTTCTTCGCGTCTAGTCAGCCAGCCAGCTAACCAGCCAAGCAGCCAACTAGCTAGCAACACCACTCAGCATCATTCTCTCCAGAGATAACCTTGGTGTCGATGAGATATTCCCTCCGAACCGAGTACAAAAAGTTTCTTATTCCCTTATTTTTTCTTTCTTTTGGTTTTTGTTTTGTTTCAACATCGCATTGGGCCTTCTTGTCTAGCCTGGCCTATAACTTAATGAAGAACACGATTCCGCAGCGATAAGTTAATAATTTTAATAGCAAACCCATGATATTTGTAAGACTTCACTTTGCATTCTCATGTTCTATCCGTAGTGCATCCATGTGCTCGTTGTGTGCTGTAGCCTTTGCTGTTGTAACAAATTCTTCCATCTGATTAACCTTGCTCACACCTTTGTTTTATAGTTTTTTGTTTTTTTTTTGTTTTTTTTTAAGTCCTATAGGCGAGAAAAGAGGATGACTTTTGCGGCTAGATATGAGCATAACATGTATAGAGAGAGGTACGTCATGCTGTTCCTTTTATGTATCGCATGCTGACTTCAAGTTCTATTTGCCCAGAGTTCTATACTCTGACCTTTACTTAGAATCACTTTGTCACCTGACTCAAAGCCTATTTCAAATGAGTGCCCTTGTCTCTTAACCCCCGTTGCTTTTCGCTGAGACAGATATCTGAAAACTTAACTGCACATAATATGAGAACTGAGAAGTTGTCTCTTTTTTATAGAACAACCGACAGTCACCACAGTACCCTTATTCATTTTGAAACTAAAAGGCGCTATATAATGTGGATTCATTTGACTCACGTTCAAGACAAGTTTTGATTGGGTTCTTTCTTATAGGCGTCATTGTTTTGTGAGTGGTATGCAAAGGAACGAAAAAAGATATAAGAAAAGGCGAAGCCAGGCAACGCAAGCCGTCCGTAACCTGATTGTTGACCTGTCAATAAACATGATCGTCACTATTCATACAATACAAAATGCACAGAGCGTGGTTTTTTCAAGAGAGTTTTATTCGCAACAGAACGATATTCTTGCGGTTATTATTATGGATGGAGTAAAAATAGACTGTCCTGAGGAGAATAAACAGTGGGGTGTAAGGGTTTTCATACCACGCATAATAAAGAGAGAGGTAGACTTTTGAATTTTAAAATCGTGTGGCGGTATTTAAAGTACCTTCGTCCAGAAAAATCCAAAACATTTTAAGAAAACAAATAAACTTATTGTTTTGTTTGATTTGATACTATTATAAACAAGATGACTAAAGGAAGAAGAAAAATCTCTGCACATCATAACGAAATATCCATCACTTCTCGGACTTAGAAACTGAATACATTTTTGTGAGATCATACCTCAGGATAAACTTAAGTTCATAGATCCACAAAGGATCGTTGACTTCAGCTCAAATTCAAAAATAAAAGAACTGCTTCAAAACTTCTCGTGGTTTGGCACAATATGTTTCAATTAGACACCGCAACTTTCAGAGCTGCATAAGCTCACCACACTTTCCAATCTCATTTAAATACAAAAGGACTAAGCTAAAGGAGCTCCTTTTTGCCGGCCCTCTATTGAACACATGTGTTGGCATCAATTTGGTTGGAGAGTCTGGAAGAGCAGGAGCTTAGGAGAGCATACTTTTTACTATTAAGGACATTTAAAAATGAAGAATTGAGGCCACTGCAAGATTTTGGAGCGATGAAAATTATTCTACGGATATAAGTTTTTCTCTCAATACTCAGGCAGCTTAAATTTTATACTTAGATTCATGGTTTCTTGAAGAAATAAAAACGATTAGGTGCCTTCCCAAATTAAGTCTAAAAACTCTCCCCCGGAAACACGATCAGCATGCTAAGCCATTCAATTATAAATCTCCATTTTTTTTATTTTTAATCAATGTTTTGTTCTAAAAGCACATAAAGACGTCTCCAGTTACGGCTGTCAGGAAGTCTTCATCATACAAGACGTCTTCGGTCGTCCACTTAACTAATCCCTTGATCAAGCCCAAGTTATTGTATATTCAAATCATGTTATGCATTCATAATGACATGCGTTTTTCTTTCACTTTGAATTCTTTACCAACCTCCAGTGATGTATAAAATGGTGTTTTTCATCGCCTACCCAACTCTGTTGATTGCCGGCTTTCTATTTATGAATAACAATGGCTACTGCTCTGGCCATTTGATGGGACAGACCAACAACACACAACGCAGTCGGGATTAATGAAAGTTAAAAACAAAAAAAAAATTGTCAACTTCAGCTTTTACTTCAAAACATCAACAACAAAAAAAGAACGTGTATCATGCTTATCGAGATGGCAGCCAATGACCTGAGGTTAATTTCCAATTCAGTATGGTGAACCTGACCTGGTTCATACATAAACGAAGACGACACAACATTGTGGAACAATGGTATAGATCAAAGAATATCTCCGACTTGAACATCAGTGAAAGCGATACTAAAAAAACCGCTCTAAGAAGCCTATGCTCATATGGAGTTGAACAATGAAGACGAATTTTTCATTGTCACATAAAAGACCCCAAGGAAAAAGAAATTATTATATTCGTTAGAGATGCGGGATTATAAGTTCAAAATGCGGGATAATTGAACGGGTTACACATTAATTTTGAAGCTTACGTTAGATTAGACATAGACCTTTTCGAATGGGATTAACAGTTCCATTTTGTGACATTTACGAGTGTAATATGATGAAGATGCTGCAATTAATGTGCAAATAAGTGGGAAAGATTTGAAAGAGTCGGTATTGTGTATCTATTATGTGCTGGGAAATATCCAATTAGTAATACGAATATATTGGGACTTAGAATGATGAACGACAAGATTACATTGGATCGGCTACTTCTCACAGTACTGTGCAATATAAAAAGATACCTACAAATAAGAAAAATACAGAGTTTTTGTCTCTTTGTCTTTGATGCTTACTCGCTAGCACTAAAAGTGAAAACCGTCTCAACAAAAAAGTTCTACATTAGAGAGATACTGTTTGGGGGAATACCAAGACTAAGCAATCCGATCAAAAAGTTATCTGCCAAAGCTTTGGACTTTGGAGATAAATAAAACAAAAAAAAATTAAAATACAGTCATCTCATACACATCAACAGTACAAACTCCGACTCGATACATAAGAAAAATTGATCAATAAGCTTTTAAGTTTATTTTTTTTTCTCTTTTTTTTCAATCATATTTGTGAACAGAATAAAGCGGACCTTTAGTTTTCTGTAGATTTGCAACGGCTAAAGGAGTTCAAGCACTGTTCTTGATCAAAAATGTTAAATTAAGTACTACGAGGACTTACATCGATTTCTTTGAATTCGTTCCAATAAAATGTGACGCTCTAGCCATCAAACCTTCGGTAGCTACAACCAAGCTTCTATTTCTATTAGTCTTTGCTACTTGTCTATATACACGGTTAAAAATCCTGGGGTGTTTTTTAATACGGCCCTCGCAATACAGCCGTATGCAATACCGGAATAATTTGTTTTTAATATTCCAACCTTATTAAACATTTTTTTAAATAATTTGGTATTAAAATTTAATATATCTCCAACTTAAATACCCTTTTTAATACTTTTCGATTGAAATTTAACCTTCAAATATTAAAATCCAATAATTTGTTATTTGATTTTAGTAGAAGATTTGGATAAAAGTGACCATAATGTAATGTTAAGAAATAATGTATTGAAATTTAATACTTGATTGTATTGAAATTCATTAAATTTTGTATTTAACGCGAAACTGTACTGTATTGTAATTATTTAGCAGTACATTCTAATACACAACAATACTTATTTTTAACATTTCAGTATTATATTCAAGTATGCATAGTAAAATAAAGTATTGGAATTTAATATTTTATTGTATTAAAATTCAATAAACTTATTTAGTGAGAAATTCTCGAGGTATTTATTTCGAACACATTAATATTAGATTTTAATACCCACCAGCTATTAGTTTTTAACCCTCCAGTATTGAACTTTAAGACCTAGATATTGATTTTTAACCTTTTAGATTAGATTTAATATCTTGGTATTAATTCTTAGCCCTTTAGTATTAATTATAATTTTAATATCGAATATAGTTTTGTCGAAAGGAAAACTCAGTTAGTTTGTTTCAACACGTCGCGTCGGTCGGTCGTTCAACATGGAGGTCCAAATTTACAATTTAGTTACATTAAAGTGAAAAACGTGGAAGAAAATACTATCAATTTTAAATAAAGCAAAAACCAGACGAATGAATCATCTGAATCTTTTGTCAAATGAAGATAACCTTTTTACAAGTAAGTAATAAACAGCAATTTTAAGAGTAATTTATAATTATTTCCTGGTGAGTGCAAACCGTGCTAATTTAAAATTTGTTTTTGTTTTAGTCTTAGATTCACATTGAAAGATCGATATAGTGCGGCAGTATTCAGGCTGTGCCTGCTTCCTTGTGGTTCTGGACACTGTTGATGAAGAGTCTCCTAATCAAATATCTGAAAATTTGAATAAAACAAGGAGTAGCAATTGGAAGCAGTCTTCTTTTTTACAAGGAAGTAAGTAGCTTTTTCAAAATTAAATTTACTGTTATTATGAAAATAAAATGTTGCTAATCTTACAGGGATTAAAAGCATTTATAAAAACAAGCTCAGCAGCGTACATTTTGGATTAGTACAGCCGAACAAATACGGTCAAGGACTCCGAACAAATATGCTCAAGGACTCTTCTCGAAGGGCGTTAGTGACGGCGGCAGCTGAGTACCCACGGTCAGTAAGTGGGAACCAAACAGTTTTCTTAAGGTTCGATAGTATTATTCTTAAAAAGCCATTCAAGGACCATGTTTTAAGAAACAAAGTTTTCATATTGATGCCTTTTTTTATGAATAATAAAGCTTAAGTCATTACATAGTTATAAGATTTCTTCTTTTCAATAAAATAACCTTTTTACAAAAGAATTGTCTCTTTGTTTACTTTGAAAGTTCAAGATTAACAGTTTGATATTCATAGGATCTAAGGTTTTGTTTTGAAATATAATAAATAAGTATTACTTTTTAATACTATGTGGATACAAAAGTAATACAATCATATCTTCAACAGTATTGAAAATTAATAAATAAGTACTAGTTTTCAATACTAAGTGGGTTGAAAAGTAATCCAATCAAACCTTAAGTTGTATTAAGATTTAATAAACTTGTATTACATTTAATCCCGCTTTGGGTTTAAAACAAGTGAAAAAATATTGAATTCGAATAAAAAAATACTTGTTTTCAATACCCAGCGTAATTAGTTCTAATATAAATGACCTAAAATTCAATACAAGAAGTGATGAATTTTAATATATTGGTTCAAATACTAATACTTATCTGTGTTACTATTTAATAATACCAACTTGCTTTTTAATACGAAACAGTATTGAATTCCAATATATCTTCTATTGAATTTAAAAATTAAATATATTCAAAGAATTAAATTTAAATACGATTTTGGACTGGTCATATATGCAACCTCAAAAATATTAAATTTAACGCCAGGATTTTTAACCGTGTAAGATTCCAGTTTACCAAAGCCTTGTCTGACTAAGACTTCAGTTTACTAATGCCAAGAAGTATCAAGACAAAAGTTCACCCAATGAAAAGATCACATGCCTTAACGTGCTCCGCTTTCTAAGCTTTGAATGACATGAAAGAAGGCATGTTGTTTCCTCTATTGATATGGACTTAAGGGCATAGAATCAAATAATTAAATATGCCCTTATCGAAATAGAAAGAGTGATAGAAAAATAAAATCAGCAAACTTCGAAAAACAGCTAAAAAATAAAACTGAAAATTGGCAAGAAGACATGATTGAAACAATTTTACTGTGAAAAAAATCGACTTTGAAGAGTTTTTGTTAAACGTAGGATCACACCCTATCGGAATGAAGGAAGTTACAGAGCAGTTCATTTGGTCCCGAATAGGAGCAGAAGTTTAAGATTTTCGGTAAGAACCGCAAATACTCTTTTGAAACTTTACACTGCATTTAAAGTAATTTAATTGGAAAAATGGTTGGGTAGGCAGGTATTGGTTCGCATAACACCGTCATTTCTAAATAAAAAAGGTACAACACTGGTCACCGTCTACACCGTTCATTTCCTTTGTTAACACCACATAAAGGTTTAGTGCCGAAGAAATACTAAGAGATTTAGTCTTTCGATAAGACTTCTGCATTTTTGATACAATTTGTCCAGTAGAAGATAACAGAGTTTTTCCTTGACTGTTCTGAGAGTAACATAATGGTCTCCTAGACCATAATTTGAATCTCATGACTGGTGAAATAAGTGCTCTAAAGATAGCCTGACTGTCTGAGAAGATGAAATTGTTGCTGTCGATGAATTTATTATTCTCGCACATTGATTCATAATAAAGACTTTAGCCTCGAACATTGACGAATGACTTACAAAAGTTACTAAAAAGTTCATTCTAGTTGAGTTGGTGAAAATATAGTAACGTTACGTAAAATTTTTAATTTTACTTACGTTGAATGGTCTAAAGCAGGGGTGGCCAACTTGATTGGACCCAAGATCTCTTATTCACTAACGAGACCCTGTGCGATCGAACAACTACATACTTCTAGAAATCTTAAATGAAAAAGCATGGTTCAGTACACTATCATGTAGAATTTTTTATTTTATTAAGCGAAAAAACATAAATGTGAATATATACTTAGTACATACTACTTAAATACTTATTTACATAAAAAAAAATTAGTGTGAGCATTGCGCCGGAGTATCATCCACTAGTTTAGCATAATCGGGTTTGTAGTTGGAGATTGCCAGCCTTAAAGAATCCAATGTATGAGCGTCTGTCAAGCGAGAACGTTGTCTACTTTTTGTTTGTTTTAAGTAGGAAAATGCTGATTCACATAAATATGTTGAACCAAAACACGAATAAATTTGTTCAACACATTTCTTCAAATTTGGATATTTTTCATTGGAAACCAATGCCCAGAAATCTTGATCAGAGGATGACCTTGCTTTAAGAAATATGTCGCAGCGCAGAGTAATTATTTCGTTTTGTAACATGGTGTGCTCCATTTGAAATGTATCAGCAAATTTTGTAGCCAATTTATAGATATCACTTTGATCAATGGAATCATTGAACGGATAACTGATGAATTGAACCAAGTTCTCAATTTTTCTGAAATCACCAAAGCGAATTTCGAAGTCTGCTACCACTGCCCTAATTTCTGTCGTATATTTCTCAGAAATGAAATTGTAGGTAGGATGTTTTTCCATGTGATCCTTGATGTTAACAAATTGTTCAAATTTTTTCTTCTCTATGTCAAGTATCATAGACGCTGTTTGACATTGAAACGCTGCAATAGAACTCATCATTTCTGTCAATGTTTTATTCTTTCCTTGTAGATTTAAGTTTAATGCACTCAGTTTTCCAGTTAAATCTGCCAAAAAAGCTAAATCACTTTGCCAGTCTACATCACACAATTGCTGATAATTATCACCCCTTTCATCAAGAAATTTTATTATTTCGTCCAATAGATCTCGAAATCTTTGCAAAAACTTGCCTCGGCTCAACCACCTTACATCAGTGTGCATTGTCAATTCTGGTTCCTTCTCATCTAATTGCTGTTTAAAGAGCCGCCTTTGGAGAGATTTTCCCTTTATGGAATTTACAATCTTAAAAGAAATATCCATCACATGTTTCGTGTTTAGTCTCTTACTAGCCAGTACTTGTTGATGAATTATGCAGTGGTAGCTAATGAAGTCTGGAAAATCTTCGTCTTTGTGACAAAGGGCAATAAAACCATTATGAATACCTGTCATTGTAGGAGCCCCATCTGTTGTCATTGATACGAGCTTATACATGCATAGCTTAATCTGGCAAATATATGCTTTGAATTCCGTGAATATATCAAGGCCACGAGTTTTTCCTTTTAAGGAAATCATACCTAGCAGTTCTTCTTTGGTCGAGAAATCTTCGAAGACCATCCGAATAAAAACAAGTAATTGTGCAGTATCAGTGACATCTGTTGACTCGTCAAATTGAAGCGAAAAAGCAACGCAGCGGGCGATATCGTTTTGTAGTTGTTCGTTTAAGTTTTTACTTATTATTTCTATACGGCGCATCACAGTATTTCGCGACAGCTGTAATCCATGAACAGCTTTTTTAATTTCGTTTTTATTTATGAAATTCACGAACAGAGAATCTGACACTTGTTCGAAGATTTCTTTGATGTATTCTCCATCGGAAAAAGGTTTGCACTTTTGTGCGATTCTGTAGCTTACTTGGAAAGAAGCTTCAGTTGCAGCTTTACTTTGCTGAATATGCCCAGAAAACATGTTTTCTTTGATTTTTAATTGCGACTTTAGTGATTGCAATTTGCTCTTTCTTATTTCGCTGTTGGGTGGAAAGTCAGTCTGATATTTACTATGCATTGTGTTAAAATGTCGCTCTAAATTTCCTTTTTTGGGTATTGCAAGGGATGTATAAAAAAAAACGCAAAGTAGCAAAGTAAAGTAAAGTAGTACAGTTTTTCTAGAGCTAGTTTTTCAGATTCTGTGACCACAATTGTATATGTTTGTATTGAAACTATTTAAGACTATGTCTGGTCTACGTATTTATATTTTTGCCTTGCGACGATCGACTGGACTAACCGTCGCGATCGACCGGTCGATCGCGATCGACCTGTTGGCCACCCCTGGTCTAAAGCAACTAAGCACTCTTCATCTTTTGCCTTTAATGAAACCACAGTCAAATCTGAGTATTGAATGACAGATGAGACGCGTAAGCTCACATGAAAACGTTACGTCATTATAAGGTTAATGATTAAATCTATTGTTTTTTTTATAAGAATATTTTTTCAACTATTCATCGTTTGCTATTTAATAAGGGCAAAGTTGGGTTATATTATATAATAACGTTACGTCCAATGACCACTTTAACGTTGTGCCACAATAACTCTGAGTCAAATTATCAAAATAACAATGGGAAACGATTTCAATGAGAACGCTAGAATCTTTATCAAATGCAATATGAGTACGGAAGTACATAGGATGATATGTTAACGTTACGTTATGTAACGTCATATGAGAACTATTCTTATTGTTCCTCATATCCTTCTCTTAGCCATTAGATGAGAGCACCATCTGCAGTCTCTACATTTATTGGGAACTTTTGTTCATAGCTTCGTGCATTAGGTACGTTACGTAATGCGTTATGATACAACACCACAATTAATACTTGAATACCAAACAGTGTTCGAGTGCATCAAATGGAAATCCCTCCGTCACGAAATAAGCAGAAGTACTGGAGAAACCAGCCCAAATAATATCATAAGAAACAAAGAGAGTTGGAAACAAGTTAGCACAAATATGACGCAAACTCTGAAAACAAAGAAACAATAACAGAAAGATGAGGAACTACCGTTACGTGCGAGTGCTTTGAATTTGGCTTGAATCCAAACTGAACTTTTTGCTTTGAGTTGAAGTCACGTTACGTTGAGTTTTACACGAATTAACGAAACATCGATTTCAAAGTAACCTTGTGATAGAATTTACTGATTTCTTTTGATTGAACTCATAAACATCAGGTCAAACCAAAGCTTACCGGCATAGCTGTTCATGCTAAACGTTACGTTACAAAAATCACTTTTTCCATTTTCTTCTCAGTCAACGAGGTAGTCTGATATCAACGGCTGTCAAAAACAAACAATGTGTAGCAGCTTGTTTAATTTTTGACAAGAGTCAACTGACAGATGAATTATGACGAGAGCAGTGTTGTCACTTCAATTAAGATGCGGGAAATTCAAAAAACCACTACTGACCCACCTTCGTACTACTCTTAAATATTTTTTTAGACCCTTCCATTTCCATTTCTGTACGTCGATTCAAAAAAGAAGATTTCTGGGAGTTGCTGAATTTATTTGACATAATTTTACCAAACTTTTAAAAAAGAAAAAGATTCTCATTTAATCATCTTCTTTTGAGTAATCAGAACTACGGTTCTAAACTGAAAAAAAAATCTCAGTCCGAGACAAAGTTTTTTTTCATATTCCAAGCTTTTTTGCAAAGCAACAAATTTCTTTCTATAATAATAATCAGTGGTGATCTGTAGTTTGATCTGTGATATACACCTAATGATCGTTTTATTTATCTTGAACATTTATATTCCGTTTGACACTAATTTCCTAACTTCATTTATCATCAAATGTCCATAACGGACTGGTCGATTCATCAACTTCTTACAAAGAAATGCAATTAATGTGCAAAAATACAACTTTCTAATTTCACTTTTTAAAAACACTCTTAACCAAAGGCGCACACATAATATGACATACAATTATTATATTTAAAACCCACCGCCTACCTTTTTCCAATTCACTTCTTTAGTCCGTCGCGCGCTGGTCGTTCAAATCCAAAGCCCACCATGACAAATCTCCAGTGACATTAGTAGTAAAGGTAGCTTAGCGCCAGCTAACACGAGCAGGCCAACACCGATTTTCTGTAGCATGTCGTCATTGTCGTAGTTGTAGCGATAATTTATCGCCACAAGGTCAAATTTATGTCGCTTTAGTATAGCTCGTATGGTGTAGATTTGCACAGAGACTGCGCGAAAGTGTATTAAGTGTCCACACTGTTTGGTGTATAAATACCTATGGTGTGCAGTGCTCGTGCTTGTGCTTGTGCTCTCTGTCCAGGCCGAAGAATTTATTTATCGGCTAACAAATTATGTTCATGTTGTTGTGGTAGCAAAATAGCCAGCATGCTTTGGTTTGGTTCTCTCCAAGCCGGATCTTTAAAACTACAAGGAACTATCTTAAAGCCTTAAAGATCCGGCTTGCAGGCTATTTGTTGGTACATTAAGCCTTGTGCATCAAGTGTTCACAATTTGTCACTTACACCAACATCCAACACCCCTTCTTCTTCAAACGTACGCATCACATAGACCAGCAATGCTACTTAATAGTAGGGTGCCACTGTGCAAAAGTCAACAGCACCACAAGTTGCAAGTATACTCGTATATCTACTGTGGAAATTAGATACAGATGCACCAACAACGACGACATGGTCATCGGTTTGAATAGAAAGTCTGTAATTAGTTGGTCAAGTGTGGATAAGATCAACGATCGCTGATCTCGAATCGCGTTCGTTGTATTACAGTCTCTTTGGCCACATGTGTGAGCGACCAAAGTGGACATCTATCTCTTCGAGTCGCGCTTTTAAAAAGAGAAAATTGATTTCATCTCGACGAGGCGAGGCGATGCAAGATGCAACCAACAACACGACAATGACACATCTTCAAAGATCTCAAACACATTGTAGAAATAGAAGACCCATCTCTGGGATACAGGAACCGAACACAGAGTCTCTTCTCTGTCATTGAAAAACCAAGATAAGTAGCCAGAGGATCGCGAGTTCGATAGAAGCGCTGGCTGGCGCTGTAGCAGTAGCAACAACTGACGCACAGCGCGGAGTGGTGTTGCGTACATAAGCTAAAGTCGTCGCAGCCACTTTGTGTCCTAACATGTTCCTCTTCATCGTTCATTAACTTAAGAATTTAGGGTTAATTACCAGATGATGCAGATGTACTATGACCACACTGCTCCTGCTAAAGTGCCAGTGCGTTACTGCAATAGGCATCACTGAGTGGCACTCCAAAAGTTCCAAGTGATCATAAATTTGCAAATAAAGCATTTTCATTGCTGGTGTGAGGTAAAGTACGTTAGCTGAAAGATACTAGATACCAAACTGCAACTGCACAAATGCACAGCTGCACAACTTTCTCTCTTTTTTTTTTCTTTAATTTTCTTCAAGCTGACCGCGCGCTGCTGTTTGTGCTCACCGATGCAGATCTCTATCCATGTCCATATAGAATAGCATCACATATGTGTTTCTTACAGATACACTAGCTACACAATAAAACACTTGATTTAAGGTTGAACGTCAATGGATTCAATATTCACTTCCATTTAACATTTGGCGGGGTAAATCACTGGCCTTTTTATTGATTCACCGAAAGAAGCCCGCAGCGCTTAGTGCGATGCTATTCAGTTTCAGCGGTACTCGCGGGCTAATAGGGGTGTCCGCGACATGGAGCAGAAAAAAGCTGTGCATTGAAGCGAACGATGACAGGAAAAGTTTCACTTTTGCTATTATTCTGTCGAATGAGAGTTCTTTTTTGTTCTCATATATGTGCTCCTATCTTTAAAGTTGAAATTACTGACTGTAACTACTGCGGACTTGAATGGTAGATTTATTTCATTAATAATAGCCGTGGGCAAAACAAATTAAAAAAAAAAGAATTGTAGAGGAGGAGCTTGGCTTGTGTGACTTGATGTGAATAGAATTGCGCTTGAGCAAGGTTTTTGCAATTAGTACCTTGGGCTTAGCAGAAACGCAGTTTGTTTCTGAGAACAGATATCAATGTGAATGGTCATGCATGTTTCATTTATCTTTTAAGCGCCACGGAAGCTGCGTGTTGTCTAAAAGAGAATCATAATGCCATTGCTTTCAATCTTTATCTTTTGGGAATAGTTTCGTCAAAACTTTGCAACTACTACATGATTTCTTATACGTATCTTGTTTTGTTTTTTCTTAATAAGAATATTAAGCTAATGGCGAAATATGCTTTTCCACGGGTATCGCCTTTCGCGAGGGATAAGCCAGTAAGCCGATAGTAAATTTATTGCCATGAAAAGCGCTTTCCCGATTAGCCGTTCGGAATCGGCAGAAAACTGTAGGTCCCCTCCATTGCCTCAAAAGGCATGGTTGTGAGAAATGCGTTAGGCCCCGGGCACTCTACTGTGTTGCGACATCCTGTTTTTTTTCTGTTAATAATAAGTTGGACCGCTCAGACCAATAACGAGTCCATTCTTCATTGTATTGCCCGGGTAGCGACGTTTCCTTTCGTGTGCCGTTTTAGATAGAAATAAGGTTGTTGTGATTTTACTTATATATGCTTAAAATTGGCGGCAAGATATGAATTTAAATTTTCGGAAAGGAAAAAAGATATCCTGGGGCGGGAATTGAACCCACCCATCCATCCTATCGGCTAACACTCTACCCCTGCATCACTGCCACCGGGTAAACAAATGACCAGATACCAAGTTGATCGACTTATTCAATAGTTGAATGGTAAGGACTGTTGCGTTGGTAGAAGGAAACTGCACATCTAATTAAACAATTCACTATATTCGTAGATGTCCGGCAACACCTCATTTGGATCTCAAGCATCCATTGTGCTCCCCGAGAGCAGGAGAACAGAGGATAAGGAGTTGTATGGGAAAGGGGGAGGTATAAGGTGATGAATAAGGTAGGATTGAGTTGATAACTAGGTCATTGGGTAAAAAACCCTCATTGAAACATTTGGAGCCTTGAATGAACCCTAGGATGTTTTTCAGTGAAATGTTACACATGTTGTCTAGTTCGTCGAGGAAGAGTTCTAAGAGGGCTTTTTTCTTAGTATTGGCCTAGCTTGAGCATTCACAGAGGAAGTGCAATGATTCCTCATCTGACTCTTACTCTTCGCATCATGCTCTAAGTAAGTTGGATGTGCAAATGCCCATTCTCGTCATGTGGGTACCCAAAGAGTTTTAACCCGTAAAATAAAAATAAAATAAATAGGGTGGCGCAACAGAGCGAGGAGCCCCAGGGCCTAGCGCATTTCTCACAACCATGCCTTGTAAGGGAATGGAGGGGACCTACAATTTTGGGCCGGTTCCGAACGGCTAATCGAGAAAGCGCTTTTCATGGCAATGAATACTAACGGAGGACTTGCCAATTCCTCGCGAAAGGCGATACCCGTGGAAAAAACATTTTTGCCTCTGCTGGGATTAAACCGCAGGGGTGCCAATAAACGGAGAAACCCATGACCTCCTTAATTACTTCGGTGATCATTACAGTTCCAGTTGAACCTGATCCTCAACAAACATTTTTCAAGACCGACTTCCATTTCGGCCGAGCTTTCTCAAGTTTAGCACTCTAAGTTGTTTGAGGTCTTCTTCCACTTTACAGCACCTAAGACGAGGTCTTCCTCTTCCGCGATGTCCCGGTAATGTGCTTTTGAAAACCCGTTGAGCCGGAGCGTTGATGTCCATCCAGTGGTTGGGCGTGCACTATTCAGGAAGGCTCTGATTTTTATCAATTTGGCGGCGTTTCGTTAGACTCAGTTTTTTTCTTCCTCTAGTTGCTTTCAGTACTGAGGTGTTCTTCTCGTTGGATTCGAGTGATGATCAGATTTTGGTGGATGAACCCCTCCACTCATTCGATTCCAGAATAGGGTTGCACAACAAGCTAATTAGTTTACTCAGTTCACATCGTTCACATGCTTAATGACCGGTCATTAGACACTTCATTCAAATGGGGATCAGTTGTTCACCTATTTCAACTTTTGATTTTTGACAGACAAACTTATTTACGTATGTAGTTGCTTTATTGAATTGTTCGATGAGTCCTTAAACTCCTACTCAGTTCTTGAATAAATCCTTCAAGTGGACATGGTCATTCAATTGGATGAATTTAAATCAAGAGGTATTTTTTTTTTAGTTTATCCACTGTGTTTTCAAGTTGCTTATGCTCAGTAAGCTAATGAATATATTAACTTTTAATTACAATAACAAAATAGGAGATTGGGGATTCAGTTTGTCACTATTCAAAAGCTGTTGTTTTCTTTTGTAAAACAATTCCCTGGACTACATTTAGGTATACCAACTCCAATGTGATTCAAATCACAGTTTCCTCAAAACCACACCATCTTGTCTTAACCTTCAAACATCTAGTGTTGACTAAAGAAAACCCACAGTGTCCAATGACTCAATGAAATTACACCGCCTGATGCTTTCACTCTTGCCTCTTTTTTCTTCTTTTGGTCCTTGCATCGTTGGCCCATCCTCTCATCTACCTCGAAGGTTCTTACTACAACAAACATTGGTAATTACCTAATAATAGTCAAGCCGACAGGATGATGTGTGATTGCTTCAAGCCAAGAGTCATTCATATTGCCAGTGTTCATGCCACTGCGTTCATGTTTGCGCGTGTCTGAGTGCATGTTGTGCCTTTTGAAAATAAACTGCTTTTGCAGTTATTGCCGCGCTATAATGATTTGCATCCTTTCGTGGTTTTTGCATTAATGAATGATGACCACCACAGTCCACAGCATGCGGAATGATGTTGTTTTCATGCCTGGCCCTAGATGATGTTGGTCTTTGGTTTCATTAAATTATGCCAGCAGACTTGGTGTGGTAGTGCGATGGTGATGGTGATGCGCACTTCGTGGTGCAACGGATGCTACATTATTCCAGAACAATTCATTAAGTGTATCTTCTTTGTCCTTTATTCTTAGAAGAAGAAAAAAACGGATTGTATGAGCATGCGCATGCATAAGAACGGGGAGTTACATCGAGAGAGGAAATGTATAACTCGAGAATAGATCTGTAGAAGACAGTAGTGCCAATAAGTGGCAGGGACTTTTTTGTATGGGTTTAAGGTAAACTTAAGAGAAAAAGTTCGCATTGAATACTCTGGATACACGAACAGTATAGTTAAGTAATGTCAAAGAGCTACTTTCATGATCTTCTTTAAACCCTTTAGAGTAAAACAAAAAACACAAAGACAAAACACTTCATAAATCATAGAAATCATAGGGGTGCCTATTGATTCGCACATTTTATTACGCATTCCATTATTTCGTTTTTGACACAATTATTTTTGTTTACTTCGCATTGCGTGTTTGGTTTTTCTGTTACTTAGATTTTCAATCATTTCGCTGCACAGTTACTTTGCATTTCTTATCTTGCTAACCATGTGTTTCGCATTTCCATTGAACTTACAAATGATTATTTGGACTTTATTTATCTCGATAACTGTTTTTTCGCATTTTGTCTCGACGGCAATCTATTGTTTTGGCATTCAATTACTTCGCTCATTATCAGATTATTATTATTGATATGTTCAGTTTTGGTGTTCAACTGAATGTTTTTGTTAATAAAACAATGCACCCAATATGTATTTCGAAAATTGATATTATTTCTAACTATGTAATTGGTTCCGAAAATGCTTCTAAAATATGATATATCTTTGATGATTCTAATCAATTTTCAATAAAGTTTGATGAGAAGCTAAGCAAATTGTTATAATACAATAGTAACCGGTACAGTTAAATTTTTGATTATTTCGCCATCGTTTGATTGGTATTTTGCTTTTTGTGGATGAAAAAAGAGGCTAGAGGTGTAAAAATTCGCGCGAATTTTTACACCTCTAGCCTCTTTTTTCATTCACAAAAAGCAAAATACCAATCAAACGATGGCGAAATAATCAAAATCTATATAAACAAAAGCGAACTAATCGAAAAACGAAACAATACAAAGCGAAACTAGCCAAATATAAAGTAATCAAAGGCCAAATGATCTTTAAACGAAACGAATGCAAAGCGAAGCGAGAAATATCGAAAAATAAATAAACTAAACAAACGAAAAATTTAACAACAAAATGCGAAACAACAAAAAGCGAAACAACTTTGGCGAAACAACAATAAAAGAGATAAAAATGACGAAACGTACCATACCCAAATCATAGATAGCCTAGAATGTGGTTCTTCTTAACACAACGGTATGAAAGAAAAATAGATCCAAAAAATCTTCAAAAAAAACCTATTCTCGACCCCACTGTTCAAATTGAAATCAACTGAAATTGTTCATCATTTCAATCGATCATCTCAAAGCATCAGTGGCGTCTCTATCTGATCGATTGAGTGACTATGTTTTATTTTCCCTTGAGACCCATTTTGCGTACTTTTTCAAATTCAAGTGCAAGTTCGTCTTTGGTTCGCCCAAGGGAGGTTATTATACCTACTGAAGTCTGAAGCCAATCGTATAGCCTAGACCTCAGCATAGCACCCACGAAACTTTTCATGATTCTCAATTACATTATATCGATTACGTCGTCTGTTTCTTTGCGCCTCTGGGTAAACGCGTTTATTCACAAAACCTCAACTTCAACCACCACTGCACCGCCACACATGATTGCTTGGTTTCACACAACGCGCCATCAAAGTGAACAATTTTGCCGCAATGCAACAAAGTTGCTTTACAACAGTTTGAGCCAGTTCTTTTTGAAGAAAAAAAAATCCCTTTCAATACCAAAGGGTTCTTTAAATATTGGCAGTTACTCATTTTAAACGTCCTCATGTCGAGCATGTAAGAAGGAGATGCAGGCGCGTGTTAAGTGCATGCATTACATACTTTTGAGAGGAGAAGCGACGCCATGTCCATCACACATGTACTCGACCGCACAAGGATGCATTGCTCCACTGCATATTTTAAGTTCGGACCTTTATAAGTTCCTTTAATGTGTTCAAAATGCTAAAAAACAGTAGTACTAAGCATAAACTTACAAAATTCAAGGTCTCATCTTTATGAAATACAAACCGAGGTTTGAGGTTAGGGCAGAATATTTAAGAGGTTTTTGTGAAGTGAATTCTTTCATATGATGGAAGCTCCAGTCTGTAAAAGCGTTGAAACTTGAAATCGACTTCTTGCCTTGCCGCACAACTTTTGTCCCTCTAGGCTGTAAGGAATGTCTCGTTTTCGAATTAGCATTGTTAAAAACAACACCTGTTATACTTGTTGTGTTTGTAAGCCTGAGTGAATCATCTGCTTATGCTCTTAGACGTCTCATACACCTACAATAACATTGCACCATATTATTCAACGTGTACTATTGAAACATGCGCAATTATGAACAAAAGTTTGAGGGAGCTTAAGCTTTATTGCGCAATTTTCAGTGAGCAGAATTATTGAAGGTGTATAGGGGGCCTTACAGACAAACTAATTCTTTGAATTTCCCGAAAATAAAAAGAAATTCGTCATTCCTTGGTAACGCCATAACCATGCGTCATTCTATGTGATTTAGGGACCATTTTTTACAACTCTGAATAACCCGTTGTTGTTCATAAGGCAAAAATCTTAAAAAACGATAAAATGCGCACATGAATCGCGATCCTCCTAAGAATTTATACATTCCATCACACAATAGAGTAACCGCCCCTCAAAGATACAAAGATAACTCCGAAACGAGCGCAATAATAAAACTTGAAGATCTAAGCAAATTTTGAATATCAAATAACCGGGAATATCTTTCAGTCAAGTAGGTTGAGATAAGAAGATGCTGGTTATGCGTATTTTACTCTTTTTTTATTTTTATTTTGTTATTTGTCAACCTCACATCCGGAATGTTCTGATTTCGCAAATGAAAATGGAACAACAAAGAGCGTGTTGTTTCAAAGCAACCTTTAGGGTTCACATGATTAAATATGCTAATCTTACCGAAGCCAAAAAGCACCAAATGTTCAAGAATTATAATACACACCAAGAAAAACTCACCTGAAAAGAGAACAGAAAAGAAAACACATATAAGTTAATATAAAGTAAAGAAACAAATTGAGATTCAAAAATGTCACATTGTGAATACAAATGAGAAATCAATCATTAAAGTTGTAAATATTTGAAACTAACTTTCAAATTTCGTGAAAATGTTTGTTTGTGGTTGCATTAAAAATTGAAATCAACCAAAGGCCCAACCATACCCTACCCACTAACCACTGGAATAGGATGGAAAGACTGATCTTAATGAGGTCCAATCTTATAAGTAAGGAGGTGAATTTAATTACAAACATAAACATTCATTAACATTAATAGTGTCTATAAATTTAATCAAAAGTACATACACATGTATGTATTTGTATATACAAATACAAATATGAAATAGACCCACGCAATAATTCGTTTTTTATGGGTTCTTTTTTTGAGTTCTGACCAGAGTTTCAAATGAATTATTTATGACGATCGACAAAATTTGAGCTGCCTGAGAACGGAAAGTTGACTACAGTCATAAAAACAACAAACTGCAAAACTAATTCAAAGGGAGACTTTTGTCTTTTGGGAAATTTTATTAGACTGATGCTAGTGCTGGTTGGCGACAAGGTTGAGTATTTTATGATAACCCCGTGGAGAAGTGAATGCTAGAAATCCAAGATGATTAACAGCAGAGCATTTAAAAGTCCGCATCATCAGTTGTTTGTACTTCCAGTTGTCTACAAGCTACAACTAAATATTACCTATAATACCCCTCTGCGCTTCAGTCGGCAGTATGGCAAACAGCAAAAACCCAAAAACTGACATTTCAAATTGGAAAAATTATGGAATTATTGTGTTCAGGTCATGCACGTGTATTTACAAAAAGTCCATAATTTTTCCATTTTCAATACAACAGCAGAACACCAGTATTTATGCCTTGTGGTGTCTTTCGACTACAACGTCAGTCGCAGAGGGTTAAATGATATTTTTGGGGAGAGAGAGAGAGGTAACCACATTCTCTAGTTAATTCACACCCTTGTGACTTATGACACTTTGTCCACCAGTGACGTTTCATTTACAGTGACTTCTAATAAACTTACTTGTAACCTCAGCTTTAGTTTCTTATGAAAATCACAGCATATACAAGGGTTGAAGAGGAATGCAACCGCCTGGTCATGTTTGCTCGAGTTAAAGTTATCTCGATTTGATTTTAGTTCGCTGGTAGTCCGCAAACGAAGTATAGTCAGTTTCACCATGCCACTCGGTGTTGTGTTTAGTAATGAGCGTCGGACTATTACGTGTGAGAGGTCGGTGTTTAACCTTTTGAACTAGCAGAAAATCTGCACAGGTTTCTTCGATCGAACTTTCCAGAACCTGAATTTAACTTAAAGAAAATAAACAACATTACTGTCGAAGAAGTAAGTTTAGCAGGAAAGAACTCCAAAAAAGGCAAAGGTTCAGATAAAATACCATATGAATTAAAAAAAAAAAATTGAAAAAAAATGGGGGACATCAGGCTTAGACGGCTTAGGAAAGATGTAAAGCTGGTACCACAGAAGCATTTCCAGTCAACGTAGGTGTTTAACCTAGTTCTAATACCACCTTACCAATGGTGGGGGGGATAACAATAGCACAAAATAAAACCAAAATCAAAGATCAGTGGTTACTGGTGATTTTTCTTCTGCCAATTTGGTCAGATAGTAATTGGAAGCATCTCTTGTTTCCAACACCGTGGGACTGGGAATAAAGGACTTTTGCAACTTTGCATAAAAAGTAGTGAGAAAAGAGTTGGTTGCATTTTCGCAACTAAATGTACATAATTGGTTTATACCAAGGAAGCGTTTTTAATTCTTTGGTCTTTATGACGGTGCTTGATTACTTGCTAGAAGATAAAGAACAGAACACCGAAGTACATCACCTATTGCTTGCTGGCGTAACAGTCATCATAAGAACGAATCCTTAACCCTGAAAGAACAAAAAGGTAAAATTTTTAGAAGGTATTGGGTACCGTATGTAAGACTTTTCTCAAAACTCATATCAAGAGTAGATTAGATTCACTGTGCCATACATTATCTATTCCTCTTTATATACAAATGGATAGGTCTATGAAAATACAAATCTCTTGTTAGTAAGAAAGTAAATAATTGATTAAACATAAACTATAGACTCGGTTAAGAAACTAAAAAATCATTTGAATCAATCGGATTTATATAGGTTTTGAGCATAAGCTAAAATAATAGTGAGAAATTTGCCTGTGTGTGTAAAATATGTGTTCTATGTTCTTATTTAGTTCAATTTTAAGATATAAGTGATGAGCTTAAAAAAAAATCTGCAGCCGCCTGCGCCCTAAGCACAGAAAAGGAAGCTAAAAGCGAAGCGGAAAAAAAATTGACAAGGAGAGTATGGGTCTGTATTCTGAAAATTAAAAATTCGCGCGAATTTCCAAAACCGGAAGACTTACCGACGCATTCCGAGGTCAACGCGTTATTCACTACTGGAGAGCTGTGATCCCTTAGAGATGACGATGTTCGTATTGTCAAAAAACATAGAAGAAGAAGCTTGCCACTCAAGCCTGGCTTACTCATACCATGTATATGACTAGTACTTTGTTAAGACTGAAGGGCCGATAGGGTGAGGTTATCGTACTTCCCGAGAACTAGAAGGTGCAGGTGTATAGAGAAATAAGAAGGAAAGTAGAGGAGTGAAATTAAGAAAAAGTTAAGGTATGGGATTGTTTCTCCTTCAAACATCTGGAGTTCTTCATACATTTAAGAATTTTATTCAATGGCAAATTGAAGACCTTTCGTAGCCAGGGTCACTCCTGCCAGATGCCCAAAGAGTACGCAAAATACCTTTAAATTTTTTCAACAGTAGTTTTCAAAACTTAGTTCACTAATTCAGTTTAGGCCACTGAATAAATTAATGCTCTGGAGCTCTGGTGCTTGGCGCCGCGCGTTCTCTAAGGACTTTGCCGATTCCACACAACTAAGAGATAGAGAGCGGTTTTCATGGCAGAAGGAGTTTTCAATTCCTCAAAAAAGGCGATACACAGCTTTGAACTATCACTCAACAGACAGACGGCCCGGGGCACCATTGTTGTTGTTTTTTTTTTTCGGATGCATACTTTTTCGCCATATTCCAAAGAAGAGTTGTCAATCCAACACGCTTCAAATCTTTCCATTTGTTGAATTACAACTGTTGAAATAAGCAACGAAAAAACAAACACAAAACTTTCGATTGAGCCCAGCCCTTCACTTTCAACAAAACAATATCATTTTATTGCAATGTTGATGCAAGCAAATTTATTTTTGTATTCAATGCCATACCAGAATTGAAATTAGTTTTACAACAAATACTCGTGTAAAAGCGCAAAAATGGGCCAACGAATGGATTTCAATTCCACACAATAAACACAACACCCACCACGAACAACTACTATTGATATGTACACAGTAAACCTTTAGAATTCTGACCCCATGGGTCAAATCCCATGCCAGACACGACTGAACAAACATAAAGAAAAAAAATAAACAAAGGATAGAAGCTTCAATGACTCCACGAAGTCACTGGCCTCAGTGCTCAATTAGCATTCAACAACAACTAGCCAAGTAGAGTGGTCTGAAGAGCGCAAAACAGCGTATACGCCAAAGCCAAACAGACAACAAGACGAGTATCCAAGTGCAATGTGCATGCGAACGAGTGCATAAATAATCCAATTTAATTTGATTCGTCTGTGCGAACATGCTCGGCTCAACGACCAAAAAAATCTGGTCTGGTCTAGTAACCAATAATTTTCTGGTGAAGATGATCATGCGCCAGACCCGATGCGGCTGCCGAGAATAGAAGAAGAAGATGCTCAACTGCCACACATTCACACGTCTGATTTGATTGGAACCGGTATCCATATGCATCCAATCCATGCCATCGCATATACACAGGTGAATCTGAATGGAGTCTAACAACTAACAACATCTTTGAGTATTACTCAAGCTTAAGTGGTGGTCCAACTTTTGAATTGGACATTTGTTTTTTGCCTCTCGTTTTACATTTTGACTGGATATTTTTGTTCAATTTGGTGGACTTCTTCCTTACCATCAAACGGGTTGCCTCATTCGTTTTCGGTAGTCGTTTAGGGCAAAGTTGTATGAAAAGTAGCTTAAGGACCTTTTGGGCGGCTTATTATGGATTCAGTTCAAGCCAAAAACTGCACAGAAAGGTATTTTAATTTATGTCCTTTATTGGACCACATCAAAGAAGATGCGTTGTTGTTGCAGATTCATCGCGTCGCATCAGGCTCCTCTGATTCAATAAGTGCTTTGCGATGCGATGGTTGTTTTGTTAATATATTTTCGGGATTTTTGGGAAGCGGTGTTCCTTTTGAAATTGAAATTTTTTCTCATTCTGGCTTTGGTTTATATATATATTCTTTTTTTTATATTTTCTTATTTGGCTTTTATTGGCTTCTCAGGTTCTCGTGTTACGGCTCAGGCCGGCAAAGGAACATTGATGTCGTGTTGTTGTTTGAGCGGAGGTGAGGTAATCTCATTTTTGGGTCTTATGCTTGAATTGATTGTTGTTTGGTGTGTACTAAATGCATCTTTCGGGATAAAATTCCTGGAATTGGATGGGGCTTTTTTTTATTTTTTGGTCTGAGGGTATTTTTATTTATATTCCAATAAAGTCTTATGGGAGGAGTGTTTTCTTTTTTTTTTTCATTTTGTCGAAACAGTGTGGATCATTGGAAATGGAGATAATTCGTTGCATTATATAAGACGTTCGATTGGTCATTGCCCCCAAAGGCGATTAGTGGTTTCCATTGAAGTCGTAAATTTAATGTAAAAGGCCAGCGATCGATTTCGCTTATATGGGAGTACCTATACCTACCTACCAGATGTGATGCCTTTTGCATTGTGGGGGACTAAAGCTGATTGGTCTGAGCCTTAAAATTTAAATATTTATATGGGTTATAACTAACATTTCACTGTTTTTTATTGTGAGCGGAAGACAAGCGAACGGTGTTATGGGTTTTTGTGTCTCTCTTTGAAAAGATCCTAATGAAAGAAGGACATTTTTTATAGCCGTAACCCACAGGCTGGGTCACAAAAGATAAGAGACTCAGTGTGAAACAAAGGAGGTTCTCATTTTAAAGAATTTTCGTGTCTTTTGTTTTTAAGGTCAACCGATAACCGATAATTTCGTTGAACTTTTTGTAGTACACTACACCTCGATCAATACGAAAAATGTAACAATCATCTGTCGTCTAATGTTTGTTATCATTTTGGTTTCTGGTTCATAATAATCAAATATGGTAAACTTCACTGCGACAAAAGTAAATTTGACCTGCCTCAGGGTAGTCATTCGGGGCCTACTCTTTTTAATATGTCATTTTGTTAATATTTCATCATTAGCATTTATCACTGTAAAGCACGGGTCACACAGGGTTGCTTCTCAGCCAGTTCTTGCCAGCAGCTCTGTGTGACCCGTGCTTAACCAATAAAACTGCAAACTCTAGGCTTTAAACTCTACTTGCACCAACGAAATGTAAAATGTTAAAAAACATGAATAGAAACTTAAACTCTATAAAAAAGAGCTTCTTGCCTAATTTGCCTACCTCTCATTGGTTGCTTAAATCACACTCTTTTATAGTAAAGAAGCAATAAACAACAATTTTTTTGACTTCGGCATCGGCATCAGGACATGAACAAGTCCACCTCTTTTCCTAGCTGCCCACCCATAGTCTCTTTCATGATTTTAGATTTCCTCCTTTTTCCTGTTGCAAATTTCAATTCTTCATTTTTAATTGGATTCGCCTTGCATTGTAGCCAAACAACGCCTATAGCCAAACTCTTTACATCAATAACAAGCACTTGTCGAAGTCCAACTTCTATTCAAAGACCCAACATGCAGTTTGGTTGGCCTTAGGACGATACAGAGGCGTAAATTCAAACTACACTATCTTCTTTAACAAATTTTATGACACCTTAACAAACCCAAAAAAACGAAAACAAAATCTACTACACAACACAGAACAAAACCAGTTGCAGCAGCATCAAGGTAATAGGCATTCTATACGTTCTATACCACAACTCACGATCTATTTTTGGACGGGTTTTCTGAACTTTACACAAAAAAAAAAAAAAAATAACGAAGAGATCTCATTTTGAAACGAGTGACACACTTTTCATTGAGAAATGACGTAATAAGGAGCGCGATAATCAAATAAATAAATTACTTAATTTGCCAATACATATGCCAAGAATGGTCAACTAAGTGTGGAGAGTGACAAGGTGAGGCCATCTTTCCGCATGTTTTTTTTTTTTTGCAATTTATTGTCTTAATTAGTCGCTAGTGATGAGAGGAGGCGAGCAAGGCATTAAATGATACTGCTGAGGAAGGTCAATGGAGCCATCGTGTTGCGATGCCAACCGAGACCGCGGAAACGTTTTGTGCTATCATGCTCTACAGAAGCAAACTTGAACAAATTTGACAGAGGGTTAGTTATTGTGGGAAGGCTATGTTGCTATGGAGTGTTTTTTGCAACAGCAAATTAAGTTTTTTTTTTTTACTTATCAACTGCAGAGCTCACAAAAAGGCGGCATCATAAAATTAATTAATTGGTCTGATATGCGAATAAAAATCAGCAAGTCTTTCTGTTAATTGCATTTTAAGTGGTGAAACGTATCTCTTGCGATGGCTTTTAACTTTGTCAAGGGAAATTATTAAATGTGGTCACGAAAAGCGTGCAGATGCGCGTTAAATTAAAAACAATTTAAGAACGTCTTTTTTTACAGAAATACTTTTGCAAATAAACGGTGAATTGAATTTTAAGCGATGTAATTACTTTTTTCATTGGGTACTTTATCTGACGCGGCTATTTTTTATTTATATATCAGGACTATCCTTTGCTTCATATAAAATAAAAACAGGCAATAGTTCACTAGATAAGACGTTCGACTTTTAAAAATAAAATACTCCAATGTATGAGAATCAACAAGAACGAATACAAAACAAGTTTTATTTCTTTAAGGTTTAAGCGTTTTGTCCTACACAATTCTCTTTCAGTGCAGTGGTTTAATGTTTTGGAGGCGCTACTATCGAATAATCGAATGTATCGAAACATCGAATGAATACCCAATTTAGTTTTTGACGAATTTTGCATAACTAGTCAACCCTACACCAGCATGAGACAGTTGATGATCACCGCTTCAAGTTGCCTGTGGTGTTTTAGGATTGCTTTAAATTCACAAATCGATTATTTCAAACAACTGAGGCTTCCTTAAGTAAAGCCAGGTAATGCTTAAAGCACGGGACACTCATGGCTGATTGCCAATTGCGCAGCCGCTACTGCCAGCTCCTGGTCAGCTTTGTGTGACAAAGCAACTAATACTGCTCTACATAATACCTATCTAACAAATTTTTCTTTTAAAATCTGTTGCTTATATTTTTACTAGTTTAAAAGCCAATTTCAGCGCTTTTCTGCTGATAAAAGCTGGCGGGTAGTAGCCGGTAGTGTGACCAGGGTGGCAGTCGCTGCTTGCTTCTACTACTGCCAGCTGCTGCGGTGGGGAGGAGCGGCTGTCAAGCAACCCTGTATGACACATGCTTAACTGGGCTATTTGAAAGTCTATATAAAAAGTACTGGATTCTCACCACTCTAATTCATAAGGCGAAATAGGTTCTCGCCGCTCTCATTCATTGTGATTGTGCTGAGTTTGTGAAATAAAAGTAAACTTTTTATCGCCATCAAAGACATTATAATAAAAAAACAAACCCCATTTCCAATAAAACCAATAAGCTGAATGACAACAAAGTTCTTCACACCATTCGCCTTCTAAACCTAAGCACCCAACAAAATGCGGTGCAAAAAAAATATACCTACATGATTCCACTAAAATATTGAAAAAAATGAAATAAAAGCTGTATAAACAAACCGCAAAAAAAACGTTCACGGACGAAAAAAGTATGATGCGGCAAAACTTGGGAAAAATAAACAATAGCTACCAAAAGCAACAATATAGAAAGAAAAAAAAAACATTTGTCATTGCTTTTGAACTGTAGTAACACAAGGTAGCAGAAACAGCAGCAGCAACATGCTTTGTATTTTATTCTTGTTCTTCTTGACAAACGTGTTTATATATTTTGTCTACTGATTTGCACTCAGTAGCGTGAAATGATTTGATTGTTGTTTGTTGTACATGTGAACGAACAAAAGACAATCATCATAGTTACAATTACAATTTTGTTCATTTTAAAGGGGTTGGCACGCATCTGTAGTTTATTTTACTCAATGAAACTAGATACACGGAAATGGATGATAATTAGAATAAGACGGTAGTTAGTTTATAAAATAAACAATGCACCAAGCGGACGTTAGAAATATGAGTTAATTAGACAGATCCACTTCCTCTTGCTGATTCTATATTTTATAGAGAGTTTGTTGGCTAAATAGGATGACTTGTGAAGGATATCTTATAAAAGATGCTCTCCAATTCTGAGAAGTGAGATAACATAGAAGAACTATAAGTTCTAGATAAAAAGAAAGAAATATGATAAATTTATCTCTACCATTTTATCTTAGAAAATCTAATTTATGAATGGTCATAAAACCAAACAAAGACTAAGAGCCTATCACAAAACTACAGGTCTACAAGTCAAGAGGCATTTGAAGGACAATGTTAGTTACAATTATAGACGAGAAACCCTACTTGCAGCTTCGTGATATAAAAATGTCTTGTCATAATTCACTTGTATTACAAGTACTTGTAGTAGACACTTGGGCCTATATCATAAAACTACGAGTCGACAGACGCTTTTAGGATCGAAATGAATTTATGTTAGTTTGACAAATGCAAATTATTCCTCTAACACAAAAAAAGAAGTGCACTCAATTAGCAAGTGTGGATATGGATATGGTAAGTATATTCAACAGTCTGAACGATTTAAACCAATTTTATATTATTAATTGCGTTGCATTGTATTAATTCCAATCCCAACAGAGGCAAAAATGTTTTTCTACGGGTATCGCCTTTCCCGAGGAATTGGCAAGTCCTCCGTTAGTATTCATTGCCATGAAAAGCGCTTTCTCGCTTAGCCGTTTGGAACCGGCAGAAAATTGAAGGTCCCTTCCATTACCTCACAATGCATGGTTGTGAGAAATGCGCTAGGCCCAGGGGCTCCCGCTCTGTTGCGCCACCCTATTTATTTATTTATTTTTTTTATTTAAATTGCATTGCATTAAGTTGCATTGTGATGTTTATAATTCGAAAAAATTGTTAAAAATTAGGTACCAATAACATACTTTTGCAATATACAAGTCTGAAGTAAAATGTAGCAATCATTACCAATGGAATCTAGGTAACTTGCAGTCCTGAGTTAAGGAAACGTTTCCCGTTTCTAGAATTAAGGCACATTTCTTATATTTTGATGTTACATAAATGTGATACACTTGTAAGAATTCACTTGTGAAAGGTGTTTTTAAGAGGTCCTATGTGCAAAATGAAAAAAAAAAAACTCAAATGAATTGTGGACGTTAATCTTATAAAATTGACTATATAATATATCTTAGTTTTCTATTTTTTTAATATGATTTTAGTTTCCTGGCGTGTGGCCAAAGCAACTCGCTCGGATGTAGTTCAATCTTGAGGTTCAAGTTTTGATCGCTCACTGCTCACTGATTCTTAGCACTAAATCGTTTGTTTGGCTTATTGGGTATACTAGCGACTTTATTTACAAAGCAGATAAGAGTTTAGTCGTGCTGAAATCGTACAGAATTGAAAACCAACTCACAGGTCTGAAATATGAGATAATGAGCAAACCAGGGTCAACAGCAAACTCATTTCCAGCCCATTAGCTGTGCGCTTTTAATTCTTGAATGAAGAAATGGCAACTAAACTTTATATAGATCATATATGACAGATGATAAAATGGCTGTCAGTGAAAACAGTGCTGCCAAGCTTCATATAAGAACCTTTAAAAAATAACTCTTCATTAAAATGTTTGTAGCAGTTTTAATCATTCATTCATTCATTTACTCTTCTTTTTATAAACTGAATTTTAATCTGTATTTTGGACAGAAAATTAGCTATTTTAAATTTGATGTTTGGGTCTGTCATTTACTGATTTGAGTATGTTTTACAATTGGAAGCATTGATTTGGATATATAAATAAAAGTTTTCTTTTATAAGCTTTCCAGAACAAATCTGAAAGATTCTTAAACCATTTTTCGTTTACATTATCAATTTAGAAAATTTTCAATTTCATGTGTATTTAGAAAATGAATAGTACAAGAGGTTCAAAAATAATTTGAAGAACAAACCGGTTCCTTCATTGCATCCCTATTACAAAATATTTTGAAGAAACAACTAATTTGTGCTTCAAAAAGAAGATATTAAACAAAGTCAAGATTAGAATTTATCATCAAGTTGACTTTTAAGGCTCCGTCTGGCTCAAAAATAAAGTCTTAATTCTCTGCAAATGGTTTTGAATTTACATTCAAAACAACAAAATAGTAAGTATAAGAAAAATAATTGAACCCACAATAGACCCTTGAGGCATTGCATATCTTCGGCTCTGAGGCCATGATATCTATTACCTCTTTGAGAACTTTCTCTCAGATTTCAGAGTTTTTTCCTTGCTTCCAAACTTTATTTACCATGGGTATAACCTTGATAAATATGCTTAGGTATTGTTTACAAACACTTCAGCTGTTGATTCAGGTTGAATTTAGTTAGATCGATGAATGTACAATTTGTGTTTGTTTCTTCTTTTCTTTTTTGAGATAATTTAATTTAAAGCACACTCGTATAAATATTTATGTATATTGTATATGCTTTTGAGTAAACACAGATTGTTGCTAATATCGAAAAATACAAAAAAAAAACACAACGATCACTTTAGAGTTTAGAGTTTAGACCTACAGTTGCGTTGTCAATATTTCCGCGAAGCTGGGATTGCTTTACGTCAACTGAGTCAGCTGTACGCACAATGTAAATTTATTAACAAATAAAGTAAAATAGAAACTAATGTCTGAAGAGACAATTTTTGCAAACTGGCGTGCGGATGTGCATACCGATTTAAACTAAAAATGCTGTCTTGAGGTCATGAAAAGCGAATCAGAAATTGAAACATTGTCGCTGTCCTTTGAAAATCGCTAATCTATTCAGGCGGTTGCAAAACGTTGAGGTTGGTGCGTGATTGTTTTCAGAAACTTTAGAACTAGATTCTCACAATATCGATGGTAGAAAGTTCCGTATTTTGGAACCAAACAGCTCCGCTAAAACAATTTTACTAACAGTCCAGTGGCCATTAAAACGATTGAAAGCACGTAAAAAATAACACAGCAAAAACTAAGTCTCCTTGATCCTCTGCTGTCCCAGAAAACGAAAAAATCACCTTTCATATACTCATTTGTGTAAAGTTGAAAAAAAGTAAAACTTTCTTATTTTTTGAGGTTGTCTGAACCTGAACCCATCCTTATATAGCCAAACTGTTAAATGATTAATATCGGTTTGGAGATGGAAACGATGCAGCAAGAAAGAATCTTTTTAAAAAAATTTCATATCATCAGCAAATATTAAAATGCGACTGGAAGAAACACAAGAAACATTATTGACAAGCAAAAATAAACTCAAGAGATCCAAGATGACATCCCTGAAGCTAACTTAAGTTTTTTTTTAATTGGATAGGGCGAAGATAAAAACACCTTTACTAAACCGTCCTACTGAAATTTCTTTTGTGCTGTTAAGGTTTAAAAACGTAAAGTGTAAGGTTGGTCATTCGAAGTTGAGGTCGTATAAGAATCTAAGAATATTCGAAGAAGGGGTGTTTCTAATATCAAGGGGACTAGTGAATCCTTTATCCAATATTTTTAGCCTGGATCTGACTAAACTGAAGTTAGCAACAAAAAAGATCGTTACTAGGTAAAATCTCATCTATATAAAAGAAAATACCAAATCCGTGGTGACAAGTGAGAAGCGCATAATCTTTGTTTCGCACAGAATTATATTGTGTAAAAGTTTGAAATTAGCATTTCAGTTTTTGGATGTAGATAATGATCCCAATGGGGTAAAGTCGGGGGTGGTGGGGGTGCCTCCAAGTCCAAACAGGTGGCGCTCACCCCCCCCCCTCCCCAGTTAGACCCCACCATTTCAGGAAATTTGATGAAATTGAAGAATTTTCTAAAATTTACAGGAGTTCTTTCGGCGTGGAGAAAAGTTGGAAAGGGTAGGGTATGTCCCCCATTGCCTTTACCAACCTCCTTCAAAAAAATTATACCCCCCCATGTCACGAAAATTGCTGAATTTAATAATTCATCAACACAGAATTTGTTTGGGGATGGTAGAAACATTTTGGAGTGTCCAAAATAACATCCAAGTGCGAACAGGTGTCGGTCACTCCCCTCAAAATAGTTACACTCCCCCTTTAAGAAAATTGCTGAATTTAATAAAACAAACAAGAGTTGTTTAGGGATGGAGGAAAGTTGGAGGGGGTGACGGGTGCCCCCAACAACTTCAAAGTGCAAACAGGTGGCGCTCAACCCCTTCAAAAATTTTTATTTTGATAATAATAGCCAAACATTCACGTGTTTCCATATAACAACAGCAAGAGTCATACGTAGGATTTTTTGGTATTTTGGTTATTCGCAATGGTGCACGTTTGAACAAAACATTAAAATTTTCACTATAAAAAAAAGACAAAATTGTTGATTAAAAGAAAACTATGCAATATAAAAACAAAAATCCTACGTACGTCTCCGGAAAAAGGTATTTCGAATGTACAACTGTCAAAATTTCGTATAGATCGGTGAAGATTTGCTCGAATTATGTCTTCGGTCAAATCAAAAAAAGTAATTTCGAGAAAAACGCGTTTAAAGTCTTAAGTACTATAAAATCATATTAAACTCGTATAACTTTAATCCGCGCTGCCTGCGTTTGGGCATTTAGACATTTTTGCCGGCATCCATCTTTTGGTATGTTATTTTTAAGACCCTAAAGTACCTTTCAAGAAAAAAAAAATTGGTTTCTTCAAAATTCTAGACCAGTTTCCCACTTAAGTGCGACCATAGCCTATTGCCCTAAGACTTCCAGGAAAATTTTCTCTTAATAACCAAGTTTCTTAAGAAATAAAAAATGAACGACTTTGAACTAATTTTTATTTTTACATTTATTTTAAAATTATTTTACATTTATATATGTACCTGGCTACGCCTATTTATTTAAACAAAAGTCACGGACGTCATAACAAATATTTTATTTCCACTAAAGCCAACAAATGATTAATTCATTAAATCATTGACAGGTGCTTTACTTTTATTCAAGCTCCTTCTTCCATATGCGGATTGCATTCACTTTATACTTTTTATTAGCATTTTTGCTTCAGGAATCACCAAACATGATTGAATGACGAACATATTCCGGTCTTAAGAACTCTCTATATCAAAATGAATCATCAATATTTATAGACGAACGTCGCACACCCATTTATATACATAAACTCATTCCATATTTCGCCAATTACAATTAAACAAGCCTCATTTAAGTGATAACATTCACAGACCAATAAATTAATTTTACTCAAGAACAGTGTACCTAATGATGTTGCTGTCATATGTGACGATAAACAGCTCCTCATTGCCAAAGAGTGTTTGTCTAGCCTTACACAATGAACAACATGATGGATTATGCCAATAAACCATGGTACGTAAATACAAAACCAAAATAAAAAACATTCTTCAATGAATAGAATAAACAACATTTTACAAATCTTCCCACAAAACAGATAAGTAAGATATTTTTCTTAATTTTATACGCAAAAACAAAAATAGGTAGACACTACTACACTAGGTAGGTAGGTAGGTACTCACCAATTCGAACAAAATAATCCAACGGGCAGTGAATTCTTCGTATAGGTATCCAAAATCAGCACCACTGTGTAGGTAGGTTTAGAAAATTGCTGCAGATTTTATTCTCTTTACACTCAGAGGCACACACAAACACTTCGTTATCTTTCAAAAGATACCACAAAACCTCTTATCACTTTTAAATCACCAAAACAATCAGTTAGACTTTATTTTTTTTTTTTTTTTATATTTGTTAGGTAGATAAGTGTTTTTCTATCAATTCGAAGTTGAACTCCTTGTGAATAAATAAGTCACCACAAGCGCGTTACTGATAGGTAGTAAAATTAAATATTTATAAACTGCAACGAGAATAAGGAGTAAAATAAGTAAATAAATAGAAGACAAAAAAATTAAAGCGATAACCGGAGATAGGCGTTCGTGTGAGTTGTGTTTTTTCTTCTCTATTTTTTTATTTTTTGCTATAAAACAAGTAGAACAACAAACGGTATTTGTAGCAAAATCGGTAACAAAATCGAAACAAGTTATGTTTGATGAGGTTTAGTTGATAAATCCAACAGTGAACGAGTAGGTACACGATCGCACTGAAAGATACACTTAGCAATTGTTGGCGTTGATCGCGCTACTCTGTGTGCACGGCGAAGATTGATATAGAAAATCAAACAGTCGATCAAAACAGAACCTCTTATCGAATACCACTACTGCAGACTGACGCATGGATATAGCCTGACCGTGGTTTTGTTCGGCTTTAATGCAGAGTGGAGTGTGGAGTTCCCGCAGCTTGTATGTGCAACGCACGGTCACAGACATACGAAACGAAACGAAAGAAACCAAAGAGCGGTAAACGATGATGGTTCCAAATTTGGTTTTGAACTTCTCATAACTGCTTTTGCTAGAAACTAGGCCTAGTGCTAGTGCGGGGATAAGTGGGATGAATGTCAAGACGTATGAGTTCTTTGATTTTGAGGTGTAGGTAATGTCTGCCAGGGGTAATATTTTTGTCATTTTATGAGGTTTTTCTCTTTTAATGTGATTGAATGTCAGATGAGCCGTTCGCAATCAGCATAAAATTTTAGGCCCTGGAAAAGTGTTAAGCCCCAAGGTTTCCATAGCTTTGTCGTGCAACCTAATTTTGTATTTACTTATTTAGGCTAGCGATGGGTAAGGACTGTATGGACTCTTCTTACTCAATATTTCCAGTAAGTGCATTAGTCTTAAAAGTAGAAGGCGCTCCAAATTTCCTCTTAATTCCGAGAAAGATCTTACTCTCGGAGGTTGACAAAAAAAATGAGAGACACAAGTTTGAGATAGATCAGCAACAAGCTAGTCTTAGACCAATTCGAATAGATCAACAACAAGCCAGTCTAAGGCATTCAACTAGACACCGCCGTGCCCAGAGCTGCGTAAACTCAACTTGCTTCAAAAATATGTACAATTAAGTGTCAAGCATTAGTGCAGGCGGATCACTGATGTGAAACAGAGGAAGGAGAGAGCTGCGATTTTTTTGAGATAACAATACTATGAGCATTAATGAAAAACAAGACGACTTTTGAAAACTTGTCGATTCCTCGCTGACGGTATTGGCTATAAGAAAGAAGATTTGATGATACTGGGGTTCGAACCTTAAATTTTCTCTTTACAGTCCGAAGCTATTACCACAACTTTGTGAAGCCATGAGAAACAATATTTGTTGAGATCTTTTTTAGTTTTATAATTTGAACATAACTGAGGCGAAATAAAGGTCACTCTTGACACTTTCATACAAAAAGAATCGGTTAAAACTGGGAAAAAGATCAATGGTGGAACGGTTATTGATGCAATGAATCCATCCAAACTTGAAGTTTACCTTAAGTAACACACGATTTATCAGACTTATGGACCTTTGTAGGAAGTTTGGTGAAAAAATAAATAAATTTTTATTCATTGAAATCAAGAACTTCATTGAAATTGTTTGGCTAATAGTCAAGGTCCTATATAGTGCCCCTGATGATATCTGAACGTAGTACCGGCAGTTCACATTTCTTTAATGGATTGAAAAAAATGTTGTGATGAAAATGTTAAAAACTCTTACGAGGAGCACCATCTTTCATCAGTGCAAAGTCTACGAAGTGCTGCTTATCTTTTATCATATGGGATAAGAAGATCTGTCACTGCAACGACATCAGCATTTCGATTTAGAACAATTCAATGAGCGGAAGGTTTGCCAAACTACGTATCAATATTGTAAAGCAAATAAATGGGAGATTTCTTATCCTTTCGAGATCACGATGTCGTAAAGAGGAAGAAGAAAAATAAAATATTTCTTTGAAAAGTTATAAAAAATTAATTTTAATAATCTCTCTCTACTTTTGTTTCAGTTTTATATGATAAGAGGCTAATCAGCCCAAAAATGCAAATCGACAAGTATAAAAGAAATAAATGAACTAAAAAGCTATGGCCCGAAGTAACTTACTTGATGGACTTCACAAACTGGGTAGGTACATCTCCTAAAAATACATATCTTAGAAATATGTAAGAAAGAGGATGTGAAGGGCTTTATATTGCCAATTGGTAGATGTGTGGAAAAGGTATTTATATTCTGTAACACTCCGAAACCGTTTGGAGAGACCTACGATCGGAGAGATGTTTCGATGATGAAATTTATTTTCTTTGTGGTGTGTGGTGTCCGAAACTCTTTGCCTAGCACTTTATTGTACGGCTTATTTTTACCGGATGGATGATACAAGTTCATTACCTTTCGTACAAATCGGGAAAATGTCTGTTTCGATCGGCCAAGCAAGATAAGATTTTTTTTCCCTCAGTTTATTCAAATGTAAGTTTCATTGCTTATTTCTCCCTGTACTCCCGTAGGCAGGTAAGTTGGTAAACAAACATAAAAACGGTGTACTAATGTTCTTTGACAACAGTTTTAAGCTTTAATCAAGGGTTAAATCAAAGTTTTCCCAAGAAGTTACCTAACCGTTCATGTACATATCTATCTATCTATATATATACAATAAGATGTATGTATTTATGTATGTCCGGGGTAAACTCCTAAGCCACCCAACGGATTCTTATGAAATTTTCAGGGTAGACATAGTTTAGTCCAGAGATTTTTCCTGTCAAGGTTTGATCCCCATATTCCCACAGGAACGGAGTTGGGAACGGAAACATAGAAACTACTGAATAGATTTCAAAAATTCTTTCAATTCTGGTTGCTACATTATCTCCCTTTACCTTTTGTCAGTAAGGGGCCAGTTATAGCGATCAGGAAAAGGAATCAGGAAAAATTTGGAATAATAACTATGTTTTCGTGGCAATTGAATAACAAATGTTATACCAATCGATGGCAAATCACTCAAAGAATTTTTTGTGCCCAAAAAAGATATAATAGAACAAATATTTTGTGTTTTATTTGTATTTTTGTATTTTCCTGTTCCAATTCCATCAGGAAAATAGATAAATACAATTTTACGGCAAAGTATTTGTTCAATTGAACATTTTCTTGACAAAAAAACTTCTCTGGGCTGTTTACTATTTATTGGTATAACATTTGTTATTCAATTGTAACGAAAACATAGTTATTACTAAATTTAAAAATTTTTCCTGATTCGTTTTCCTGATCGCTATAACTGGACCCTAACTTAGGATATATGTCATCCCTATAATCCGACAGGTTCAGAAACAGGAACGAGAACGGGAACATAAAAGTTACTTCACCGATCTCAAAAATTCTTTCAACTCTAGGATGTAACATTATCACTCAGTGACATAGATATAGGTATATTTCATTCACATACGGAAACTTAGGAACTACTGAGAACAAATTTCAGAAATTCTTTAAGCATTAGGATGCCACATAGTCCCACAGCAAGAAAGATTATATTTCATCCACAAATTCTCACGGAAGAGGAAAAACGAGAACGGGAACCTTAAAACTACAGACCCGAGCAAAGCCGGGCGCCTCAGCTAGTTTTTGATAAAATCGAAACTGAAGTTTTCCGTTGAGTCGTAAAGTCGAAAAATTTTTTGTGTCCACTTTTCTTTAAGCCTCCCAGTTTCTCCTGGACGAAGGCAAAAGGCGAAGCGCCTCTTAACGATTCAGTTAAATTACAACCAATCCAGTTTCATCTAACGTCCCACAAAAATAAAAAAAGGTTGCTACCTACCTCTCCTGGAAGTACAATTAGCCGGTAGGTAAGTGGACTGAGTTCTGAGTATATTCCACCCTGTATTAGCTAAGCTTTTTATTTTTTATATACCTAAGTAGGTAATCAAAAAAACTCTGACTAGCAACAATTTTCATATTCGGCTGGAAATATTTAATTCACCCAAATTACCTCACCCTAGGTAAGATTTTGGGAATTTATTGATCAAACATCAAATTGATGACATCAAGTCAACAGTGAATAATCAAAGTGTCATGAAAATAGCAATAAAGTTTCTACACTAACTTCAAGAAACATTATACCCATAGGTACCTACCTATCATTCAAACATTCATCACTAAAACAACTTCTGGCAACGACATTAAATTTCACTTTCTTAGCCTAAAAACCTCAATTGTTTCAGTTTTCTTTATTCCAAATATCTCTACCTACCTACCTCTATCTGACAGCTGAGTGCTGAGTGCTGACTGCTGGGTTATCAACCCAAAAAAACAAAAACACAAATTTGCATTCAAAAATAAACTACTCACAGAAATACCGTTGACACGCAGGCAGAAGGCAGTGCTCAATTAAAACGAGACACGCGCATTTACTTGTAAATTGCGCTCACCAAATTAGCTCTTGAAAAATTTCAAATACACGCACTTGGTTTGGTTGTCGTTAGACAGTTCGTCGGCCAGCCACACTAATCATTCAGACATTGCTGACCAAAGCAAAAGCGGTAGCGGGTCAGTCACTGCAATTTAATGAAGCATACATGCAAATTAGCGTGCAGTGCAGCAAAAAAAAACGCACAACTAACTTTGAATTTGAAATGCGAGCACACAAAGGGGCGACTGCTTCCTAAATAGCAGAGAGGGCGGTTTCCTTTCTTATTCTATTGAGCAACTGACACTTTAACAAGTGCTATATTTTGTTATCGCTGCTCTCGTTTTAACTCTGTGTGTCGTAAGATCAACGACTTCTTGACGGTTGTTCCCGTTTTTTTATTTATTTATTTGTTTGTTTTGATGCAAATTTGCACTTCGTTTAGCATTCACAATTTTTTTTTTTTTAATTTGTAATGATTATTCGATAGAAAAACTTGTTTCAGTTAAAAAATAGAAAAAAAAAACATAAACTAATGGAAAAGATTAGACATATTTACACTCTTGACAGTAGCACCGGAAAAATTCACTCGCAACACTTTTTACGTGAAACACGATGATAGAAAAAAACTGTTGACAAAATACAAAACTACTTGCGAGCTAGCGACTTCGATTGAACGACACTTGATTTCATATACATAAACAATTAGACGAGTCTCGTATTAAATATTCAATTTAAAATTATGATTCTGACATTTATTTCATGCGCGAACTGAGCAGAAACAATCTCTTGCCTTGTTTATTAACCGGTGTATGACAAACAACTGATTGGGTTTGAGCATTTGCAGCAGATAGAAACGAATTTTGTTGGACTGAATTTTGTCGTTTGAGTTTGTTGTGTTGCTGGAAGTTAGAGTGGAATTTCTTATCAACATGTATACACAGTCGCTGTGGCTGAGTACAATGAGAGTTTGTCTGTGAGTGCAAAGTTAACTACTTTTTGATGAGTGCTAGATGGTTGATACTTTTTGTTGCTGAAACTTATTTTCTTCCGAAATATATTCTAATTTAGATATGAAAAAGAACACTGCAGCCTTATTTGTCGACATTACGAAAGCTTTTGACATGGTGGACCATGAGATATTGTTGACAAAATTAGAACATGCTGGCTTTCGCGGTTTTATGATCGATTGGTTTCGTTCGTATCTAAAAAACAGATCTCAAAAAGTAAAAGTAGACAACATCAGAAGTGAATCACAGTTTAATAATTTGGGTGTTCCCCAGGGCTCAGTGCTAGGACCTACTCTTTTCCTAATATATATAAATTCTTTATTTAAGTTAAGTTTTTTGGTAATCTTAACTCTAGATTTCTTGACAGTCACAACTTGCGAATAAATTCAATGAACTTGGTTCCGATTCCCAGATACCGCACCACAGCATTGCGTTATTTTTACAGTGTAGCATCTTGTCGTATTTTCAACAAATTACCCCGTAATCTCAGAACAACAAATGTCTTTAGAAAAATTGAAAAAGATATAAGAAACTGGCTATTAGATTTTCAACCAAAGGAACTTGAATGCTTACTAATTGCTCAAACATAAATACAAAAAAAAACATGTATGTAGTAAAATTGAATTTTGTATAAGGCTATGTGTATATGAACTGTTATATTATCATTATGAAGGTTACCTATTACTCATTGTACCTACCTCTGCTTGCAGTTTTTATTTTCAAGGGTCAAGGTTTTCTTATCAAGGGTCACCCCACCCATATAAGATACATATGTATTTTTAAATTGAAGTGACATTAACACTGTTTTGTATAAATATAAATGTCACTAAATTTATTTTGATTAATATTCTGAAGTGTATATAATTGCTTTATTTAATTAATTGTTATAAACAAATTATATTGAATTCAAAATAAATTAAATCTACTACTACTACTAACATGAGGGATTAATAATGCAACAGAAAGGCGCTTTGGTTTTGCTTGATGTTAGAAGTTGAAGATACTGATTTAGCTTCGCGGCTTTTTCCTACAGCACTATTAAGCTTAAAAATTGGTTTGTTCAAAAGTTCAGCCATAGAGAATCCATAAATTTGTCACAATTTGCGTTGGATTTGGAAAACGATAGCGTGGTTCGATTTTGAAGCGGAGCTCACAACAATGAAGGAAAGGAGCAACTTCCAGGAGACCTTAAAGTATATCAATCAAAAGACGCTCGAACCAACAGTAATACCTACTTGGGCGGCTTTTTTTTTTAAATGCCTGCTGCTATGCAGTGCAATTCTTTGAAGATAACAAATACTAGAACTGCAATAGAGTTCTTCATGCCTTTTTTTGTGATATCTTCTAGCACTGCATTGGGTTTCTTAGAAAGATATGATTATCGTTTCTGTTTTTGTATTAATCTTGCCTCCGAATTAAGTAAAGGAGTATTTCAGCAACTCAAATTAAGCTACAGATTTTGAACGGACAAAATCTGTAGCTCACATGGTAAAGCTACAGTAAGGACTCTTGTCCTTTGCCCATTCATATTTTCTATTCATTATTGTTTTATAAACTTCGGTCTTCCTACCTTCCTGCAAGTTTGAAATATAACCATGGGTTGAATAAAACTACAACATGTAGTTGCAACTACAGCTGTATCGACAGCAGTATTCCCAGCCGCTCTGCAACCTACACTGACAGCAGTATCCGTAACATAATCTGCTGCCTTCTCAGCAGCAATATCAGCAACCGTTGTTTCCACCCTATCTACTGTCCTACTTACAGTCGTATTCATAGCCATATCAGCAGTAGCATCGCCAGCTGTATCAAGAACTGTATTTCAGCCGTAAAATCCACAGCCTCACCGTTCGCCTTATCTATAGCCTCACCAATAACCGTATCTGCAAATTTGTAGCCATACCCGCAGTCATATTGCGAACTGAACCAGATGTCTCATACGCAGCCGTATCCACAGACGTAGCAGCCGCTAACGTATCCGTATTCATATTCCACAGTAGAATCCTCAGTTGTATCCGCAGTCGTATCCTTATCAGAATCTGCAGCTGTTGCCGCTTTAGTAACCGCAGCCTATTCTACGGATTATTTGTCAGCAGTATTCGCGACTGTATTGACAGCTGTATTAACTGCCGTATTGGCAGCCATATAATTTCAGATCTTATTCAGATAAGCTCGAGTTCTAGATGGAAAAAAATTCCAGTCGAGAGGCCTGATTTGACCACTTTTTCATCATTTGAGGAAGTATGTCAGTAGTAAGGAAAATGCTCTTCAATGGTGTCAATCGTCTCGGGCTTATTTGTTAAAAAACTTAAACCACCCGATTTTGGATGCAACTCACAGACACAAGCTTAAACCTCGAAGTTAGAAATTTAATTTGTTATTGTTCCATTAATAATTCGAAGCCAAACCATAGCCAGCATTTTATTTATTATATCTACGTGACATAATGCCTTGTACATTCACTTAGAAACAAAATTCACAGGGAGTGCAGTTTTTAAAAATTTTTTGTCAAAAAATCTTCTGGCATGATCTTAAGACTTACATGCCTGATTTTTGAAAATAAAAAAAAGTGAAAAGTATACAACTAGTTTTTAAGACATCGATTTTGGTTGAATTTACTAGCTTTTTTTACATTTTCGCTAAGAACCTTTGGGAGATTAAATTTTTTTTTTTTTTTAATATATCAAAATTGTATTCAATTTTACGTGTCGTTGGCAATTCTGTACACCAAATGTATCACAAATAGCGAATACTAAAACCTTGTACTCTGCCTTAAGATTTTGATACGGTCAAAAGTTCGTGCGACCTAATCATGCCCATTTTTACTCATGCGCTAGTGCTTCGAAGCAATTCTTCTTTACAAATTCCGTTCTTACTGAAAATAAAAAAAAAAAACTTTGCCAGAGCCGATATTTCCAAATGGGATCAATCATTTTTTTCGGCTACATTTGAAAATTTATCTAAACTTAAAAAAAAGGACCATCGTATAACGAAACTTGATTCGTACTCTTTTACTAACTCAAACCTATCACATTAGCTCTGGGATGGCACCACTGAAATCTAGTTTTAGAAAATGTAAACAAACAACAAACAGGTAATCAGAGACTAGAGACTAGAGAGACCCATGGCAGTTTAGTCCACTGTTAATATTCATAGCCAGAGAGGTAGCGGCCAGCTTCTTGTGTTTAGGTTTGAGTTTGAGTGCATTGCAAAGTACTCGTTCTCCGCACAGAATGATTTTATGAGAAACCAAACTCTGATACAAGAAGTAGACTCAAGTGTAAAGAGCTCCAAGCCCCCAAGTCACTATGTTTATAGTTTGTATGGTCCCCAACCAAGTATCAAACCAGAGAGTTACCATGTGAGAGCGAACAGCAGAGGTTTTCTTTAAGAAAAACATGTAAACAAACTCTGATTTATGAAATCCACTTGAGTTGAGACCAGACCAGGTTGGTCTTCACTTTGTTTAACTTTGGTTGGACGAGCCTATGTTTCTCTTTTGGAGTATCTCATTTTTCCATTCTTGGTTGTATTGTAGGTAGATAATGTAGATGGAGATGTTTACCACCAGCTGATAATGTTATTCGAGTGAAGTTTGAAGATAGTTCATAATGCTGTTGTGCGGCGCTTGTAATGATAGCAGCGATTTGTTTGTAAACAAATCGTTACAGAATTGTAAACATCCAGATCAATTAAGAGATTTGAAATAATTTGGCGGTTACGACCAAAGGTTGCGATGTTGGATTTGATATTTGAAGGAAAATATCAACTTGTAACTTTTCTATTTTGTCAGCCAAGATGAATAGGTATGTATGTATGCATTTATAAGGAAACTGCGTGAGGTTATTTGAGTGATGTTCATGCAAAATTCATTACTCACTTGGCCCAGTGACCTCGAAACGCCAATTTTCTACACCAGCTGCTGTACCTTAGCTACCTGTTACTGTCTGTAATTTGCTCCTTTGTCCTCGTGCTGATCTTCAAACAAACAACATTACACCTGCACCTGCAGCAACCACATAAGAAGGTGTCAAACTAGGACTGGCATCATCAATCGAATGGCCGGGCCGGCGCGGCGGCGTCATTCCTAATACCCAAAGAAATCTATACAAACCAGCTAATGACATCGACAAAGACCGACACGACGAGACGTCGTCGAGAGTAACTGATTTGTAATGATTTCCAAGAATTTTCTCAATGACCCTTCAGAGAGAATCCTCCCAATCAGAAGCGGATTTTCGGGTTACCTTATCATCATTTGGTATTGAACATTTAGGAAGGTAAAGCATTATAGTTTTGTGTATACACATACTCGTACACTGTCCTTCTGGCTATTGTGTTTGAAGATTGTTTTTCAGCGATTCTGAACCATCTTCGTATTGTTTGTTGTTCTCACCTAAAAAGCTGAATGCTTATAGAGAGAGAGATAAAAGAAAGGAAGTCTATTATCAGAGAAGAGGTTTTCTTTGTCTACACTTTTACCTGTCAAAGGTGAGACATGACATAGAGGGAAGGGTATCTAATTTTTTTAAATTATAAATAATAAACCGGAAAATTCTCATGGTTTCTTTCAAAAGGGCTCCATTGAGGGAATTTGTGGACATGATGAACCTGTTTCCAGAGAAAAAAAAACAAGGGGAATCTATACAGATATTTAATTATTTCTACAATGACGCGCGTGGGAGTGGTTGAACAAATCGCCTGTAATGCGAGGAGGCAATTAAGAGGATTCCCAGAACTGCCTCATAACATGTTTAAAGAGCATGAGAGTTGTGCTATAGTTTTCATTAAGAATCGTAAAAAAAAAACAGGATGATAAAAAAGGGTTAGGTATAGGAACCTATCGTTTATACCGCTGTGGAAACAGCCTAGGCAATGAAGTATAAAAGTGAAATTGATTGTCATTATTAATCACTTGACAAAGCCGCAAGGTCTTACTATTTATCAGTGCCAAGCACAGTGGAGGTAATTTAAATTGATCAGCGATAACCTTGGCAGTGAAAATTTATTCTTATGATATTGAAAGAGGAGGTGAACGATTGGGAGGAAATGAAGGTATGTACATACTTATGCTTGCTAAAGGTATAAAAAACTAGTTGTATGGAATTTATTCGTGTTTCGATTGGCTTTATTTATACCTAGCTGCAAATAATTTGCAATTAATAAAATTTTATTATGTCAAGGGGTCCATATTCCCGATTTTCAGACCAAAAGCACGTGAGTAATTTTTTATAGTCTGCTATTCTGACAGTTGTCATAATTTAAGCTATCACTTCTTGAAAAAGGTACATGGCGATCCCCAGATCAATTAACGCAAGGCACTCTTCCAGTGTGTTAGATGCCCGAACTTTCCGAGGGGCCAACTTTGACTCGGACCACTACCTTGTTGCAGCCAAAGTACGAATGACGATATCTTGTTCACGACCAGCATGAACTAACGCTGTGAAGAGATATGACGTCGGAAAGCTACAATCGAAAGAGATTGCCAATGCCTTTTCCAATCGAGTGTCCCTTCAATTATCCTTGAATCCCATGCCGCCAGCATTAAGCATTGAAGACCAGTGGCAGCAATGCCAAGAAGCCATCAGAACCGCTGCCTCTGAGAATCTGGGTTTCACTCGGCCACCAAAACGAAACCCATGGTTCGATGAAGAATGCAGGCAGGCAAATGCAGACAAACAAAAACCACGACAAATGCTGATGCAACAACGAACAAAGGCTGCTTACGATCAGTATAACGAGATCTAAAAGGAGAAAAGAAGGGAAGAACATCGACTTCTCAAAAAAAAAAAAAAAAGAAGCAGCATGAAAAGTTCTCGTTTGAGGAAATAGAGAGGTATCATGAGAGGAACGAGATTCGGAAATTTAACGAAAAGGTAAAAAGATCCTGTCAGGGCAGCAAACCGCGGACTCAAGTCTGTAAAGACCAGCAGGGAAACATAGTTATAGAGTCACAGTCGCTACTGAGGATCTGGAAAGATCATTTCTGCAGACGGCTTAGCGGCGAAGAGGACACATATTCCGCTGTCAGGCAGATTGCCCTGTGGCGAAGAGGACACATATTCCGCTGTCAGGCAGATTGCCCTGTGGCGACACTTATCATCCTGAAATTATTGTAATTTCAAACCTTTGTGTGCTCTAGATGTAAATCGCACATTTTTAAACCCTAGTGTACTCTAGATGTAAATCGCACATTTTCTGTTTCACTTCCTGTTGCCTTCAGGAAAAATAAAGTATAAATAGAGGTGCCAGAAAAGATGACAAGCCTTCTTGGTAAACGCCTCGTGCTAACAACTTGAAATCATAAATTTGTAAGTAGTGCTTAAGATTTTAGAATAATAAATTGTATGAATTCTAGTAAGATCTATCTTATTATTTGGACAGTAAAAATAGCAACAAACTTTGGGAAGTTTACGTAGGTTGATAATAAACAACAAATTCCCATAGCCCCCTTCAGCTTGGACGATGATCAAGAATGCCGTCCTCCCGACCTATAGAAGAAGTTAAGCTTGCTATATGCAAACTTAAATCAAATAAGACTGCAGGTGCAGATGACCTTGATGCCGAACTTTTCAAGGCAGCTGGAGACCAGTTGGAAAGGAGTATGCACCAGCTGATCTGCGTGATATGGTCCGAAGAAAGCATGCCCGATGAATGGAACCTCAGTATCGTATGCCCGATCCTAAAGAAGGAAGACCCTCACAATTGCGCCAATTAAAGAGGGATAAGCTTCCATAATGTCGCTTATAAGATCTTGTCTGCTGTAATATGTGAACGTCTGAAACCCTACGTCAACAACTTGATAAGTCCTTATCAATGTGGTTTTAGACCAGAGACGTCCACAACAGACCAAATTTTCACATAACGGCAGATCTTGGAAAAAACCCGAGAACATAATATCGATATTCACCATCCCTTTATCGATTTCAAGAGAGAATTCACGATGCTCCGTCAAGGTCGGTAAAGAACTCACCGAGACCTTTGATGTCGGAAAAGGCTTTAGGCAAGGCGACAAACTGTCATGCGATTTTTTCAACATCATACTTGAAAAGATTGTAAGAAACTCAAACGTCAACACCAGATGAACAATCTTTCAAAAGTCTGTACAATTACTCGCCTATGCAGAAGATATTGACGTAATGGGAAGAAACAAGCGTGATGTCATAGGTGCTTTTGCGAGTGTTGAAACAGAAGTGGCAAAAATGGGGTTGATGGTTAATGAGGGCAAAACGAATGAGGAAACGAAGGGACACAGAACATCGACGCATTGGATAAATCGTCACAATAGACAGACATAACTTCGAGGTAGTACAGGACTTCGTCTACCTAGGATCCGCTGTAGACACGGACAACAACATCAGTGCGGAGATCAAACGGAAAAATAACTCTTGCCAACCGTTGCTTCTTTGGGTTAAGAAGGCAATTGAGAAACAAAACCCTCTCCAGAAAAACCAATGTAACCTTGTGTAAGACCTTAATCATCCCAGTCCTGCTTTACGGCGCGGAAGCATGGGCCTTATCGAAAGCGGATGAGGAAACCCTTGGTCGTTTCGAAAGAAAAATTCTCCCAATGATTTTTGGTCCCGTATGCGAAAACAATGTGTGGAGAAGAAGATACAACAACGAGCTGTGTGAGCTATACCGCGACATGGGCATAGCCAGAAGAGTACGCATCGCGAGGCTACGATGGTTGGGCCATGTAGAGCCGATGGACCTTAACGCTCCGGCTCGTCGGGAGTTCGAAAGCACATTGCAGGGAAATCGCGGAAGGGGAAGACCTCGTTTCAGGTGGCGCAATCAAGTGGATGAAGACCTCAACCGACTTGGAGTGCGAAACTGGAGAGAGCTCGTCCGAAATCGAAGGATGTTATAGAAGGATGTTGGTTGAGGCCCAGGTTCCACCCGAACTGTAATGCCCACCTAAGTAAGTAAGTAAGTAAGTAAGTAAGCTTTTCTTTTGAAACTGACAGAAAATGAGAGTTCTTGTGTGATAAAATTTTTAACATATGTACATATATCTCACCGAATTTCGCATAACGACTTAAGTTTTCAGTCTTCCAAAGTTCAATTCGCGTTAGAGCTCAGGTCCGCCGAACATCAAATTGTAGTTTTTCTGCTGATTGGGTCCTTCAAATGCATCAAAAGGATTCAATATTTCATCAAAAAATCGTTTTGACTAATTAGATCGATTTTCACTTGCAAGCTCGAAAAACCTATGAATTATTGTAGAAAAATCTCTTCATTCTGCGTGGCCATGTGGAACGGTGTTCAACATGACGAGCTTATTCGACCTCAAGACCTCCGTCGCTACGTGAGCGACGGCACAATTACCTTTTTCCATGAAGAGTTACCTGGGCTGTTTGAGATCTCGAAAAGACCATCACAATCGGCCTACGATATTGTAATTTAACACCTTTAGACTTCATTCATTGGAGCTGCGTGGAAAGATGGAGTTTATGCCTTTATCGACTAAAAACCTTTTCAACCAGTTGAATTTAAAGTGAGTTCGATTCTCACGAAAAGTCAAAAGTTTACCGTTCTAAGAACCTTTATTAAAATATACTATTTCAACCTTTAGAAGTAATAAAAGGCCTCGCATTTTTTGAAACGGCTAAAGTGGATTTATTTCTCACAAAGTAAAAAATAAGTACCTCAGTAGACTTATTTTCCGTGCGCTTATTTGCTTGCAGCTGAAAAAACTCAACAGTGGCAAATATTCTTGGTCTTCGACGTCTTTTCTTCGGAATTTTTTATATTTGGTTCTCCTGTATTGCAGGACTTTGATCTCATACCATAACACCTGATATACCCAAGAACCCAGTAGATAAATGATCTCATTGATGATAGCCACAGCCTTAAAAACTGTTAGGCGAATTCAAACATAAACTTAAGCACATATGGTCTTGGTGATGTGAAAATCAAGTCTTTCTTGCTTGTCCCAGGGAACTCGTAAGGGTTGAACTCATAGCACTAATATTGAAAATGAATTCTTACCATTTCCCAACTATTTTCAAGCGTAAAGCGACTTATTTCATTCCGCCGATGCATGATATTGGCTCTCTGTCAAAAGTTCGAACCAGAAGCAGCTGTCAGTGTCAAAAAAAAACTAGAATTTAAAAGAAAACAGTTAATTCTTTCTGTCCTAAATCTACTCCGTAAATATTGCATATTATACTCCACTCTTTTTTCCTCCGAGATCTGAAGACTGAGGCTCGAAACCTGATAGAGAGTAAGTCACAGATTGAATATATTGAATGTTATCTTTCAAATGGAACTTATTATAGGCCACATTCTGATGAGATTGTTTATATTCTTTTACAAGCCTGCAGACTATCTACGAATTTCGAAGAAAAAAATATCTGCCACTATCAATTTTCTACTTAAAACACCATTTCCTGACAAAAGATGTCCAAACCATTGGCTTGTGAAGTAAAATCATAATAATACTCAAACGAATCAAACTCCGTTGCAAACTATATTACGAAAAAATCCAAAATCACAAACATAACTTCATCACAATTTGCTACTAAATGATCACAATCACCTCTTATTGTTTTTTTCCTTTCTTGTAATGAAAGCTCTTATCTCAACTACAAATACGGAAAATGCGAATGCCGTCATAACCATTTCGCTGCGATCTCTAACAGGAAATCATTTTTTTTTTTTACTAAATTCGGTTACACCAACTATCATAACAGGAATTTGTGGCATTTGCAACAACTTGTATAAGTGCGTCGTTCACATTTTATTTTATTACAATTTTTCATTTAACATGCTTGGCTTCATATTTTAAACACAAAAAATTGTATGTAGAGAGATCACTCGTCCAAATGGGCATTGCGTAAAACCACTTTCAATTAAGCAACTTGTGGAAAGCCTAACGAAACCTGCAAAAATTGTGGTCGCCTTTCTATTTTCCTAATGCATTCTGTCTTCTGTGTCCAACCAAGGGTTAGACATTATTTTTTTTATACAAATACTTGTATACTACCTACATTGAAGTGGATCTGGAAAGTGTTGTTTTTTTACACATTAATGATCAGTAAAGTGTTTAGTTTGCTAGATGCTGTGGGGTAATCATTACATTGGGGTTGTTTATAGGAGTATCTATTTGATTGATTATGCAAACAAGCTTCAATGATGCAGCTTGATGTATATGAATCTTTCTGAAGGTGTGCCACTATCAATTCGATTGTTCGAGTATATTCAAAAGTGTGTCAATAGTTACAATCAGAAATCATTTACATATTTGCTGACTTCTTTGATCATCCTAATCGCAGATTCAACTGTTATCAATTATTTATACTTTTGATTGAAATGAAACGTCATTAATATTAGTTTATTATCGCGCGACACCATGTTTGAGCGTTAAGAGTCGGATTTTGTTAGTTAACAATCGTAAGGCTCGTATTGAAAAACGTTGGAGTAAAAATCTCATGAGCGATGTTTTCTAAGAAATTATACATATATTTTAAAGAAATCTGACAAGGCTGTGAATTGAAGTTAAGATACTAACCAAACCTAAGAAGATTAGCCATTGAATTTTATCTTCCCAAAACCGAGTCGTTGGGATTTTTTTCACAAAAGTAGTATATGACTGCACTAAGTAACTAAGTAAAATAAAAAGGTTGAAGCAGTAGAGCGAGGAGCCTCAGGGCCTAGTGAATTTCTCCTAACCATGCCTTGTGAGGGAATGGAGGTGGCCTACAATTTGCTGCCGGTTCCGGACGGCTAATCGAGAAAGTGCTTTTCATGGCAATGAATCTACTAACAGAAGACTTACCAATTCCTCGTGAATGTCGATACCAGTGGAAAAACATTTTTGCATTTGTTGGGATTCAAACCACTAGCCTCTGGATTATCACGCAGACATGCTAACCATCATGGCACCACTAAGCATACAATAAAACCTATAATTTTTCTTGCTAACCTCAACACTCAACTTTTCACTTTTAGCTTCCCATAGATATCGTGTAAGGTTTGAAGTTTATAGTTCGCAAAGGGTACCGAAGTTTTCGGTCTTCTTGTAATATCAAATCTTGATCATAACTTCACGACAAATAAAAAGTAACAAGGCTATGGAAACCTCGAGGCCAGCACACTGACACTGACAGCTGCTTCTTGGAAGAGTTTTTGACCAGTTTTATTTACTATTCGATATTATATCAAATCTTAGCAAGCAAAATTTGTTGATTAACGGCAGAAATACTTGGGAGTCCCGAGACTTTGTATTGATTAAGGTACCCTTTACAATTGGCATGTTTTGTTTTCTTTTCTTGACTTAAATTTCTTTTGCAACTTTTGCAATCCTCTGAAGTTTCTGTATCATTTTACTGCTTTACACCTCTCTGGCAGTTTGTGCATTCTCTTTGGTTAGAATCTTCTTTTCCTATTAACGGCGCTACGAATATTGTGTTCTTGAAAGAATCAAAACCTTTCACGCTCCCACTCGTCTGCTTTTTGATAATCATGGTTTGTTTGGAATGCAATGAATGTCACAGATTGCAAGGACTTTAAAAGCATGCGCAATGACTGTAAAAAGTGCAAAAATTAAATGAGAAAGCAAAGAATTCAGTGTAACACATAGAACGTCCAGTTTTGTTCCGAAAAAATAAACCAAGATATCAAAAGAATGCGAATACTGCAAAAGTATTCAAGAACTGTGTGGCTTTCCATAAGATTCCCCTCGAAATTGCAAGCTTTTTGGTTTTTAATGAATGATGATTGTAATTTTCGAAGTCGGAGACTGAAAGTGATGACTTCAACGCAAATTTAAAAAAAAAAAAAAAAAAATTAAAGAACAGTCACGATTCGGTCGCACGAATTTGGGATTGCGTGCTAATTACAATATCAAAATCAAGGGTCGAAAAATCAATTTCTGTGATTTTTCTGTTCGGAAAGTATGAAATGAATTTAAACGAAATTTTGGACACATATCAATACGTATTTGAACAATATTTTGCAATTTTTCTTACAGCAAAATAATCATTGCAACTGAACACATTTAAACAGTAAGAGCATGCTTAAAAATATTTTTATTGTAGTGATCGTGATTCCGCTTTCAAAAATTATCTGAAACAAAAAATTACAAAGAAAACGTTAGATAACATCATTTTTTGGTACTTAATCGCTGAGATTTCAAAAGTTTAGATTTTGAATTTGTTGGCGACCATTTAAAAAGAAGCTCGATTTTCACCCCAAAATAGGACTTTTAATCGGCTATAAAATCGGTTCTATTGAGAAAAAATAAAAACCCCACAAATGAGTACTTTCTTTTTGTATTAACAATAAGTGCAAAATTTAAGGTTGATCGGTTAAACCGTTTTTGAGTTATCGCTATCATAGGCTTTAAAAAAAAGTGGTTCTGTTCTGAGATAACTGCATTGAAAGTTTCAAGTTGATGTAAAACATAACATAACATGCTGTAAACACGACTACGTAAATGTACTACTGTTAATTGTAGGGACAGTACAGATGTTGTACTTTAAATACCTATATATTTAAAAAAAAATCGATTTCTTTTTACACTTCAAGTGCGACAGTGCCTTAAGGCTGACTACAAGGTTTAAGTATTTGCTCTTCATAACTTGTTTGGTGGTACAGGGTCATCCTAAATCTTCAAAATCTTTAAGGATGAAGCTTCTTTGTTGATTTGTTTGTGAATGTCAAAGTGTGTGAAGGATTTTGATAGTTGAGTCACTGGAACCCACTGAACAGAAGTCAGTCAGTAAAATTAATACGAGGTCTATACACTTGGCTCTTATTTAACCATTCTAACAATGTATTTACATCTCTTTATTTTCACGAATCAAACCATGAAGCTTGTACTCGAAACAGCATTCTGCAGCCTACAGCAAATAACGAAAAACATTCATTAATGTGTACAAGATAGATGTAGGTGATCATAACAAAAAGAAATAAACACTTTTCATATTCATTTCATAACAAAGCGCATTTTTACCTACAAAAATACAAAATATACACTAATAGTTATATCTTTTCAGGTAATTGTTTATAATTTCCAACATTTTTCGCTAAATTGGTACATGCGTTTGTTTATGAAACAACCAATCAATCAAATGATTAAACAACCTTTGTAACAAAAATCTATCACCATTGCTGTGTATGCCAGCGTTAAAGCCTCAAGTTGTGGTAACAAAGAAACCTCAAATAAGTTAAAATAACAATTACCAATCCACAAATGCATCAATCTCAGTTCTCGCAAGCTTCTTGTTTGTGCGTTGCTTAAGATTACATTAAATGCCCAACAAAGAAAGTGATGATACTGTGTTAACTGAACACTGATAGTGGCGTCAAAATACAATTTTTCTTCGAATTCACTCAAGTCGAATACTCGTTGGTTGTTGCCATGACAGCAGTTAAGATTACTTTCATAAATCAATTTGGTAAAAGAACGATACCGCAGACGAGACTGGTGGTTCGGTTGGTTTTGTTTTATTGCAACGGTCACTAAGGCTAATGAGGTGATCAAGGATGGTAAATGATCCGTGAGAATACTTGACGTGATTCGTGATGTGAATGTGATCATTGCAGCAACAAGTAAATATGGCCAAGTCAATTAATACAAAACTGAAGGGCTTTAGTTTTTGTTAATTCCAAGTTAAATTAGTTGGTTAGATATGCCTATGAAGATGTGTTCATTACGGACGGTATGTTTGTTAATTTGTAAGGTACCTACTTGAATTTCAGTAGATGCACAAAAAATGGTTTATTTTGAGAATATTATGCGCCTCTGTAATTAAGATTAAGGGGAACATACTCATAAGATCTTGTCAAAAAAGATTTCTACAAAACTTTATCGCTTTTATGGCTACCTTTTTTGTCTTTTTCTCATGTTCGTTTTTCCTGATAAACACTTTCACATCCCTTACACTGCCAGGTCAGAAATACGCACCTACCGCACTGTTTCTAATGCAAAAAAAAAACATTCAACCATCTAGTGACAACGAGCTCGTCTAATGAGCACGTCACTCGGAATGAATTTACGACACTTGCCGTCGATATCATGTCAAAGAGACTGGGTGAAGCTAATTTCCATTTAAATTGCTTTTATCTGATCTAACGCGCCGCGTTGTCCGTCGCCTTCGATGGTCGCCACTACAGAAGCTACGGCCACTCGTATTGTTGTAGTTCGAGTTTCAAACAAATTGACTTTACTTGTTGTTCTAATGTTCCTCTTCAACATAGACTCTGATGTTCTTTCTTTTTTTGCTTTTCAAATGGTTTGGGTCAATGTCCAGTCCAGTCTAGAGACATAGACTGCCGCAGGCCCTCAGGCTTTCTCGATTCCATGTGAGCTACCAAAATTTTCTCGTACCATTGCCGCACTGGCCGCAACCACGATTAAAGAGCCCTATTTGAGATAATTAAAAGTTCATGGCTTACATGTTTGTTTGGCGGCTAAGACTCTTGTTACTTTCTGGTGGTGATTTCTGTGTTTTGTTATAAGGCCTTTAGCTAACAGAGGTTTACCTAGAAGTCGAATAGGCAGTGTGTTTTCTACAAAAGACGGTTAGTTAGCATTTATCTTTGGGTGTTCTGATGAATGAGTTTGTGCATTTGATAACATCCAACTCGTACATGTCGGACGATTTTTTTTTTTTTTTTTTTCAAATTAAGTAGAAGAGTTCTGTGAGCCAAACTATGAATGTATGTCGTACTATAGGTACATATACATTCATTTCACTATTTAAGCGGTTTTACCCCATTTTGAAAACAGGTGTGGTAGACCGTTGCCGATTTGGTGCAAGTACAAGTACAAATCCATGTTAGTGCTTTTAGGATCTACATATTTATTTAAATGGCCCTCTGACAGCAGTTTGGTATATTTATTCAAACAAAGTCCCCTTCCTCATGGATAAATTCCTCAAATATAAATTCCGTGTCTCTATAACCAAAATAAGCTTCCTTTCGTCGAGATTGAGCTGGAAGTATCTACTATGACCTTGAATGCTTCGGTGACTCCAGCCAGCAGGGCATCTTACTTTCACCATCTGTTTTTTTTTTAGCATCGTCAAAAAACTTCGACTAACGAATCTCTGAGCATTGCTTCTTCTTTGAGCGGCTTTTCTGAAAATGGTTGCTGCCTTATTTAAGTTTTTTGTCATATATCTTGAAAATCTCCGTTTAAGTCAGCTGACTTCTTCCAGCTCCTGATACATGCCCTCCGTGCTCTTTGCTTGGAGTTGGGCGATCTTCATCTTCGCTTCTCTCTTGCATTTCATGTATTCCCTTTTGTGATATCGGTATTAAACACAATAAGACCATGTGACTTTCACATGTTTAGGATATCTTCCCCAGGAGATGTTCAGAAGCCGTATCGATTTCTTTCGCCGCAGGCTTCATTATATTCGCTTGTTTAAGGCTCCGCCAACCCAGAGTTGTAAAAGCTTAAGCTTATTTATAGCCTAAGTGTGGATTTAATTCAAAAGCTATTTTGTGAATTGTGAATTGAAAAATATTCAATTCAGGTAATTCATAAGCTAAGTTGTGAATTAATTTTTTTCCAATTCATAATGAACTCATAAGCCAGCTTATGAATTGGATATTTTTCAATTCATGATTCGGATAAGTCATAAGGTAGCTTGTGAATTGAATCCCCGGAAAGCTTCTCAAAGGACCAGTCCCTAAAATACTCAGGCAAACGGGTTCGCTCTTTCAGGAAAGAAGTTTGTCAAATTACTTTTGAATTAGCTGAAAAGTGCGGAATAAGGCACCGATTCAATCGTGAAAAATGGACACCTTGCGATTTCATGTTAATTACATAATCAAAATCTAAAGGCTTAGTACAAGGTTTTAGAATTCGCTCATCATAATAGATTTGGTGTTAAAGAGCACATTAACACATTAATTATGAAAATATAATAAGAATGAAAAAAATTAAATTTAATATTTCAAATGTTTTAAGTTAACGTTGAAATTAATCTTTCTTTAAAAAACAAAGTATAAATTTTTCAAGATCTTTTTAGAAGATATTTCGACAAAAATATTTTTATAAAATCAAGGAATCAAAACTTAAAAAAAAAAATTCATAAAATTTTCCTTAACAATCAAACAACCAAGAACTTCTTAAATACAAAACTTCGTCGAGAAATTGGGTTTTGGAAAAAGCGGTATTAAGGGAGATACTGTTTTTAGACTATTTTATAAATTTTTTAACATCATAAGAAAGGCAACCGAAAATGCATCTCTCATTCAAAATTAAATCGAAATCGTTAGAGCCGTTTTCGAGAAAAATAAGTATTATTATATCGGTTGTATGGCAGGCAGATCCATATACGGACAAACAGTCATTATTATTTTAATAGCGAAAAAGGAAAATTGATGCCATGTCCCCCGACCTCACCCTAAGCTTTTATATCCAACTCGCTATTCTAAACTTTCGTCCGTCGATCGCTGGCCAGATCATTTCAACTCGGTTCAGGATCAGTACGATGCCAAGCAGTAAAAGTGCCTTGCGGCGAAGGGCCATCCTCAATACTTTTTCCAAGCTCATTTTTTTAGTTTGGTCCTTAAAACCAGTGATGTGATGTAGTGTAAGCCTACACGACTGGGATTTACATGCACACTTGTGGGAAAGCTTCGTAAAAGTAACGAAATAGAAAGATGGCAGATGACAGGTGAATATGATGGCAGAAGACTGATGACAGGTGACAGATAAGAAGCTAGATAACAGACGAGTGACGAAACTATTGTTATCGATTTGTAAGATGCGGATTTGAAAAAAATCAAAGCAAGTTTTCGTGTTAAAGCCAAATGCATTAAAAGGAGTTTTCCAAATCAAATAAAGCGTATTTTTCCAGACTTCAGAACACTCATACGTGTTGCCCCAAACAAAATTTCGCACTTATTTCTTCGACGCAGAAATACCTATTTTTGCTCCCAAATCATTGGCATGACGTTTAGACAGTTGGTAGCTTCCTCAAATTGTTCATTCTGATTGAAAATATTCTATATAGTCACTAACATCATCGACAGAAAAGCACACGAAAAGTTCTCTTATTAGAAAGCTCCATGTATGAAATTAGGACATAATAATAGTGGGACTTTTAAAGGGGAGTATATGTTTAAGGGTGTAAAACTTCTTTCCAAGCAGGTGTTTCTCAACACTTCATGTCTTTTCATAGTCAAACTATTTTCTCTAGCCAAAGCTTGTTTAGTCAATGTCTATTCTTATGTCGTTCTATGCATAAGAGGGTGTACAAGTACAGGTGCTGCCACAAGGTCTTCAGATTCATACTTAGATTACACCGACTCTTCCAATACCTGTCAAAGAACTGTACACACCAAATAAATAGTAGGAATGTTAACAAAATAGCTTAGTGAAACCAAATTGATTCAACCGTTAAAAATTACAATGTCTTCGGACGAACTCGCGGGCAAGTTCGATGCACCATTCAAGGAAATCTGATGCAATCACTTCAAAATGCTTCACCAATAATTTTATGACGACACAAAAGAAGACAGCTTTGAAGGCTTTATACCATCGCTACTTGATCAAATGTGTAGATGTAACGCCGGCTCCACCAATCGCGGAAAACCTCTCGTCCATTGTATGGTGTGCTAAAAGACACGACATGGTAAAAATTACGTGCAGCATCTTGAAATGATGGTGCTGCTGTTCTGCTGCAGCTCAAGTGAGCGATTCTGCAGTGTCCCAATGGCATATCACGATTTTCTTATCGATTTTCACTTTCAAGCCACATGGTTGCGCCTCTTGGGTATTTTATGACTGCGAGTTCTACACAAAATTCATCACTGAGCGAGGACGTGTGTTTGGAATGACTATGATGCCGTTAATAGTCAATGCTCAATATTATACATCATCTTGTGAGGCTCTAGTTGACCTGTTCAATTCATTGACTATCGTCTTAAATTGTTTTTAGGTATAAGTCAGCCATGACATGAGATGCTGCGTTCGAATGCACTCGCAATAATTTGGTATTCGTTCATTCATGAATGAACTGCTAATCAAGCGTTTCACTTTCATTTTCAGAATTTCATAGGAGAGTTTAATTTATCCTTTCGAATACCAGAAGAATGAAAATCAGTCTAGCGCACTTTCACTTCTGTCCACAAAAAAAAAGAAGCACGAAACCGAAAGTGATGATAAATGAGCCGTTCAATTAAATTAGAAAATTTGAGTTTGATGTGCGTACCGACTGAAAGTACCTAAACTTAAGGTTTTTTTTTATTTCAATCCCGAGACAAATCATGCGTGGACTGAACGCTTTCATTCATAGTCATTCAAACACTTTAACTTGTGGATTGTGGTTGGTATCGAATAAGCCACAGAACTGACAAGGGGAATTGTATACCTACATCAGAGCTAAGATAGAAGCATTATGCTTCGGACTTAATTGTAATTAGACCTACTTACAATTTTATTTTATTTATTGGAGGCGTGATACAACGCCCCGCTTTGGATTAATCGCATGCTGAGCTACATTTTTGTTTTGAATGAATTGGAATGCACAATTCAAGTTAGGTATGATGAGGTATAATAATATGACTGTATTGCAATTGAGTTTAGTAGCCTTTATATGTACTTACTTCCTTGCCAATTAACAAACTTATCGCTATTATCCTTTTTTGACATTTTTACCACACGCTTCCTCATTTTATTTAAAGTGTTTTTATTTGTGTTGCGTTGCACCTCGAATGGATTTATTACCGGGTTAGTGTGTCCGATCAATTCAAACAAGTTTACTAGGTGAGGAAAACTTTCGCCAGCTTACATCTACACTCGGAATGGGAAAAGGAAGTCTCAGTTTTTTTATAGTAAACATTTGAACGAAAGCAAGACACGTCGACTTGCTTGCGCTAACGAAAAAAACAAATGCGAAATACAAAAGCACTTCGGTGTTCCAATTTATGTCAATATACTAAATTAGCTGTTTTACTATCAAAATAATGTATTCCCTGATATTCGTATTTCTTTGGAAGTAATTCAATAGAATCTTAACAAGTCTGACATGACACATAAAGTCATCCGCCAATAGAAATCTTATGACATTGTTGAAGGTAAAATTTATAAACATTTTAGTCTCAAGGCAAAAGTTAATCACATGAAAATTGTTTTATTTGAATTCAGTAGACTGAATCCATAAATTGATGTTCAACATTAACTTGACTCATTTCCTTGTACTTACTCTGATTCGGATTACTCAAAGAAAAATGTTCAAAAACAGTGTAGGTATGCAACATAATCAAGCCTTAATTAGCCTTAATTGCAGGTATGATTTACCGCTACCACCCCCACTTTATACAACATTTCTGTGTCACAGCAACAACCAACAACTTAATGAATGCAACTCTGTTGTAGAGTACTGAATTACGTAATGCTACTCCCCAGATGGTATAATGTTTGTGTAGCTACGAACAATTGCCGGCATCTTAAAAGCTTACGCAACCGCAACGCGATATGAAGATTGTCACGATAAACTCATTGTACTCGCAGATCGCAGTATGTACATTCGAGGAAAGTTGTTGTGGTCGTGGCACTACTTGTTTTTGTTCTCAGTAAGTTGGTCGGAATCAGTTCAAAATAAAGAGTAAAAAACTGAAATTAATAATAAAAAAAAATTACTCTAAGAATCATAATTTTTTCAGAGACAAAATGTATGCATTTTGGACATCATAAGATTCTTAGTATCCCTAACCAAAAATACGTTAAGAGTTTACAATTTTTTTTTTTTGTGGAGCACTTTTATTGGTGTAGGAATAACTTAAAAAAAGAAAGTGAATAAAATTTTTATTAAAATGCGGTATCAGAGAATTTTCTGCTTATGAAATGAATGAATTATGGCCACTTTATTATATTAAATGTATCGTTTGCTTCGTATGTTTCTCAATTTGTTATGGTAATAGGAAAATTATTTAATTCAATACAAAATGGTTTGAAGAGTATGAAAAATGAATAAGTATTTGAAGTCTGGTTCTTTCGGAGCTACCGACTCTTTGTGTTGAGCCTATCTGGCCCAAAGCTTGGTTTCAGAAAAACCTATTGAGCTTCTTTCATGCTGCCGATGCCGGTGGGGCAACGCTTATACAGTAAATATGGAAGTTTATTCCAAAAACATCCAATTGTTTTTTTTTACCAGTATTACCTTTTACGAAAACTTAACAAGTTCTGCGTGAGCAATCCAACTACCATGAAAAGCGCTTTATGTACTCAGTTCGGAATCTGAAGGGATTTGTATGTCCCTTTCATTCCTCAACGAGATAATCTATATATATAAAGCAAAGCTGATCATTTGTTTGTCCGCAAAAATCTCGAGAAATAAGCCACCGATTCAATTGGTTTTTTTTTTAAATTATTCAAAATGTTAATGTGACGGACATAGGCAACTTTTTTAAAATTTATTTTACAATTTTTATAGATAAAAATGGGAAAAACAACCCATATCGGCCGATTAATGAATTTCATAATTTCTACTTAAAGTATTCATTTGCTTAGCTTTCAAATTTGTTTTGAAGAAAATTTCAATAAATCAAATCATTTTCATTTCTAATTGAAAGTCTTTCGAAGATACAAAACAATATTGGATATATGCATTGAGGCATGCAGCGACTCTGTGTTTATATACGAAAAATGAGAAAACGAACCAAAAGTGTGTGTGTGTGTATGTATTTTTTCACATGTTCGTTGGTATGACAGGACGATGTGCCTTTTGTTTTGTCATAAGATTCTTATAAGCATGAAAACCGGTTTGCACATGTTTTCTATTATTATTATTGGTAAATATTTTTGAAAAAGAGAAAAACAAAGTGAACTATTTTCTAAACGTGAAAAAAGTAAAAAAAGTGTGAAAAATAAATCGTGTTTTATTGTAATTTATACAATAATTGCGTCGTCACATTAAAAAAATATTTGCATTACTGTCGCAGGAATTTTTAACAGGAAATCTAAATCGAATCAACTGACATTCTGTGAATTGTGTGTAACGTCTGAGCGGCGTTTTGTGTACTGTGAAATTCGATGTGAGTGTTGTCCGTGTAACGTTTGATATTTACGATTGTGCCCTTTTTAAAATATAGTGTCCAAAAATTTTATTTTCATTTTCCATTCTATATTTTTTGCAAAAATTGAAGTTATTTATATATTCCAGCATCATTCAAGTGATTTTCTCTTTTTTGCTCGAGTTTTGCCGACAAGTGGAAAAAAATATTTGTTCTGTGTAGTGTTCAATTCGATATTGAAATGTAAAGCCTTGCGCAAACCAATGCGTTGAGTGCGTGCGATGCGATTGCGTTAAGTCAAATCCCTATGCATTAAGTCAAACGTCCATAAGATTACATAGGGATTTGACTTAACGCAATCGCATCGCACGCACTCACCGAAGTAAATTAATTGTGTTTTTAGAAAGAGTGAGTGTGAGAAAGTTAGTGAGAGTGAGAGTGGGATTGAGAGAGAAAGAGAGATAGAGTGAGAGAGTGAGTGAGTGAGTGAGAAAGAGAGAGAGAGAGAGAGAGAGAGAGAGTGAGAAAGAGGGAGAGAGAGAGAGAGAGTGAGTGAGAGAGAGTGAGAGAGAAAGAGAGAAATGGAGAGAGAGAATGAGAGAGATGGAGAGAGCGAAAGAGAGAGATGGAGTGAGAGAGAAAGAGAGAGAGGGTGAGAGAGAGAGAGAGAGAAAGAGAGAGAAAGAGAGAGAAAGAGAGAGAAAGAGAAAGATAGAGAAAGAAAGTGACTGAGAGTGAGAGAGAGTGAGTGAGAAAGAGAGAGAGAGTGAGAGAGAAGGAGACAGAGAGAGAAAGAGAGTGAGTGAGAGTGAGAGAGAAAGAGAGAGAGAGAGAGTGAGCGAGAAAGGGAGATAGTGAGAGTGAGAGTGGGAGTGACAGAGAAAAAGAGAGTGAGATAGAGAGTGAGAGTGGGAGAGAGAGAGTGAGAGTGGGAGAGAGAGAGAGTGAGAGCGAGAGTGAGTGAGAGTGAAAGAGAAAGAGAAAGAGAGAGTGAGTGAGTAATAGTGAGAGAGAAAGAAGGAGAGAGAGAGAGAGATTTATGGAATTTTTTTATGTAACTTTTATGGATTTGAACGAATACAAATTTTGTAGTGTTTTAATGCATTCTAATGTGTGTAAAGAATACGATTGCAATTAAATGAATTTGTTCGAGCCAATATTCCAGAGTTGAACAATGAACAATAACTGTTTACGAATCAGTTATAAATGCTGTTAACCATCAAAGTGGTGGAATGTACTTTTTAGACGCACCAGGAGGAACTGGAAAAACATTCTTGATTTCATTGAAACATTCTTGATTACGATCGAAAAATAAAATCGCTTTAGTATTGGCTTACTCTGGTATTGCTGCCACATTGTTACCAAACGGTTTTCGTCAATTTACACAAACAAAACAGGCACTGATCAATAGCGTATTCCCAAACCTCAGCCAGCAGTACAAAAATCATGTTTGGTTAAGCGAGCGAGCAATATTGGCCGGTAAGAACAAAGATGTCAGCGATCTTAACGAAGAAATTTTGAAAGAACTACCTAATTAAATTATCCTACAGAATTCTTGAATTCACTTGATATGCCAGGAATACCACCACACATTTTACAGCTCAAAGTTGGAGCGCCAATTATTTATTATGCTTCGCAATCAACCAAAACTTTGTAATGGCACAAGAGAAACATTAATGGAAAATGTCGTCGAAGCAACAATTTTGAACGGAAAGTTCCAAGGTGAACATGTTTTGATTCCTCGAATCCCAATGATTCCATCTGATATGCCATTTGAATTTAAGCGTCATCAGTTCCCAGTTCGTCTTGCATTCGCTATTGCTATTAATAAAGGGCAAGGATAGTCTTTGCAAATGTGTGGTATAAATATGGAAAGCCCTGTTTTCTCGCATGGACAACTGTAAGTTGCATGTTCTAGAGTTGGAAAACCATCTGCTCTATTTGTATATACAAGTAATGGTGAAAGAAAAACCAAAAACGTTGTTTACCAAAAAGCGTTAGAATAAAAATTAATTAATCGAAAATTAACTTTTTTTTTATATTAAGTCGTTATTGCCTGGCGAAGCTGGCAGGGTTCAGCTAAGAATTAAATTTCCTATTTTTTATTTTTAAAATTCGACGCGAAAAATTGTGAATATGTGTGTAAATGTCATGTTTAGTGCCCGTGCGAAGCCGGGACGGGCCGCTAGTACTTTATAATAAGCCAAGTTTTACAGTGGTGCAGAAAAAAAATTGAGATAACAACAAAACATGACACTATGATAATAGAGAATACGAAAAAGTGAGAAATTTTATACATATGTAAGTCTGTTCATTTATGGAACTACTGACAGAATCGTTTGGCCAATTTTTTCAAAATTTGCAGTTGTCATATCGATAATATACAATAATTTTTTTAACAACTTTCTCGTTAAATTGCTAAAAAGATTTTGACGAAATTCATAATTTTAGAAGTCCTAGATTGTTTAAGAAAAATTGCGCATTATATGAAAAATTTTGAATTTTTTGAATGCTTCCAAAACGGTATCTTTATTTTTTTCCAAATTTTTTGACTAAACGTCTACTAGCAAGATCTCAAAACTTGAATTATTGAATTTTAAAAACTTGTTTTTATAAAAAGTGAAAAACAATAACTGATTTAAAAAAAAACAAAATTGTAACGATTATGATTGAATTTTCATGAATTAGCAACAACAAAAAATGTCGTTTGTACATTTTCGCTAAAAATCTTGGAATATCTTATTGTTTTTTTATTTAATATTTTATGTGGTTCTATTCAATATTCATAATAAATTTTCAGTTAGCAGCCCTGTACTACTTAAAACATTATGAAGAGCGGAAAACAATATCTTGTACTCAGCCTCAAGACTTTGATATTGTACTCAGCAAGTTCAGTAAAAGTTCCAATCGTCCCCACTTTTTTTTTTTTTTTTTTTTGAGGTTTATAAAATACTATCTGATTCACTCAGACCTGAAAATACCGGGCGATTGCACTACCAGATATTAACATTCTTTGGTTATACCTTCCCAGATGCTTAGAGAAATAAATTCAAACGACGGCGACGATGCAGTAATAAGAAAGCTATGCTATCAGTTCCTACCATCTCCGTAACCTATGCCTCTGTTCTGCAACTATCGCTTCGATAAAAACAGGCGACAAACGGTGGATAATGGAACGAAATTCTATGAATTTAGAAGGATTTCGTTCCATTTTCCACCGTTAACAAATTTTCACATTGATTTTTCTAAAAAATCAAATGGGTTTTATCATAAACGACTTGAAAACATCTCGCTTATGAAAACATTTGGGTTTATGATAAAACCCACCAGATATTTGATGGATTAGAATATATTTTATGTTCTTAATTTGTTCACCATAAGCAAATGTTATAACAAATCTTTTCCCAACACTTCGAAAGTAAAGATAAGTAAAATAAACTTAACCTTAAAGTAAAGTAAAGTCTAACTTAAAGTAAACTTAAACTTGAAGTTAACTTAAAGTAAAGTAAATTTTAAGTAAAGTAAACTTTAACTCAAAGTAAAGTTAATCAAAGTTAAAGCACTTAAAGTTAGATTACCATAAGTTTCCTTTACTTTAACATTTAGTTTACCTTAAGTTAACTATTTAGAGATTTCCCAAACCGAAGTGATTTTGTTGTTGTGACGGCAACAGCTTCACATACAAAATTTTATTTTTATAAAGAGTATATAAGTAGCTACACAAACATGACGAAATATTGTGACAATAACAAAAATGCAGTGAAAACCTCACCCACCTCTAGTTTTAGTGACTTATCGACTCATCCCTAGTTCGTTAGACGTTTGTGTTGAGTTGACTATTTCAAAATAATTTAAGCAAATACACAACTGTCAGAACACCGCGCCGCATTCATTGGGTCACCCCTATCAGTTGCTCGCGGTAAAACCCACCGCTTCAGCTGCCTTGGCCTATACTCTTGCACTCAGCAATACAAAACCTCAGCAAGTAGAAATGAATTTACCATTGGTCTCACTCGGGGTAGCACTCATTTTAAAAATCAATGGAACACCAAGAATTCGTTTTGACCGTTCTTTTCGTCCAATGGTCGATCGACGATCAAATACTCCTTGAATAAGAAGTTCGTCAGAATGGAGCTTTGTCATCCTTTATAAGAAGCTGGCGTTCTTTTTTTAAGCGGAATCTGGAACCGTTTCGTTTGCATGTTGCATCAATAGGCGTGGTTTTTATTCCACTTCACTGCGCTTCTTTGCTGGAATATTTTTTTATTCCAATAAAAATGGTTTCTCTTTCTGTATTTCCCTATTTGGTCTTTCTCTCATTTTCTCTTAAAGATGTAAAATTCAACTGGTGGTTCTTGTAGCGGTCTAACTTACAAGTTACAACGCTCAATTTAATGTTTTCTTCTGCAAGTCTTGAATCACTTACACCTACAGAAGGATCAGTTTTTATTCCATTTCAGTTTTATTATTTTACCGTTGAGTCGCCTTTTTTGAAAAAAAAAAAAAAAAAAAATTGTTTCTCAACGCCTTAGTTTTTAGAATATCATGTTCCGGTGGTTGCAATCGTTTCATCCTACCGACCCAATTAACACTTGGGAAGAAACTTACTTCAACTATATGTAGTTACATCTTATTCGCTTAAGTTCATTCTACTTCACCTGTTTTCGCTTACACTTCTCCGGAAGTAATTCTGTAAAACTATAACTAACCCCACTGTAACCAAACATGGTAACGTGTTCATTAAAATTTGTATTAAAATAAGGCCTGTTGGATGTTGGTACCACAAAGTAAACTTGGAACAATAAATTTCCAGTCGTTCCGAGCTATACCACTCATGACACACCTTAAAAGGCGCATCTCTGTTGAAAAACGTTTAATTTTATTTTGTTTATAGTTGACAATTTATTAAGAAGAATGAATGCTTGCTGTCGCAAAAACTCCAATTGTGTCTCAATTGCCATTGTTTTTTATCCATTTTCATTAAGATTCAAAATATTAATTAAGATCTATGGAATCTTGACAATCAGCTCAGAGGGTCTATTGACAGAATACAATCGTGCTTCCGTTCATTGATTGAAAATGAGAAAACTGATGATGGCCTTTTACGTGCATCCGCATTGTGAGTAAGCTGATACCAAAAATAACTTGCAATTTAATTGATGGAAGTCTTTGATAATTTATTTATGAATATATATATAGTCGAGTGTACTAAAAGAAGAGTGGGCTCACACAACAACAATTGCTTGTTATGTGGGACTTATGCCAAATTAAACATTTATAGGCAACCAAATATCGGTTCTGAATAATTTACTTTGTATCGGTTGTTCTTACAACAGATTTATTTCATTTCAATGAAGAAAATCCTGACACATGATATTTTTTTTTAAAAGTGGGGAATGTATGTAGCTTGAGGCCTCGGTGCATCCCAACTGTAGTGTCCACTTCCTTAAATAACTAACTCCCACATACCCAGAAACAGAAAGATATAAAGAAGTTCTAAGCAAGACTTTGAAGATTCTTAATTCAGTTGTGTCACTTCTTGAAGGTGGTCTGAATCTGAACTGGTTTTGATTTTGGATTGTCCTGGGTATAAATATAATTACCTACAAATATATGTAAAGGAAGGGCTATACTGATTTGCAGAGAACGCAAATTAATTGGTTTTGAGAGATTCACCAAAACCTTTCGTGAGTGTTTTCTTCGCACTATGAGCCTGAAACTGTATTTCAAAATGGAAAGTGAATAAATGAGTACCTATCGTGCCTTCGTTAGGGACTGTAAGTTTTGACTTCTCAAGGAAATTTATTCAAATTTGAGTTGATTTTATTAATTTCTTTTATTTTGTATTTGACGATGAAAATAAATTACGCTTTTGTCATGTTTACACATAAAAGAATTGTCCATGCATGGATTTTATATTTTAGTATCTAACCTCCATCTGACATTCAACTACGAAAAATGATGACATTATCCCACAAACAACGTGGCCTTAACTTCCCATCATAACGATTGTGATTTCCATATAACAATCAATCTCAGTGGCATCTTGGCACCCATCATCATCATCATCATCGCCACCATCATTGTTGTTGCCGATCTGCAAAGAGTCAATCTGTGCCACAGTCACAGTTCCATCCTCCATAAACACAAACTAAAACCTCATCCATCAGGTAAATGTAGGTGAGTCATAACTTCCAATGATTTCCCTATAAATCTAGCCTGAGAGCAAAGCATGTTTTAAGTGAAAAACAAGAAGAAACAAAACATGTAAACGTGGTCTACCTCAAGTAGACATGGTAATGGTTATGGTGTATCTACTATCTACTTGTAAGTTGGGCTGTCAGAGGAAGGAAATAGAAAATTACGGAAAAACCATGCAAAATGTTTTATATCTGCAAAACAACTTTATGGATTTCCGTTTGCTCCAGTTACGTTTTTCCAAGAACGACTTCATGAGATAAGTTGTTATACTCTGCGTCGCCGTCGCGTCGATGCTGTTTTTATTTAAGATTAAAGTTCTCATCTCAATCTTTCCCACATAGTCGAGTTTCTAACCGAATTGTCTTTTCATTTTATATTTGTATGCATATACGGTTTTCACTTTCGTTAGAAGCGAAAGTCTTTTTTGTGGGTCAGGCTATCACATTTCATAACTGATCGTCTGACGTCTGTCACCTTACGAGTACACCACAACAGCAATGGTCAACTGCCACTGCACTTCACTAAAGGTCAACGTAGTGTACGAATCACTTGAAACTACCTACTTCAAATGTAATTTGAATGAAATGACTCAACATCTTCACCACCCAAGTATATCTCTACCTGGTCAATTATGGACCAAAGATCACTGACCTTCTCGGACAAATATACAGCTTCCAAAGAAGAAAGCAGAGAGTGCATTCTCGGAACTGGCTGACCATTGTGTTCTTCATCATTTATCTCGTGTTACTTATAGTTTGGTGATTTAAGAAACGATCATGGGCTCACGTTGAAGAGAAGATTAATGGGAATCACAAGTTCATTGGACCCGTCGCCATCACTTTCGTTGCTAACTTTCATAAGCTGAGGTTTAAGGCACAGATTATCTTAAATTTATCAAATTTTATTTGAAATTAGTTGGAGCTTTTAATTAAGTTTGCCTAGTGACCTGGTCATTTTGGCTGTGCCAAAAAGAAATGACGTTTAATTAAAAGAAACTTCATTAGCACTGACAAAATAATGACGCTGTATTTTGACCTACATAAATGTATGGCAGTGTGAGAATTTCTTAGGACGAAGGGAGTGTGAAAATAACGAGTTTCTTCAAAAGCTACATATGAATGATGGAAAACTGTAGCTGCCTTTGCTCGGTCTCCTGACTATTTAAAAAAAAACTGATCAACTCTACAAATTTTATAGTTCTGAGGAACTTATAGCTTTGCGAATTGATGAACAATTTGATAAGTTCGAAGTGAAGAGTTGAGACTTTGTTCTGTGTATTAGGGTCTGGTATGTTTTCCTTGTTTACAATGGACCGGTATTTTAGTCTGAGTGCTCCAGCTGGTATTTTAAAAACCTCCAACAGAAAAAAATGTGTTCCTTGTGCCCAATCTCAAGGACCACAAAATTCCTCCTATAGAAATTTCTTTAAATTATCTGAATCATTAGACTTGTAAAAGCCTGGTACTAGTGATCCGCTTGTGGAGTACGCAGCGTTGGCCTTACAATGCGTCGGCAAGCCTCCCGGTTTTGGATTGTTCTATTATTGAAGTCAACCAAATGAAGACTCCGTTGCATTTGTCTGTTCCAGAAACCAGAAGTGATTTGATCTATCTTTGCGATCTGATCTGAACGTTGTATGATTTTGCCTTTTTGACGGGGTTCTGTGGATCCCTCCTTTAGACATGACAAAACCAACTGAGGCGGTCGTGCTCTATCTTTTCTAACATGATAATTTTTAAAGTGAATGTTTCCACGCGATCTTGGTATTTCTAATACAGTCAAACTTTGTTACTCCTGCTTTCATTCAGAGCTTCTTCATCTCAATTGGCGTCATCAACTTACTCTTATACTTTTTCTACATTATCCAACATGGTATGTGAAAACTGGATTCACAACCGAGGTGTATAGTCCTCCTCTCCTCTTATCCAATGATATCGAAGTTTCCTCGCCACTTCTCCCACCTTATGCTTAATCGATGATGGATGTTTATTATTGATCTCAGATATTTATACTTGGACTTGACAAAGATTTCCCACTTGGAAGTCACATTTCTATTCAAGTAAATTTTTTGGAGCATGTATGATTCAAAAAATACGTAACACATGTGCTTTGTCTTTTTTGAACTGACACTTACCCATACTGTAGGTGCTTCTTGCAGGGATCTTCAGATTATATGTTGGTTTCATTGTCAGCAAAAAATAGTTGATGTATTTTGGTGCTATATATTTTATCATCCAGAAGATGAGGAGGACTGTAATAAAGAGTAGAGGACTCAAGACGCTTCTTTGGGGTACACTTACTCTGACTTGGAATGCTATCGCAACTCCGTGCTACTAGATGAAAAGAAGATGATATCCATTTACCAGTTCGTCTGGCATTCCTGTAAAATGTGTCCACAAGCAATTTAACTTTATCCCATTTTTTTAGCCTAGGTATAAAAAATCGGTTAATATCTTGAACCTTTGTAACTGAAATCGAAAATCGATGACGAATTGAGTGAGCAATCCACTTGCCAAGATCATTCGAACCATTATTTTAACTCCATTTCCAGTAACACTCTGGAAATGAGCGTGGAAGTTCACATCTTCAACGAGGATGGCCTTGTGAGCAGCATTGGATGTTTGTTCGACAGGAAGTATTTTCGGATGACATTTTCATCAAAGTAGAGGCGTAGAGGGTGCTTTAAGAAATATGAGCTTATGAGAAAATTGGTGTGTTAATAAGAACGATATGATACAGAACTACGCCGCGTCGCGACGGCCGTCCGTTATCCTGTCATAAGACATTTGAGATGTGACGTATAGTTGGGGGAACACCATGTTTCAGATCTGGATCAAACTTCGTGAGAGTTGGGTATTACCAGGGTGTTCAACGAAGATTTGGATAGATTTGTAGTGCAAATTATGACATTCTCGTTATTCTCTCCTAGTTTTACACAAAAAAAAATAGTTTTTGTACCCGGAAACCCTACACTTCTATTTTACCGAATTCTGATTTCACTTACCGTCTGTTCTAAGAACCTGTACAATTGAAGCAAAACGAACAAAAACTAGGTTAGGTTCTCAAGGATCCAAAGTGCTCCCCGGGGAAACAAAGGATGAGGAAGTTGTAGGATTGGAGAGGTAGAGGGTTGGGCTGGTGGTTGGGTTAATTGGGTATGGAACCCCCACTGAACTATTTGGAGCCCTGAGAAAACTTTAGGATGCTGTTCAATGAAAGGTTAGAGATGTCGCTCCAGTTCGTCGAAGAAGTATTCTCCGAAAGAAACAAAAGCTGCTACATGAATCGTGGCAGAATTTATTTTTCCAAAATTCAGTTGCAGCATTAAACCAACTGAGCTCTAGGAATGTGTTCCTATACATAAGTTTAGATATTTCGAGTTGTTACTGAAAAATAGGCGCAAGCACTGCAAAAACTGTCACATTGAATCTAAAAAGAGCTTTGTTAGGTTTTGGAATCTAGGTAGTGTACATATTCTCCAAAAACAAAGAAACAACCCTTCAGCCGGCTGTGATGGATTCTTATAGTAGAAAAGCCCCTACCTTCTCTTTGTTGCCCATGAACTCATCGACATTTTATCACCTACTCTGTACTTATTCTCTTACCTTTAAAACCCAGAACCCTACGGAAAAAACCACCTGTCGTTTAATATACCTCTTTCTGCAAACACAAAAAAAAACAACTAAAATGAACAGCTTCATTCCATAATCAACATTGCATATCAAGTCCCAACAACCAACATCAAGCAGCAAAATTACGTGACCATGAAAAGACTTAATTTAATAATTACACTGAGCAGAGGGATCACGCTCAAACAAAGCAGATTCAATGCAATCGCACTTGGGGCAAGAACTCCGAACAGAGTGTAAAGGTATCTGAAAATTGCACTTCATCGTGAAATAATTAACCGCCACGTATACTCCATCACGATCGCTGCAATGTGTTGTCGTGTGAAAATGAAAGAATTCTTTGCGGCGCCCCAAAGAAGATGATTCGCTGACACTTCTTCACTCGCGGGGAGGTCTGTTCTCACGTCAATTTAAAAAGCAGTGACTTCGCCTTTCGCATGGTGATTTAGTTCGGTTTTGATTGCGACTACACCTACACACTCCTCTCGGTCTGTAAAAAAGGCATATTCTTATTTGGCAGTGGACGTTGATTATGATTTGTGATGTTGAATGACCTGACATCATTTGTTTTTCTAAAACAGGATAATTGGGTGATGCCACTGGAATTTAATTGAACACTATCACGCAAGAGTTCAGACGTTGGCCTGGGCGGACAATTTTAATTAAATTGAGAAATTAATGATTGCAATTTAGTTTTGCGGTCGTTGTTGTAGTTGGAGTGTATCAATAATAAGCAGATCGTAAATGGTTCGTAAGTGTTTGATATAACAAAGTAAGGACTATATAGTCTAACACCCTTGAGTGGCCTCTCTTAAAAGCCATTTATCCAAACTAAAGCAATTTTATTTCACCTCCAACCATTCTGTCCATGGCTAATTCGAAATGACGTGCAACAAAGCGAAATTAGAACTAAGAAGAGGCCGCTTTTTGAGAGGCAGGTCCTCTTGGAATTGATGCCAATTACCGAGTAACGAAGTTCGACTTGTCTATCCCTCAGGTCAAATTCTGCGTTGCGATATTGAATTGGAAAACGAATTCAATCTCTGGAAGTTCACATACACACCTATACAGCATACTTGGAATGTAGCGTGTTCGCACAGAAAGTGGGCTTGGAACAATAAATTACAAGTTCGTTAGATTTTACTTGGCATATGGCAGGTTCAACCTCAAGCTAAAAAAGTCAAAGAAAAAGCCTCTTTTAAGGAAGTCGGGTATGCTTAGGATTTTCTTTGTGAGTGGGCATGTGCATTTTGCAATCATCCTTGGAGGTCCACAAAATTGGATAATCGGGCAAATAGATATGAAATCTTTCTAGTATAGTAGGAGTATGTTCATTTGTTCATTGTTTTCAAAGATCAACAAGTCAACACCTAACTTTGAAAAAGTTCCTAAACAACTATGCGTTTACTAACTGCTAGAATACTATTATTTGTTGTCAGCCATCACAGGTACATATATAAATTATAGATCTTTTTATAGATATAAAATCGCTTGTAATTAATGCGCAATTGATTGCTATGAGATACGATGTGTGTTAAGTCGTTGTTAATGAATATTTTGCCTATGATTGACTTGACGTATATAAAACTGATCGGAGATCTTTTTTCTGCCCGGAATAAAAGAGAGTAAAATCCAAAGAGCCAATTAGGAGGGGTGATGGAGGATGCAGGCATGCAGGACGAAAGTGCCTGAACGGTTAAGGTTTTAAGATTACAATCTTACTCAACCATCTGGGGCTGGGAATGTTGGTCATTTAGAGATTTGGGCCGTTCTTCGAAAAAGTATTCTCCGGGCGTTGCTATCCCGGTATTAACCAAACTTGAGCAGCCACGGAAGAACTTTAATGTATGTACCTACCTACTCTCCTTTTGTCGCAGCATTCCCTGCATGAATAGTCAATGTTTTTAAAGATTGAGTCACATGGCTTTTCAGTAAAGGGTGTTTTTTATACATATGCTGTAAGCTCTAAAATCGGCAACACTGTTTCCAATAATGTAAAATGAAATTGTTTCTAGCGAAATAAAATAAAGTTTTTTGTTCATATACATTTTCGATCAGGTGTAAATTATCGCAGCTTGCAAATTTGAACCCAAGCTTAAGACTGCGCAAGTTGATAATTATTTTTTCACCATACCAACTAGAAACTTGGCCAACAAAATTTTCACAAGTCCGCCGACCAAAAACGAAATGCAACCGAATCGGAACAGCGACAATATCGCCTGCCTTGCCATGCCGCCATCAACTCTCTTAAAAAAACTGCAACATGCATCCAAATTGCCTTTAGGGGCGGCCGTGGTTCAGTGGTAGAGTGTTCAGTAGGTAGGCCGGATGCGTGGGTTCGAATCCCGCTCTATGTGAAATAACTAACACCTTATTTCCACTACTGCAACACAGAAAAAAGGGAAGGCTGCTACCCTGGTAGTACAATGGACCGGTAATTAAGTCTGAGTTCTCCAGGTTAGCATATAAGCCTCTTCTTTTTAATTAAAAAAAAAAAAAATCCAAATTACCTTGAAGTCCAATAGACGCTCAAACTAGCTCTAAAATACTAGCTTCGATTCAACAGAGAACAATCTGTAAGCCCTTAAGCGATCAGGCTTTGGTGAAGGTCATACCAATACAACCGCTCTCATAGGGGTAGCCGAAAGGGCGAGAATACCTCTTGATACCAACAAATTTTGTTTCCTCTGTCTTCTTGATCACTCAATATGGCTTTCGATACCATTAACCACAATTACTCTATGTCAAAAACTTTCTTCAATTCACAAGTTGTCTTATGACGCTATGACTTATTTCTTCATATCTCTCTCTCTCATAGGCGACAGGGTGTAGTTTTGGAAAAAAGAATTTCAAACTTCTTGTCCATATCCTATAGAGCTCCACAGGGTTCAATCTTAGGTCCAATACTCTTTCAATGTATGTTAACGAAATACCAAAACTTTTCACCATTGCCATGAACATCTACTTGCTGATGACCTTCACGTGATGAACAACTGCTATGTGGACCTGGTTGATGATTGTGTAGCAGTGGCGAAGCGTCCATATAAGTCGATTATTTCCGACTTACCTTTTGAAATTCACATCCGAAACATCTTAGACTTCTGGCAACATGAATCAAACTTAATCATACACATGAACTCGCTGCCAACATTTTTTTAACAACTACCACTCTGCTTTCCGTTTTATTCTACACACATGTTGGCTCTTCAACTCACTCCATAAACAAACACAAAACTTTAGCAACATACAAGGTAACCCCAAATATTTCGTCTTATAAAACTTGTTGCTGGATAGAACAAATTTGTGTTCTCTCTTTTTTTTTCTTTTACCAAAAAATATGACGGTAGAACATCGTCTTATTTTCTTCCATAAGAAAGCATGTATTAAACAGAGAGGTGCCTCCTCTCTGTTCAATACATGCTTTCTTATGGAAGAAAATAACCCGGTGTTCTAGCGTCATATTTTTTGGTAAATCTGTTGTTTGTTATCTCTTTGTGCTCTGAGCACGTGAATATAGCGCCGGCGCAGTAGCCCAGTACTCATTTGCTGCATTGCTTCTGCTTCTGCACACTTCGGTGTTTGCATGATATTGGTTTTAAAAAATAAAAAACGCTTTGCTTCGTATTTCTTCCCATGGACACATGCTTATAAACAAAAATGTATATGGTAGGTTTGCAGGTTGAGGTAGGTCTCTGCTTGAAGAACAAGAAAATAACACGCTGGTCTCCGACTTATTTCATGAATTTGTATCTGTTTCTGCACTAGACTCATGTGTCAAAGCTCAAAGGTTGCCACTTTGATAACAAATATGCGTGGATATTAGATCTCATAGCATAAAGCATATTTTTGGGAGAAAATGCAAACTATAATTGGAATTTTTCTAAAGTGGCACAACTGGCCTAAATGAATTCAGTTCCCAATGAGTCGTATTTTATTTGAAAAACGCAGTTTACCAGCAGAATGCAGTTCAATACTTATTTAAATTGATTTTGTGCTTTTCGTGATTTTTTTAAATATTACAAATTTAGGCTTTAAAAATTGAAAAGTACAAAAATTCTGAAAAGTTTTCCGATAGTAAGTTTCAGTGGTTTGATTATGGCCTTAATATCTGTTGACTGTTGCTTAACTGATTTTCACTTAGAGGAAACAAATAGTTTTAATTAGCTTAGTTTTATGAAAAAACAAGTTATGACGCTCTACCTAATAGCAAAGTTGGTTTGAAATACTTGACTTTTTGGCTTGATGCGAAGACAAGCATTGCACAATAAAAATTTTAAATAAACTTTTTTTTGTTGGTGACTAAGTTTCCTTCGAGTTACCTTTTGGAATTATTCACCCCTCGCCACTGTTGTGTAGCCAGTATAAATGAGAATCTTTCCTCAATTAAAAATGAGTCAATAAAATCATGTCCAAGTTTAAGCTCATAAAAAACAAAAGCCTTGTTATCTCTAGAAAAACATTTGACTTGTCAAACTTTCCTAGTATTCTTGATATTCTGCTAGGTAAAAGTTCAGTATGTTGAGAAAGCAAATAACCGTGGTATTTGTTCCAAAAGGACCTTTAGTTGGAATGACCACATCAATGCAGTTATTGGAAAAGCTTATAAAGTTCTCCACTTATTGTCGCAAACGAGATTTCTTACTCCCTTAAAAACAACAAAAATGCTAGCAAAATTTATTGTTAACCTCGTCTTACTTATGGTTGCGTGTCAAGATTGAAAGCATCAGCCACCGAAACATGAATGTCTTATTTAACAATGTAGCTTGCTTTCTGGCCTTAGCTGCTACCAGCATATCTCCTAGTTCTCCTATGTCATGTATGGTATCTCACTGCTCGACAACTAGCTTAAGCTTCGTTCCTTTGTCGCACTCTTTAAAATCGTCAGTTCCTTCTAGCCTTCAAACCTTCATAGAGCTCTTCAGTGAACTAATTTCTTTTTTATTTGAAATATTTTTGTATCTTGCGTTCAAACTTTTTTTATTTCAGTAAATTTAAAAACCATAATATGTACTGATAATATGCAAATTATTTTTATGTTTTTATTTCATTTTAAATTTGTATACCTAAAAATAAAAACCACAGCCTTTACTTCGGCTTGGAGGACGCTGAAAAGCTAAAGACCTTTATTGATCTTATGATTTTGGTAGAATTGTCTGTGCAAATAGCTGACCCTATCTCTTCGTTCATCTCGAAACGTTTGCTCAGACTGAGACATTATTAGTTCTTATAACCTAAAATTTCTCTGCGACCAAGATTGTTTCTCTGCGTTGCCTATACATGGCGCTATTGCAATTTAATAATTCTTTCGATTACTGTATTTTCTCGTGATCGAATTTAATTCGATTTTGGCAATGTATGTACAGTGGTGGCCACTGGCCACACAATTAGAAACGGCACCCATATAGTAATATAAGTATGCATAACTTTCTTAAAAGACCTTTCTTCAGGTTGAAAAGAGGTTAAATTTGTAGCCCATGAATAAGAGTACAAATTAAATAATTAATACGAGAAAAAAGCTAGACAATATCAAATACAAAAAACTAAACATGTTTTTGTGGCCATACAATTAGAAACAGAACATTAAAAATGGCATTTCACTAGAAATTTTCAGTTTAACATAGAGTAAGTATTAATATTTTTAGGGAATTTATAACTTTGTATCACAGCAGCCAAACTTCTTTCCATACTTTCAACCAAAGCGCGGCATCTTGTTGGTGCTATACCGTCCCAGACCTCCTCAATGTTTTTGAAAACTCGTCCGAATCTTTAGATTTTTTGGATTTTAATCCTCTTTCGACGTCTGCCCATAAGTTCTAAATCGGATTCAGGCCCGGACTTTACGCGGGTCAATCCTAAACACTGGTTTTTGTACCCGCAAACCACTGCTTTACAAGTATGCAGTATGTTTTGGGTCGTTGTCCTGCTGAAAAACATAACTGATGGGCATGTGTGGGAATGAAAAAGGCTCTATAACACTCTCCAGTATGCCTTTATAAAAGTGTTGATCCATTCGACCGTTTATCCTTACTACCCAACACCAATCAAAACCAACACCACTCCAAGAAAATGCACCCCAAACAATTATGTATGGAGTGATGAATCTAGTTTCAAAAAAAAAAAAAAAAAAAGAATTAGACCCAAAATAAACGCTGAAGACCGTGAAATATGGAGGAAGATACATAATGGTTTGGGGTGCCGTTTCTAATTGTGTAGCCACCACTGTATATAGTTAGGGCAGGCCTAATTGATGAGCTTGTTAACTGCTATCCTGAGCAGCTGACAAAGAGTTGTTATGAGTTTCCGGAAGGTCACAATACGATATTATATATATTTGATACCACCGAGGCTTATTTTAGTCAAGATACGGCCAATAACCAATAGCCAGAGTAGTAGATAGATGTAATACCTTACTTGTCACGAAAACCTTTGTGTCTACCCTAGGTGTCAATGGACGAACCTCTTATTTCCGACAAGAGGAAAAAAGTTGTGTCTCAATGAAGCCATCAGTACCAGCAAAAAAAGATTTCTTTGACCTCGGTGGTAGCCAGCAATGACAGCTTGATTGATATGTTTATTGACGTATTATAAAAATCATACGTTTAAAATAATGCACAAATAATATTACAGCGAAGAACCCCCGGACCAAGCATATTTCTTTCAACTTAACTTTGTGAAGGAATGTAGGGGAACTGCAATTTTCTGCCGATTACAAACGGCTAATCGAAAAAACGCTTTTCATAACATCAAACTACTATCGGAGAAATTGCCACTTTAGCGAAACAACACTTCTTGTTGTTTATTGAGACTTGACAAGCAGATACTCTAACGACTAAGCCCCACGCACCGAACTACAAATTTCTCTTTCATTGAGAACTATTTTTAAAAGCAGTGAATGTTGTCCATGGCACATGCTTCTTCACGCCCTCGCATGATATTGGACCGATGTCTGTTCAGAATTCTGATCGATAGTAGGAACAAAATATTTGGATATATAAGTGCTGGGTGTCTTAACAATCCTCTAAAATGTGTTCTCAGATGTAGTGATTTGTTAAAAAAGAAAGCCCTAAAGGGAAAAATCTAAAGGGGCCACATCAAATAAGTTATTCCTATAATTTCTTAGTTCCAAATAAGCCTAACAAAGTGGGGCTGAAAAAAATTCTTTGCAAAATTTATTATCAACATCACAAACCACAATCGAAAAGGTCAACAGGCACATAAGATCGCACCTTTGTGACCTAAATAAGCCTAATTATTTATTTATTCCCAGAAAAGGTATACAAATCCGTTGAAACGACCCTAAATCATAGATTCTAGCTCATATTTCATTTTTTTATATTATATGCTGTAAGTTGTCAACAATTTTAATTCATAAAAATAAGTTTCAACTTTATTGCCATATGGCGTTGCTTTTATACACAAAATTGGTTGTTGTTTGGTCGCATAGAGAACATAAGAAGAAGAAAAAACCCAACCAACTTCTGCCTGCCCTACTTGGTTGAAACGTAGTAAACGCCCACCTATATCTGATAGAATTGTAGGTTTCACTCGTAAAATCAACAACTCAGACCACATTGCGGAAGTTTTATTATTATTCGTTCTATTCTCAATAAGGAATTTTATGGGAAAAGAAGAAGAAAAAAGACAAAACCACAAAAACAATCACTAGATCCAAGAAATTGAAATGGGACTTCCCTTGACTTCTCCCAACAGTCCCCATTCAAGTGGGTTCAAGCTACAACCTTAATGACTTACAACTGAACGATGTCATCAGACTTGACCCAGTTTTTTTAATAGCTTACTTTTAAATTGAAATTGTTTAGAATATTTGGCACTCGATCTTTGTAAGATTCTGTTAATTTTAAATAGACAATGTGATGAGATTCCTCGAGGCCATTCAATTATTATTAGAACCAAGTCTTCTTCAATGGTTATCCATTCAATAACCCACATCTATACGATTTTGAGTACAAACTATACTTGTTTATGTTTCGTCAATTGCAGCTAATGGTACATGTCAATTGTAAGCAATTTAACTTTCTCTCAGTTAAAACTTCCCTAGCAATCTGGCATCTGGCAATGGCAAGTAATTATTCGACAGTAGAGGGTATTGGATGAACGGGTATATCGTTTCGTCTTTATACAATCAATTAATCACTCAAAAATAAAATGATGATGTAAGTTCCAATCGAATCGAGTAAACATCACTCCCTTGCGATTACGAAAAACAGTTAACTGTACGACATCAATTTAAAGCATAGATCTATGCGGGGCCAAGCCTAGCCCACAATTGCACCATGAGTACCTACCTATGTACACAAACTTCTTCGTGGCTGCATTATCGAAGAGCTCTTTTGTCTTTAGGTGTTCATAAATCTACAACTTACGAAACTACCATTAAATCATGCAATTCGGCCTACAAACTATGGCCGATGTGCGCTCACACTACGCTTCAAGCTTCCTTCATAAAATCAGGTGAATTTCAATAGGCTAATTGTATGTTTCTTTATTTCAAATAAATGTTCATGTTTTCGTGTGGTGGGGCACGAGAATTCTTCAATGCGGTTGGGTTTTTTCTTATTACTAAGCCACCACTGGTGTTAGGTAAATTAGGTTAGTTTAGCCAGCTTGACTGATACACTTAGGCATGTTGGGCCCATCGTGAATCGTTATACCACAAAAAAAAAAAATCTAGTTTATCCTGCTACTAATCGAACAACACGTAGCTTCCATGAAGAGGAAGGATACACCAAGATGTCTATGTCTTTAAGGGGTTAGGCCACCCTAGAACTTTCGAAAAATCGATTTTTTTTTTAAATTTCAAATGGTCCCTTAGGACCTCAAAAATGATATCCCAAAAGATTATGGCCGAGAAAAACTTTTACGTACTCTGTTTTCGAATTTTAGTACAAGGCCGTCTGGTCCGCAGCGAGCTCCTTTTGTGAGCGCAAGGGGCAAGGTACGTTAGAGGAGTAGAGCATGTTATTGAAAATATTTATTTCCTGACTAGTCTAAACTAGTAGTCTAGACTAGAGTTGGATTTGCGAACGTCTCCTTCCGGCATCGCAGATTTAAAGTATTGTAAAATTATTCATGATTTTCTACTACTCAAAACTTTAAACGCGTTTATCTCAAAACTATGTTTTTCAAGTTTTCCGGACTCGTAACTCATGCAATTTTCAACCGATTGACTTGAAATTTTAAACATGTCTTGAAATATACATTGTCTATGGAAGTACGTAAGATTTTTTTTTTATGTTGCGTAGTTCATTTGTTTTTAACAATTTTCTGACAATTTTTTAGGGCACTTTTCACTTTAGAAGGGTGCCATTTGGCCAAAAATCAATATATCGCAAAAATCCTACGTACTTCTATAGCAGTGAGTATATATAATCGAAAAAGCTCATTATTATTCAAAAAATTACAGGAGCTGTTGGTCCGGCCGTGGAACTCAAAAAAAAAAGACGTCGTCGAAAAAATGCTGCACAGCCGCCATTTTGTAATGAATCGATTCAAAAAAATTATCGTAAGCAGTCATTAATATCAATAATAAAATCGCGTTTCAGTTATCTCGATTTATTTTGTAGTTTTTCTAAAAAAAATCCCCAAAAAGCCTATTTTTTTCGTACGTTCCCTTATCAGACGTCTTTGAGAGGAAGTGGAGTATCATGAACAAAGAAGATGGGAAATGATTCCTCCTCCGCTTGCAAAAAAGTTATTTGAAGGAATGGCTTGTTGTCCATTAAGACTTATCCAATGACAATGGCTCCTATTGATATGGATCAAGCCATTCAATCACTTCATACCCTATCTAGGCCAGAACTGTTTGAATATTGGGTTTTTGGGTTACATTAAGAATCCCTTAACCTTTGACCACTTCAGAGTGTTCTGCCTTAGCAATTTTGTGTGTTAGTATTGGTATTTGAGGGCTAGTTTGCAAAAACCATTAAACTATTGATTTGTGTTTTATATTATGGAGGGTGTTTTGCATAAGATGCGACGAGAGTTCAGAAGGGACAGCTTGGGTCAAAACAAACAAAAAATCATACAGAAGTGTGGATCTATCTTCCTTCATTAAGGCGGTAGAGGTAGTCAAAAATAAAAACGATTCGCTATGACGGTTTTCTGTATTTGACCTAGAACTAATATGAACATTGTGTATTTACCCGAAAAGTGACCCTTTATAAAACAGAATTTTTACATATTCAACCAAAAAATTGATTTTTGATTATATTTCGACTTTGAAACATGATTACCTAGAAACCATTCACTAAATAGACTTGAATTAAAATGTTAATTAAGAGACAGAGCATTAACTTTCATAATCGCTAAAATTTGGTGTATCAAATTTCTGAATTGATTTGTAATAACTTATTTAGGAAACTGAGTAATTTTTTTTATAAAATTGCGCTTCACGCCTAAACGGAGAGAGATAGATCCCCTCCCACACCATTTTTTCTTTTCATGGCCCAAACCATCCGTCCGGAGCTTTTGTTTCAGGCTATGCATATTAACCTGTGTATATATTTTTGTTTATCGACAGAAAACTCAAGTGCGTTTCGACATAAAACTACAATTTCATTAAGGTCCACCAAATTTAACAAAATAAAACATCAGCGTTGTAAGTTCTCTTTCAGTCTTTTGCTCTTCAAGACTGTATGGGAGATGTTCGTTTCTATAGAGTAATGCGTATGACTTTACACAATGTCAAACAACACTGAGGTAGATTACACTTTAAATTAACTTCATTTTAAAAAAATGGGGAACGATTAACTTGTAGGCCAACCTATGATATGGGTTGGTAAGCTCACTCTCTCACCCGATTCGTTGTGATAGGCAATTCAACGATTCCCCTTCAACCGACCCTAAAATTCACTAAAACAATGGAGCTTCCGTTTTGGCAGGTTAGGAATTTGCTAAAAAAAAACACCCAATTCGCTTAAGCCTTAAATAAATGTAGAACGATTTAACCAAAAAGGAAATTGTACGGAAAACTTCATTCGTGTATACAACGACAAATGTCGGGAACAATAGAAGCCAGTGTAGATGCCAAAACAGTTGTTGGCTACTGTCAAAGACTCGATTGTTTGATCGACAATTTAAAAGCATTTACTAATCGAATAGTTGAGAATGAAAAAAACGTCCAATCCGTCACATTATTTTGTGGGACCCAGGAATCTGTGTAGTTCTGATCGAAGAATTTCTTCTCGGTCGAGGATCAGTTAAACGCATAGCGGTGGTAGTGCCTAGCGAGGTAATGCCATTACCAATAGCATATGTTTGCGTAACGCTAGAAACCATTTGCGCAATTTTGCGAAACGCATTTTCATACTTTTAAACGCGTACATGCAAAATTTTTGAATTTCCTTTTTACCACTGGTGATATCTAATCGTGTGAAGCTTAAAGTTCCAAGGTCACTTTAGTGTTTTTGATTTTTCCTTCAGTTGCCTTTTACGACAAGATTGCCTCCCCTTCGGTAAAACTCTTAGCCTTCATCGCACAACACCAAAACGCTCCTGGTACAGACGAATGCAACGATACCTGCCTTTGGTTGCCCTCAGACATAGAACAATCCAAAAATGTGAGGGGTGCCAATGCATTCTGAGGTCACCGTCAAGTACAAAACGAGATCACGATGCTCCCCAAAAAATTAAGAAGAAGAAGAAAGCTGACTTCCAAGTCCTCAAAATGTCGTGAATTGATTAAAATCAAACAAATTGATAGGACCCTGAACCGAAGATTTTAGTTCAATACCAATAACGCCATACTTGTCGTAACATTCAAATATACGCAATAAAAAATTACAACAAAATACAAAAAAGCAGCACTCCACGATGTCAACTTGATATACACCGCTTAATTGAACTGAGGTTTAGTTTGAACTGTAAAATCGAAGGAGTTCATTGACAATTTTATACAATTTTATACGGCTCAGTTAAGTTTCCACTAAAGTTTCACAACCATGAAAAACCCAATTTTTTTAGCAACTGCAACGTAGGTGAAATTCACCTTTGTACACCATCATGTCAACGACAAAGTTTACGCTATGCAGCTGCAACAAAATAAACTTACGGAACCAGTTGATGTTACAATTCGTCTGACTGTCTGTCTAGCGCAGCATTAGATACACTATCTATGCCAATATACACTACAGTCTATGGCCGTCAACTTTGAAAACGGCTGCTCTCCGTTTGGAGTTCATAAATAATCGTTGACTACTTTTGTCTATGGCGCGACCATTTTTGGGACTTGTCGATCGCATGTGAAAGTTGCAAGGGCACTTTAGCTGCAGCAGAAATCTGCGCGCGCTTGTACACACTATACCCAGAAATTCACTTTTCACCTTAACACAACTCTGCTGTTTTAGTTTTTCATGATCTTTTTATTTTCTTGCATAAAGTAGTAACGCCTGGCGTCTGTTAAAAGTTTATTTTGTTATCACCAAGCCGTGTCAATCGATAGACACGCCACGAAAAAAATAACTAGGTGTGAAAAGTGAAAATATCAATTTGGAACTGGGATGGGTGCTGTTTTGATAGTTAGTTTGAAAAGAAATAAGAAAACTCTGATCGCAAGGAGAAAGTTATGTGTGTACCCGTACCCGGTAGCCGTGTGTGTCGTCTATGTTAAAAGCAAATCATCTCAACTTGCCAAAGCAGAGCCATCTAACTTGTTAGGCAATTTCATTTGGTCAGAAGTATTTCTTTTCTTTTTTTAAGGGGGAAATGTCACCTTACGGCTTGAGCAGATTGAATTGGCCACACTAGGTAAGGATTGCTTCCGGGACTGGTAGGTACCAGCAAACATACAGAAGATACATAAAAATCTTGTAAAAAACTCGTCTCTTTGCTATAAGCCACTGGCCTGGCCATTACCGTAGGTTATCTGATTCAGACGTACATTGCTTGGATTTCCCCATTACGCGGTGGAGATTAATTGATAGCGTAAACGGTGTGTTCAGTGTTTGACGGGACAGGATCGTTGATCGATGGACAGGGAAATGGATTTTTGTACGTTTGCTTTTCGGCTTTATCGTCATCTGTTTTTATTACCTCTCGCTCTTTCTCGCTGTCTCTGTAATTTTGTTTTATTTTGGTTTTGTTTTCTAGGACCGGCAATACTAGCTTCAGGAGTTGGGTGTTGTTTACTTACCCAGTAGGATTAATACTTTGTAACAATGTGACCAAGAGCATGAAACCAAAAGACGTTTCAGATAATATATGTAGAATCGAGAAGGTATATCTGATGTACGGCTACGCTGAGAGGAATGGGGGAAAGGATTCCTTAAGACTTTCTATAATCGTTTTACGAACTGTTTTCGCTTACTGGAAAAGAACTTGGTTTGGTTTGGGGGAAAGATAATCACCCAGCCTTGTCCAAAATATCAGAAACCATCTTAAACTGTGCAGGGAGGCTTAGAAAATAACCCCTCCCTGTTTGTCATAAGAGGTGTAACAGTCCTGGTACAAACAAGACAAATGTAGCGAAGTCTGCATTTGCTTGGCCTCAGACATGGAACAATCCATAACCGGGAGCTTTTCCAAAGCATTCTTTCGAGACCATGAAGCTCGTAACGTTGGGAAAGGAAGAAGAAGAAGAATCAGAAGTGTGTGTGTGTGGGGTGTTTTTGTTTAAAGCCTCTACAGTTCTACGCAACCCAAAAAATATATCTACATTGACTCAACGAAATCCAGAATGGGTGCCGGTGCATAGAAAATACGATGTGCAAGCATTCGCTCTCACACCTACGTACAATTCTGTAAAATCACCGATGATTGGGTCTTTACTCGATTAATTCGATTAATTCATACCTAGTCACTTAACTGAATGCATAAATCGACAGCTTACAATGGACATAAAATCCAATGCAAAATCTTGGATGAATTTGAAGCCCGTACAAAGATTTTGCTTACACCTCTTCTTACTTCTGCTGTTGTCATGAAAGTAAAAATCGATTGGGATAGTCGTGATATGTCAATAGGCCATCACGATGTCGTCTTTACATGCATCCATAAACACTTTAAAGACCATCACATCGTTTGTAGACGATGCACACAAGCGACACATATTTTTTCTGTGATGATAATGATGATGATGATGGTGGCGGTGGTTTCAAATCAAATGACATTCGCTTTTGATATCCATTTTAGTGCAGATGGCTCACAAAACTCTTTTTGCAGCATATACTAAAATACATTTGGTTACAGTGATTACATCATTCTCATAGTTGGATGGAAACATTTGCCATTCACTTGTACCGACTGCAGTCCGTAATTTTTTTTCGTGAATTACTTTGACAATGTTTTAAGTTGGAAGCAGTACTTACATTCGGAATATACTGCAATACGAGTTTAAATTTCTTATACCACCTGCTTTACGATATTGTCTTTGGTTTGCGTTTGGATCGAATTTAGTCTTTATGGAAAAACTAGATACAAAGCTCTAGACCCAATTCAACAAGACCAAATAGTAATTAAGTGTTGGTCCAAATATGTACTTTTTTACTTACTTACTCGTACTTTGAACATGAATTTTTGTAAATTGAGGTTTCTCTCAAGGCTTGAGGTGTTGGCAACAGCAAAAGAAGTTTAAAAATATTGCATGGATCAAGTCGACAAGTGGTAATTTTCTGAAAATTGGGCAGTTAAAGTGGATAGAGATTCATTCAATGGCATTTTATAGCTTAGCAGTGAAAAATTCAGAACAGCGCACCTTTCCCAATGCACCCAAAACGAGCTTACACCGGTTATTTGAGGGGTGAAAACGGTTGCATATATTTATAATTTGCCAGTTATAGAGAAATAAGCCTTCCTTACGTCGCGTGTAAGATCTTGTCTGCTGTAAAAAGTGAACATCTGAAACCATACGTCAAGATCTGTGGTCTCGAATGTGATGAAAATGTCTGGAGAAGAATATCTAACAATGAGCTGTATGAGCTGTATTGCGACATGGGCATAGCTAGAATAGAACACATCGCTAGTCTACGATAACTGAGCCATGTAGAGCGGATGGGCCCAAATGCTCCGGCTCGACGGGTTTCCGAAAACACATTGCTGGGAAATCATGACAGCTGAAGACCTTGTTTGAGGTAGCGCAATCAAGTGGAAGAAGACCTTAACCGACTTAGAGTGCAAAACCGGAGAGACCTCGCCCGAAATCGAAGTCATTACTGAAAAATGTTGGTTGAGGCCAAGGTTCACCCCGAACTGTGATGCCCACCAAAGCAAGTAATCTTAATCATCGAAGAATGTATCAGTTCATCAACCAAAACCGTCCAATGGAAAACAGTTGTATGCTCAAACTCTTTAGAAATAGATAAACACTTTTTCACGATTATAGCTTTTTGCGATTAATAGGCTATTCTTTTGATAATATAATAACACTGTCATGAAAAGTATTATCCTTTTAGTTACACGGAATCGGCAAAAAAATTGTAGATCGCCTTCATTTATCACAAGGTATGGTTGACAGAAGTACTCTGGTCCTTGGAACTTCCCGAAATCTGTTGCGCAGTACTGCTTTTATTTATACTTATTTAAGTCTAGCTTACATAAGGGTGTTTTTCTTAGACATGCTTTTTTCTCAACCAGATTAGAAATTGGAGAGAGCTCGCCCGGAATTGATATTGTTGGCGTATGATGTTGGTTGAAGCTCAGGTTCACCCCGGACTGCAATGCTAATCTGGCAATATTTTTTCGGAGTTTGTCGTTCTCACTGCGGCCACTTGATTTAAGCTCATTTTGGCATTCTATTTCATCTTTTAAGTAATGAATCGATGTGGACGCCGATTTTAACATAATTTCGAGTATTAAACCTGTAATTACCTTAAAGATGAACCGATTTAAGACTGCTGGATTTTTTTTTTTTGATTATGTGAAGTCACTTGTCTACGCAGATAAGCCCGAGACGATTGAGTTTGAAATTTATTCGAGGCAGCCGCGGTGTGGACATCATCTTGCCCGAAGTCATATTAAAAATATAATGGCTAACCCTTATCTTTATACGAGCAAATAATCCGTAGGTTGAATGTTCAATGACTATACAAAATACCTCTTGACAAAATATGTCAAATCTCAAAACTAATTCATAAAAATTAATTTTGTCATACACTCACTTTGTTCTTATGGATATTAATTTGTTTTGGATCAAATATTTATTTTATAACGCTTTCTAACAGTTCAAAAATTGATTTTCGTATTATCAATGGGATAAAGTCTATAAGACTTCTATCAGACTGCTATCTGGTTAAGAGAAAATCGGTCCTTAGTAAAATATATAAATGAAATAGCAAAACAAAGCTCGGAGAAATTCGGGGCCCAGAACAGTTCAGGGACATACAGATTTATGCTGATTTCGAAGATCCAAGCGGCAATGCTAAAAAGCTCTTTCACCGCAGTGCAAGAAATCTATTGAAAACGCGGGGCCTAAAGCTCGAACGCCGAAACCTCACGTTACAGCCAGACATGCCAACCATATCGCCACATCTATACAATTTATTTAGTGCTGTACTTAATAAAGAGTGATTTCTTAGGAGCTTTCCTAAATTAAAAAAAAAAAAAACAAACAACTCAGAAAAATCCATGAAACCCTACTTTGTATCATGCAAGTGTTGACCGCTTTGTCCAATTTTGGCAACTTCTTTTTAACATTCCGGCCGGAGTCAATAGAAACGGGCTTATCGCTATAGACATGAGCCTAAACATAGCCCCAAAAAAATAGTCAAAAGGCGTTAAATCCAGGCGCGGGTCCAGGGGGGGGACGCAATAGGGGCAATTGCCCCCCCCCACTCTGTCAATAAAAATGTTAAGTCTATAGCAAACTGTACGTATTCGCTACAAAAATTCGGTTGGTCCCTTAATTGCTTTAAATAGTAATTCATTCAATACCAAGAAAAAGCAAAACTCAGAAAGAAAGCATAAAAAAAGTCAATGTCATTCGTTCGGGGTTCAAAGTATTATTCAATACTTTTTGATGAAACAACTGATGCATCTCACCTCTCCCAAATGAGTATTATATCACGCTACGTTCACAATGGTAGCATTCGTGAGGATTTTGTTTTTTTCGTGGATGCATTTGAGGAAAATGGGGAATTTGAGCTTATTCCAGAACTGATGAAGAATACGAATCTGTTGAGGAAAGCTGGAGGGACACTAGAAAAAAACTAGCTGCCAAAGAGAAATTGGATGGAAATTCTAAATCTTAGGAGTAATCTCTAACTGACAAAGCCATCGGCCAAATTGTATTTTTGAAACTGAGGAAAAAGCTCAAGCTTCCTCTTGAATGCTGTGGGAATAGGTGCAGACGGATGTGGTGTTATGCTTTCAGAAGTTCGAGGTACTGTCATGGAAACTCAGAGAGAAGCGAAAAATGCTGTTAGGACTCCATGGTAAGCTTAATAACCCCATTTCTCTAAGTTCAAAAATACGTGCCATTTGAGACGCTGTTTTAATAATGAAAGAGGTATCCGAAAAGAAAAACTGTCCTCATGAATACCTTGGGGTGTGCCCTCACATCACTTTGTGAAACAAGATGGGTAGATCGACATGAACTTGTACTTCAATTTTCTTTGGACCTCATCAAAATTGTGAAAGCGTTGTAAGCGATATCGCAGTGGCGTGACTCAAGCACCACGGCTGGCAAGGCTTCCTTTGGTCTTATTCTACATTGCGGCGCCTTTAAACCTATTTAAGGTCCACAATGAGTGAAAATCGCCTTTGCGGTCTGGCACTTATGCACATCCACAGACCAATTTCGATGAATGTTGAAAAAGTAATAAAAAGGTTTTCAAAAACCGGCTTCAACAAAAATTTAGATTTTAGCATTTAATTAACTGTTTTAACTAATTTAACATATTTTTTTTTAACAATTTTTCTTATTATTTTAAATAAAAAAAGTATTCTTATATTTGATTGAGTTTTTTATTTACTAACTGCAAATCATTGAAAAGGAATGAAAACTGCCCGCTCCCCCCCCCCCCCCCCCCACTACCACGCCTTATCAAAATCCTGGATCCGCGCCTGGTTAAATCCCACGGCCAAGGCAGACAACTGAATGTTCTGGTCACCACAATTTAGCCACAACAGCCCGAATATCTCTTCAGTAGGTTAATTAAACTGACAGGAAAATGGAAGAAGCGCGCAAAGGACTCTTGAGAAAGCACGCATTTTCATTTTAAAATTCAATAATTTACAATAATTTGCTAGTGTTATTCGATTGAAAGATGATTCATGGTTTTAATTAAGGGCCAATCTGATGATGTTCGACAGTGACACAAAACACGAAACGCTCGTCAGCTGTCAAAACCACTGCTACCGAAAAAAAAAAATCTTCAACTAAGAAAAAAAATAAAGGAAGTGGCAAAAGCTATTATATCTAAGTTTAACACTTAAGCTTTCTTAAGAGATTCTCATAACGAGCGTAAGTTTGTGTTTGTATTCAAAACCAACTGCCGCGATTTCGATAACCCTACCTAGATAACAGATTTACTTAAGAATATCGTTGTCGAAGTTTGTTTGATGAGTAGCTTCGCTCAAAGCTTATAAGTCTTCTTCATTGCTGTTTTTGCTTAATAGTTTCACTGCAATAGAAACATAAGAAAAAAAGAAGAGAGGTGTCAAGGGACACCCGGATGGAACGAAGTTCCTTTCGATTAATTAGTGAAGGAATTGTAATAAAATTTAATTTTTTTTTAAGTTATAATAATTTTTTAATTATTAACAAATATAATGTTATATAAACTTAATCAGTAGGCTCAATTTACGTAATAATTGGCTTGTGGTAACTGAAGTAGGAAACAACCCGAAACACCCGCAAAAAAATTTTCAACACGAATTCAATATGGCGTCCTATTTCTGAGTTTGAGGCTCTGTGCTCACTAGTATAAACTGTGAAAACTTAACAAAACGCCTGCATCGGTATAAATTTTTTTTACTAATTTTTATCTTTTTCAGTGGTCTGAATGTGGTCAAAATGGAAAAAAAAAGTTAATTCCTGAAACTTAAATTCATTTTTCTAAGTTCTAGGCTGTATAAAAATTAAAAATTATCGATTTTTTGCAACCAAAAAGATTTTTTTTACTTTTCAAACTCAACTGACTTTGTTTTGTGACTACACACAATGGCGGCTGTGGTAAGTGAGGGTCTGTGAGGTCATCCGGGTGAGGTTTTCCGGTCTAGTTTAGCTTTTAGGCAAAACGCACTACCTCGCTGAAGTGGACTCTCTGGTTATACTCTGTGATATAAACTATAGTAGAATTGTGTAGACTTTTTACTGGTGGCGGGCGCACCACCAGTCTCCCGTTCGAAATAACAAGTTCCACATGAAATTTTTTACAAAAAGAAAAAGAACATTTGTGGATGTTAAGATTTTTGCTCTTTGAAATTCAATTTGTAAACATTGAGTTCTCTTTTTGAACTGCTGTGCAGCTGTGCACCATTCAAAGAGGAAACCGTAGATCGGGTGTATGTATAATGTATGATATTGGTAAAGTATAAAGGACGACAAAGAAGATTATGCAAGACAATGCTCGTAAGCACAAAAATAATCATTTTCAAGGAAATTCATGTTTGAGACCTTTTCGTTTGTGAGTTAGTGAGGTAGGTCAGAAATTTTATTGGAGGCAGGCACATGAAAATTAAGTTTTTGCGAAGTCATTGCATGTAGGTATTTTGTATTTGTACATTTTCGTTGAAATCTTATAAGTATACCTAATAACAAATTCTGCATGTGAAACTTTGATCGATTATCGATACAAATTAATTTTCAAAGTAAAATTTTAGTTCATCTAATATTATTTTGTTTTATCTATTTCGGATATTCATTATAGCAGTTTAAGGGTCAATTAAATTTAAAAAATGATCATGACTGGGTCGCTCGAGCTTGTGATTGCTCGTAGTATATTTGGTGGTATAGGATTGCCAAGTACACATCAAATATGAAAATTGAGTTAAATGACGCAAAACATTGAAAAAATTTTATTACATATTCCAAAGGTTTCAAGCGAAAATCAAATAACCTCATTTTTTCCCCCTTCCCCTTCCCCTTCCCCTTTCAGAGAGATAGAGAGACAGACACACAATCCCTCAGTAACTTAACGTAGACTTCGTTAGCCTATTTTACTCAGTGTAGCTTTCCAGCAGGGAAAGAATTTTTCAAGTATTATATTACTATTAGTATTAGTATTAGTATTAGTATTAGTATTAGTACTAGTATTAGTATTAGCATTAGTATTAGTATAAGTATTAGTATAAGTATAAGTATTAGTATAAGTATTAGTATTAGTATTAGTATTAGTATTAATATAAGTATTAGTATTAATATTAGTATTAGTATTAGTATTAGTATTAGCATTAGTATTTGTATAAGTATTAGTATTAGTATTAGTATTAGTATTAGTATTAGTATTAGTATTAGTATTAGTATTAGTATTAGTATTAGTATTAGTACTAGTATTAGTACTAGTATAAGTATTAGTATTAGTATTAGTATTAGTACTAGTATAAGTATTAGTATTAGTATTAGCATTAGTATTAGTATTAGTATTAGTATTAGTATTAGTATTAGTATTAGTATTAGTATTAGTATTAGTATTAGTATTAGTATTAGTATTAGTATTAGTACTAGTATTAGTACTAGTATAAGTATTAGTATTAGTATTAGTATTAGTACTAGTATAAGTATTAGTATTAGTATTAGCATTAGTATTAGTATTAGTATTAGTATTAGCATTAGTATTAGTATTAGTATTAGTATTAGTATTAGTATTAGTATTAGTATTAGTATTAGTATTAGTATTAGTATTAGTATTAGTATTAGTACTAGTATTAGTATTAGTATTAGTATTAGTATTAGTATTAGTATAAGTATTAGTATTAGTATTAGTATTAGTATTAGTATTAGTATTAGTATTAGTATTAGTATTAGTATTAGTATTAGTATTAGTATTAGTATAAGTATTAGTATTAGTATTAGTACTAGTATTAGTATTAGCACAAGTATTAGTATTAGTATTAGTACTAGTATTAGTATTAGTATTAGTATTAGTGTTAGTACTCCTTCCCCTTCCCCTTCCCCTTCCCCTTCCCCTTCCCCTTCCCCTTCCCCTTCCCCTTCCCCTTCCCCTTCCCCTTCCCCTTCCCCTTCCCCTTCCCCTTCCCCTTCCCCTTCCCCTTCCCCTTCCCCTTCCCCTTCCCCTTCCCCTTCCCCTTCCCCTTCCCCTTCCCCTTCCCCTTCCCCTTCCCCTTCCCCTTCCCCTTCCCCTTCCCCTTCCCCTTCCCCTTCCCCTTCCCCTTCCCCTTCCCCTTCCCCTTCCCCTTCCCCTTCCCCTTCCCCTTCCCCTTCCCCTTCCCCTTCCCCTTCCCTTTCCCTTCCCCTTCTCCCCTTCCCCTTCCCCTTCCCCTTCCCCTTCCCCTTCCCCTTCCCCTTCCCCTTCCCCTTCCCCTTCCCCTTCCCCTTCCCCTTCCCCTTCCCCTTCCCCTTCCCCTTCCCCTTCCCCTTCCCCTTCCCCTTCCCCTTCCCCTTCCCCTTCCCCTTCCCCTTCCCCTTCCCCTTCCCCTTCCCCTTCCCCTTCCCCTTCCCCTTCCCCTTCCCCTTCCCCTTCCCCTTCCCCTTCCCCTTCCCCTTCCCCTTCCCCTTCCCCTTCCCCTTCCCCTTCCCCTTCCCCTTCCCCTTCCCCTTCCCCTTCCCCTTCCCCTTCCCCTTCCCCTTCCCCTTCCCCTTCCCCTTCCCCTTCCCCTTCCCCTTCCCCTTCCCCTTCCCCTTCCCCTTCCCCTTCCCCTTCCCCTTCCCCTTCCCCTTCCCCTTCCCCTTCCCCTTCCCCTTCCCCTTCCCTTCCCCTTCCCCTTCCCCTTCCCCTTCACCTTCACCTTCCCCTTCCCCTTCACCTTCACCTTCCCCTTCCCCTCCCCCTTCCCCTTCCCCTTCCCCTTCCCCTTCCCCTTCCCCTTCCCCTTCCCCTTCCCCTTCCCCTTCCCCTTCCCCTTCCCCTTCCCCTTCCCCTTCCCCTTCCCCTTCCCCTTCCCCTTCCCCTTCCCCTTCCCCTTCCCCTTCCCCTTCCCCTTCCCCTTCCCCTTCCCCTTCCCCTTCCCCTTCCCCTTCCCCTTCCCCTTCCCCTTCCCCTTCCCCTTCCCCTTCCCCTTCCCCTTCCCCTTCCCCTTCCCCTTCCCCTTCCCCTTCCCCTTCCCCTTCCCCTTCCCCTTCCCCTTCCCCTTCCCCTTCCCCTTCCCCTTCCCCTTCCCCTTCCCCTTCCCCTTCCCCTTCCCCTTCCCCTTCCCCTTCCCCTTCCCCTTCCCCTTCCCCTTCCCCTTCCCCTTCCCCTTCCCCTTCCCCTTCCCCTTCCCCTTCCCCTTCCCCTTCCCCTTCCCCTTCCCCTTCCCCTTCCCCTTCACCTTCCCCTTCCCCTTCACCTTCCCCTTCCCCTTCCCCAGAAACATGCGACGCCGCAAAGCATATACAATAGCTTACTATAACAAACGTGACAACTTTTCGTATGAATTTTTTATGACGTTTTATGTCGTGACAATTTTTCGTAAGAATTTTTTCCATCTAGCCCCCTTTCATTACGCGCGATAAGGAACTTCGTTCCAAAAAAACACAACAATTTTCTAGTTTAATGTAAACGAGTATGAATAATGAGTATGTACACGATTTGAAGGCATAAACATTTTATGCTTCAACAATCATTTCTTATAGGTGTTGTCAAGTTGTTACTTTGTTATTAACTATACAATCGCCTTGGTCGTTTTAAGCAAGGTTAAGTGAATGCACTCGAAACTAATTATTTTTCAAAATTACCCAAGAACAAGGGAAAATTGCTAGTTAGGTTGTGATGGATATTCTAATAGACCATAATAGATGGTAGTTGATGTAGTTTTTTAATGACGTTAGTCAGTGGCACAGAAAGAGGGGTACGAGGAACAAGGATCGGGGCACTTACGACAACCAACGTCAACGTTTGAAAGTATCCAAATAAGTAGTTCTAAAGATTTTGACTAAACCAATATTCATTCATTCCTGAGAAGCTTATTTAGCATTGAGGTTCTTGAGTTATTTTATTACTCACTGTCCTGGTCAAGTCACAAGTCACTTTGAATAATTACACTTATACACTTCTTAAATATTTATTACCTACATTATGTGGAGTCTTAAATGAAAAACCATTTATTAGAGACCTTACAATGTAAGCAATTGGTTTCAAAATTTCTGGATTACTCATGACTTCTAACCTATTCCCAAGCAGCAACCACTTGTCTTGTCATGTAGTCTCAATCGTAACCATATTGTCACTTAACATTCGGTTCGTTACGCTTAATTTGTGCTTGCTGATACATACATATATGCCTTCTTGTCATTAGCGCAACACTATTGAGTTACTTTTTGCGACAAAAGACTAATGTTTGAATGAAACCGAAAACTTACACCCAAACACAGGCAAGAAGTGTGTAAGCATTATGCAAAGTTGAGTTTAAAAAAAAGTATGCAGTTTTCATCAATCAATTGTGGTTTGTAGAAGTGAACGATCGGATTGTCATAAACACATGTTTCCAATCATTTCTTAAGCATAGACTTGTTGGCAGCAGTTTTTTTTTTATATTCAGGTTACCTACCTAAGTTATGACAGGTTTGAGTTAAGTTATAAGTATATATGCGGCGGCGGAGGAAGTAACTTATTATTTTGTAAATACTTTAATGCCAACTCCACCTTCGGGCTTCACACAATGGAAACAACTTATTATGCACCTGCGCACAGCTTTGCGCTTGTGCAGTGATTTTCTAAGAAGTTGCCTCCGGCATAGAAGTGATTTCAACTGCGGTGGTGATGGAAGTGTGTAGAGTTTCGTTGGCTTGTTTGTTCATAAGTTCATTAGACTCTCGCTGTTGGTACTTTTTTGGAATTTAAATGAATTGTTTGCATTATGGAATGGAATGCCAATCTATAACTAAGCTCCACTCAGTAAAGTAAATATCTGTTCCTATACCTACCGGTATATGCTTGTGTCTAGAGTGTGACTGTTCTAATGGAGACTGCAGAAACGCAAATGGAATTAATTTGGAAATTAAAGAACTCTATTAGAAAAGGTTACATTTTATTGCACTGCAGACGGTTTTTGAAGTGTACGTGCAACTTTTATTGAAAGCCTATCATTAGAACAGTCCATGGTAGCGGTATTGCTTCTGTCTGGCTGGATTGCTCTTTTGTATTCATTCACAAGTTAATAACGGAAATGCATTTTGTGGATACTGTAATACTTAAACGCTTTATGTGTATGCAGCTGAAGTTCTCTGTTTCTCACAGCAGTTTATCAAACAATTAAGGTTTTTATTCAATTCGTTTTTATTTAATTGTTCTTATAACTAATTACATGCTAACAAAAATGTTTAATTTTTACAATTTTTTATAATTTTGGTGGTGCTACCGCCCCATTTATTGGCTTAATACAAGCTTAAAATAACTAAAACATACTAAACTTAAGGTAATCAAAACTAATTAGAACTAAATTAAACTACAAGGATGAGAAATGGTTTAAAAGGAGGACTTTCAGACCGGGACTTGAAAGATTGAGGTCGAAAAGAAAAGGAACAGAATTAATCTTACTCATCATGCGGGTTAAGGCTTCGTTGAGACCATAGGATGTACGATGAGCAGGAAGAAAAAAATCGGGATGATCTTACGTTTCGGGGACAAGTGTTGAAGGAGATAAGGTCAAAAAGAGGGTAGCAGTCAGTCTTACCAGTAAGAAGTCGGTGAATGATAATGATTTCAAAGACATTCCTTCTGTTTTCTAGGGAGCGAAGATTAAGGATTGCGAAACGTTCGCGGTAAGGAGGCAGGGTGAGAAAGTTTCGAACGTCGTAGAGATCTCGAAGGGCAAAGAACAGAAAACGACGTTGAACACTTTCGATCCTTGAGATATGAACCGCTTGATATGGAGCCCAAACTTGCGAAGCATACTCTAGGAGAAGGTGAACATGGGCAATATAGAGGAATTTCGTTAAAAGGGGGTTGTGGAACTCTTTGGACCATCTCTTGATAAAACCAAGGGTGGAATTAGCTCTTGATATAACTTCGTCAATATGAGAATGAAAATTTAATTCGCTATCGCAGAGAACTCCTTAATCTCGGATAAGCTGCACACGGTTTATAGGAATGTTCTGAAGATGATAGGATCTCGCATTTGGCAATGATTAATTCAAGGAAGTTTTTAGAACACCCAAAGACGAATGAATCGAGGTCATCTTGAAGCTGGAGAGAATCTCGATCGGAGGTGATGACTTTGAAAATTTTATCGTCATCCACGTAACGTGAGATAGAAGAATATTGGACGATCTTTTGACATCATTAATGGCAATGACGAAAAAGAGGGGTCCGAGATGGCTGCCTTGGGGCACACCGGAGGCTGCCACAAATGGAACTGAAAGAGTAAAACAGTTACGCAGACACGGTCTCTCAAGCACTCATATCTTTTCCATTTGAGATGCTGTAACATTGAACAACACAGGGCAGCCATAGACAATCATTGGCCTTGTGCGAGTTATGTAGCAAATCATTTTCACTCTGCTATTAAGTTGACTGTTATCAAACAGTTTTCTTGTCAAAGCAAAAGCTCCTTTTACCCTGGTCAGAGCCGCATCCATATGTTTCTTAAAATATAGATACAGATCTAGCCAGAGGTAGAGGTATTTGATTACTACTTTTCTTGGCAGTGGGTATCAATTTAAATCAACAATCACCAGCTTACTCCAGTTCTTTCTCGTATCCCATGAATCCCGAGCAATTTTTTTCCGATTTCTGGAAGTTGATTTTCAAATTCCATTCATCGCAATATTGCTGAATGTTATCGAAATCATTTTGCAAGAGACTTCCGATGTCTCCGATCCTTGGACCTGTTCTGTACGCAATAAGGTCGTCGGAGACCGCTAAAGCATAGTGAAAAGAACCAATTAGTTCGCCAGTGAAAACGCAAAATAAAATAGGCGAATCCATCGAATGGCTGGTGAGTTTGCAACTGATGCAGATTGTTCTCTGAGCGCCGAACTACGGAAAGACATGTTCAAATGCCTTGATCGATTCATTACTGAACTTCGAACAAGAACAGAGCCTATTAAGGAGGTGGCTTCATTGTTTGAAGTTGAACAGGCGAATACTTTACTTTTAGAAAACATTACTTACTTACTTACTTAAGGTGGCGCTAGAGTCCGGGTCAGTAAAAGTGTTTAATGACAATATATGTATGTAAGTATGTAGATACATTAATTTTTGTTCTCCTTTTTTTAACTGTTTTTTTTTTTTAATTTAAATAAAGAAACCGCAGCATATTTGGATTAGCGGAATTTCATTTATTTTACTGTTACATTGTGGGGGTGACACCATAATTGCCGCCCCCAGGTGCCACCCATGCTAGTTACGCTAGCTACTGGATCGACTATGAATGTGCACAATAGTCTCAATTCTCAGCCCGTAAAGCCGTAAAGGGCAAAACTGTGCACTCTGTATATTAATATAAGAATATAAAAGGACTAACTGACCCACCCGGCGTAGCTCGTATCCTATGGTTATCTAGTGTATATCGAGTCACGTATTTTCTATTCCCGTTCCCGTCCCTTTCCCGTTAGAATAAAGCACTAAAATATAGCCTATGTATTTTCTCAGGTTCAAGACTATCGCTGCTTGAAATATTATTGGTGATTGGTGAGTATACTGCCCAATCTCTCTTTGGATAGTTTGCTGTATAAAGATCAAACATTAGTTTTTACTCATTAAAAGTCGATTGTAATACCACAATTAAATTTTAAAAATAACTTCTTATCTTTTTGAAGCCTGTAACTCACTTCCATTCACATATTCAACCTCTCAAAATACGAATACAAGTTCCTTTCTATTTCTCATTTCTTTATCGAAGCCTTTCAGATAAAACTAGCTGCTGGTTAGTGAAAATGCTTTTAAAAGAAAAGGATTGAAAGACAGTTCTCGAAGGTTTGTTGAACTTGTCTTTTTTTGCTATGAAAGAAGGAAGGGTGCTTAAAGTCTTGTACTCATTCATATCAATTGGTGTTGAACTGTAATTTAAGCAAATTAGAATTAAAACAGGTGTGTTTCTTATTTCAATTGTCATCATTTGTTTCATTTCAAAAAAAGTTAAAAAAAAAAAAAAAAATACAGCAAAATCTTATGTCGCACTCGTACTGATCTAACTGTGAGCATAAGAAAAAATTACATCCCTTATACACTGACTTTCGTCGTTATAAACAAAAAATGCTGCATACCGAAAAGACAAATCAAAAGAGCTGACCTGAAAACTTGATCATTAATTCATTAAAAATAATTGTAGCCGATTGGGATCTGAAGGCATTACACCACATTATCTGTGCTGCAGATCATGTCCACTTGCATTCTGGGAAACAATTTTATATCAGTCAGTATATTTGATGGGCTTTTCGGCACAAGTGCCTTTTGCGCGCCACGCCGTATCCTTTCATTAAATCATTTTTGCCGATCAACACTGTTGAGTGGTTACGGCGTGTTCAATTTTGCTGTGCGCCCTTTTGGATGGTTTTGGAGTTAATTTTTTGTTTCCCCCCTTTTTTTTTTTTGTTTTGTTCTTCATCAATCGTGATCATTGTTAATTTGTCGAACAAGCAGTGAGGAGCCTGCAAAAGGATATGGTGTGTGTTACCACTTACCGTGTTGGCGCACCAATTTTTTTCTTCTTATGTTGTTTGGAGCAGGAATAAATTTTCTTGTTATGTTTTGCGCTGTTTAATGTTGAGATTCCCTGTATCTTAGTTTGAAGGAAAAATGATGAGAATTCCGTTGAAAAATAATCTTTGAGGGGACGTGGGTAAGATTGGTTAGAGAGTCGAATGATGTATGTATTGCCTGAGATCACATGGAGCGTTTTTTTTTTAAGAGGCGCCATAAATAATTTTCAATTTTGTTTTGCTTTTTTGTTTATCGGATAAATCAATGTAATTTCTGTTCTTCTTTTCTTTATTGCACGCATCGATGTTGATAACAGGGCTTGGAACTTGGGCCATTTTGCGCCAAACAAAATTAATTTTGATGTCAGTTGTTATGTGTGAAAAGAGTGGTAATTGTTGTTTTTATTCGCAGGATTGGTTTGTGTTTTCAGTCGGATAAAGAATAAAATATGTTCTTGTAAATCTGGTTTTTGGAAGTTGACATAAGGTTTGAGAAAAATCGTGTTTTTTTGGCTCATTGCTAAGAAGTTCACGGTGTTTTTGCTGCAAAAGTACTCTTCATCGTTGCCCCGAAAGAATTATTAAGGCCTACGTCACATTCAGTTTCTTCATCTTACATATTATGGCATGTGTAATGGTGGATAAAAAGGTTGGAAGGCTCATCTTTCCTCTATGTGATTAGACAATTAAAAGTAAAAGCTTTATTTGAAAAATACTATTTTCGAGGTAAAGAGAGTAGCCGAGGTAGCTCGTATTGCCCACATGGTTAGGCCGAGGCCACGCAGTCAGCGATAAGCGAGCGAGCGAGCGACTGAACGACATGAAAAAATTAAAACAAATGAAATTGCATTGAACTGGCCATGCATTGAGCGAGCGATGAGCGATTTTTTTAAGCGGCTGAACGACGTCGCTCTGTCACCAAACTTGTTCTAATTTTTAGTTTATCGCTTAGCGTCAAGAGCAACAGATGGTTAAAGTAAATATAGAAATTTTGATCTCTGCTGTGCAAGCTCTTGACATCGGCATTTTAACAACTAATCGCTAAAGAAATGTCGCTCACGAAAAGGCCACTCGTCGCTCGACTTTGTCGCTTAATCGCTGATCGTTCAATTGCTCGCTCGCTTATCGCTGACTGCGTGGCCTTAGCCTCAGAGGAGAGATCCTGAGAACCACGTCAAGAAGGATGTCATGGGCGGTTCCTATACAATAAAAGAAAGTTCTAGAGTCTTATTTGAGGTAGAAACAAATTGTAAGATAATTTACTTTAATATACAAAAAAAAGCATAAGTCATCAAATTAAACAGAATGCTTGTTACTTCTTACGTTGCTTTATTCGAACTGAACTTGAACTGATACTTAACAAACAGATATACCTAAGCTTACGGTTCACATATAAGTGTACATAGCAGTGGCGTGGCGTCCATATAACACGATTCCTATCGTCTTACCTTTTAAAATTTTCCCTTGTTCATAGAAAAAACCAGCAACATAAGTCTACAACTAAGCAGTCAACAGCCTATCTTTGCCCATACACACAATCACTTTTAAATTTGCGAGATACAGACACAATACACAAAGCATACACAAAGCATTGAAAATCGCCGAGAACATATTTTGTGTTTATCCCTGTCTTTCCTACGATATACTTCCACGATATACTTCCACCGCGGTGTCCCTTTTCAATACACGTTCTTTTATTGAAAAAAGTAAGACGATAATTTTCGTCTTACTGCAATATCTGCTTGGAAAAAATAATACAGTTTTCGCCTTCGAGTAATGTACGGCGAATTCGGTTTTGTTTTACTGTTTTGTTTTGTTCTACTGATCATTGTTTTGGATTACTATTTGCAAGTTTAAAATGAATTTTAAGTAGTAACGTGCATTTGTAAAAACTGTGAAAAAAAAAAAAAAAAATTCTGAAAATTGTGAAAAGTTAACGTCGAAGAGAACTGTTTTGATTTAATTATTTGAATGGCTTTGCTAAAAGTTGAGTGTTGTTTAACCGATTACCTTTTAGAAGAGGAAAACCAATGAAATGAAGTTCCTTTTTTTTTTAATACTAGTTACGTTACTTAAAATTGTATGCTTTAAGCTCATTGTGAATTTTAACCTAAATGACTTAAAGTATAGAAAAACTGGCTTCCATTGATCCACGTTTGGAATTTAAGGTACTTTCTATTTATTCCTTAAATTTGTGTAGGTGATTCATTTTTCTCGACTTACCATTTGAAAATATCCACGCCACGCCACTGGTACATAGATCAATAGGCAAAACATTTAATTGAACGTTTACATAAAAACTATCTCTTAATCTTTCGATTGTTCTGTTATGGGAAGTGAACAGTATGATGTTAAACATTATAGTTTTCATTTAGGTGCATTAGTACATAAGAACATTAGAAAGCACACAGGGTGTACAAGTACATGGTACATTTAAAATAATAGATAAGGGTCACCTAAGAGCACATTTTAATATTAAGTGTCTCTTACAAAATGCAACTAGCAAGAGTTATTGTCCTCAAAAATGGAAAAATAAAAATACCCAGAAACCATGCAACGATCATTACTGTTAATCCCACAATCGAATCAGTAGTGGTGTGAAGCAGACAAGTGGATGAGTTGTTTTCAAAATACATCACGCGTTGCACAATAATAAGAAAGAAAAAAGAGACCGACTTGTGACAGTACCAACAACTTTTAATGCTTATTATCTTTAAATTTTAGAATTTTATATCCAACCATTCTAAAGTTATGAAAGCCCAGTCCTCATCATCCACTTTAGTTACACTAAAGCTCACGCTCATAGGCTCCATGAATAGCTACGAAATTTGAAACGCATCAGGTTGATTCTCATTGAGTTTGGCATTAATCGATAAGAAACCATATTTAATTTTTATTCACAGCCAGTTATAAATTTCTAGTACAATAAATGACTGTAACAAAAAAATATGACGGCCATTGGCTCTGTCATTGTAATTTGCTATCCAATGTTGAATTTTCCCTTTCCGTTCACTTACCCAACTCTATTCTGGGACAACACCTGACCCTTGAGGTTAACGCTGATCTATTCGTGGGTGTAACACTGTACGAGGCATTCACATTGAATCGATGTTTCTTTTTTGTTTTGTTGTATTTATATTTTATTGAGAAAAATCGACTCTCAAAATGCAATGCTGTTAAGTCATTAATATAATTTTTTTTTCTTGCCTTCAATTGGCAGAAGAAAGTGAAAGGTGCACTGTGCGCATATCGATTTATGTTGTTTGTTGGTATAAATGCTTTCATGGATACTGAAATTGAAAGTGTGCCAATTAAAATTATTGAGCAATAGAAGGAAAAGAAAAATTTTACTGTGAATTGAAATTTAATTGGCTTTTAATGAAAACTGTGTTAATACTTATTTGTGGTAAGGTGTATGTAATTGGGAACTTATATCCAAACAAACTAAACCATTTAAGAAAGAAATGGAAATTGTTGTGATCTTATCAACGAAGATACTGAATGGGATGTTGGTTAGAAAAGGGAATTTAACTACATACTTTTCGATGATTTTTGAAGTAAGTTTTAGTTTCTTTTGGAGCGTTGCGTTGGTAGGAATATATGTAACCATGGGGTAAATGTGAAGGTTGTAATTTCCACAATAAATAAATAGTACAGCAACCCAGATGTTTACTTTAACCCCACATTCAAATTCTAAGCATTTAGGAGATGCAAGTGAGTTATTCGCATACACCCCAATATTTTTGAAAACAATTAGGCGAAACTATAACAGGCCAGGATGAATGTAAGCTGCGACCTACAATACATTTGGGTTTCGTATACCTTTACTTTGATATCCTTATTAGAATTTCAGGTATTTTCTTATACAGGGTGTCCTGTAATTCGTGTTACATTTTTTGGGTGTGATTCTTGGTCATATTCCAAGAAAAAAAATTTTCTGCTTGTAAACTTTGACATCAATTTGACGACGATTCAATAAAAGGCTGACTTTGGTGTACCCTGATGATCGACCGGAGATAATAACTCATTTTATTTGTTGCATTGTTTTCATGAATTTCATTTAAAAAAATTATTTTATTTTATTTATTAAAATTCTTTTACATATCAACCAAACATTCATAAACAAAATATAATCAAAATTAAAATAACAAACATGTGTTGTAACAAATCTTGAAAAAAAAAGAAAAGACAAAATTAAGTGCAAAATATTAACAAAAAATCATATATTTTCATAGGAAATTAGTTACTGCTGACTAGCCATTTATTTTGAATTTCGATTTGGTATGCTGCAAACCAGATTTTTCAAAATTTCGGATGGAATCCTTACCATTCATTTGGAAGCTTTTCCAAAAAGATGGTACCTATATTTCAACGACCATATAACGGCATTTTGTTGTTTAATATGGACTAAAGATGCTCTATCGGATTTAGATCTGGGGATTGAGGTGGCCATTAAAATACTTCCATATTGTTTTGAGAAAAAAACTGCCCTACCACTTTCAAGCTTGCTTAGGATTACCATACCATCTTGCTGGAAAATTTAACTCTCCAGCGATAGTTTTGATGCCGAAGAAGCTACATAAGTTTTCTCTAATAATGTTTACGTAATGAGAACCCGTCATTTGGGTGTCAATCTTGACAATATTCTCAACACTACCAAACTAAAAACAACCCCAAATCATAATAGATTCACCACCATGTTTGACGATTTTTTGAATGCATCTTTGGTCGAATCTTTCCTTGGGGTTGCACCAAACGCTTTTCCTTGATTTGGAATTTTTTAACTCAAATTTAAACTCATAGGACTTAATCAGTGGCGTAGCAAAGGAGGGGCGTGGGGACGGGCCGCCCCGGGTGTCATCCATTTAGGGGTGACACCTAAAAAGCTACGAAGAAGTATATATGGCGTTATAGATCGTAAAAGATGTAATTAACCTTGGTATAAAAACATCGGAGAAATACGACATTGCAACAGAAAGAAGAATTCGTCGTAGAAAGCGAATGGCTGGTGAATTGGCAACTGATGGAGGACTTTCTCTGAGCGTCGGAAAGACATGTTCGAGTGCCTTGCACAGGAACTAAAACATTGCACATTATTCTGCTAAAGCTCAATGCTTTTGCTGTAAAGTTAATGTAGTTCATGGTTTTTAACATGAACTAAAATAACGCAGTATTTTTTACGGTTTGATGAGAAATGATAACATATTACTTAGGAACATGAAATAGAGTAATAAATCTTTCTCATTGTTTATTATCTGCATTTTTAAGATGAGTCAAGTGCATTTGCAGTTTATTTTGTCTTACAGTGTATGTTGAATTCAATTTTCCAATTTCCAAACTCGGCTACAAGCTCTTGAAGAAAAAATGAGACACAAAAAAAGGTGCACGCCATGATTTCAATTCTGTGTAAGGATTTCTACGAATCAAATAAAACAAGAACAAATGTTTGGGTTGTCCAACCAAAATTAACACTTTTGAAGCTGAAAACAAAGGTGCTTCGCTCGGACTTCAAAAGGACGCATTGTTTAATAGAGAGGCAGGCAGACAGATAATGTAGCTCAACAGCAGTGTTGGAACTAGGACTGTTAGTAAACTCCTCAGCAAAAGAAACAGGGAAAAACCTGGTACTATCACTTAGAAAAAGAAGGAGCATGAGATGCACTCATTCCAAGTTCGCAAACTTCAAACCAGCACAGACGAAAAGAGAAAAACACAACAGCAGAATTGCAGTGACTCCTAAGGACCTTTAAAGACCATTCAGCAGACTGCTTAGCAGAGAAATTCACTTATATCCCACTGTCACCCTGAACGTCTCATCCAACTTTAAAAATTATCAAAAAGGTCGTTCTCCTGAACTGAAAGAGGCTTAACTTGCTATATGTAATCCTAAACCAAAAAAAAAACAGCTTGTGTTAATGGCCTTAAGGATGAGTTATACAATTTTTAAAATTTTTTTATTGTTCTTTCTTTATTAACTTAACACCAGTAGATAGAGTTTCCCCTATCATAAATAAAGTAGACACAACACATATGATAAAAGTGTATGAACGTCTAGAGACCTTCATCAACAGATTGGTAGGACCTGCTAAAATGGCGTAGTTACGTGTCAGGGAACCTCAACCAAAATCGAATCGAAGTGGTTGGCGAGATATGTGATGGTTGAAGATGTTTTGTGTTTCCTTGAATGTGACTCTGGAGTACGACGAGTGCAACATCTAGCGATGCGACGACAATCAACGAAGAAGTAACACTGGGGTCGAATTACCGTATCAGTAATCGAGCCATTACTTTTTTTATTTCAAAATTTGTTGTGAATTACACAACATCAGCTTGTTGTTCATTCATCGACGTCAACTCGCTCAAACACTAATGAAAGAATATCGAATTGTTGTACTTAAGTGCTCGATAAGGTGAAAAGAAATGCCAAAAACACAATATTCAGTCAAGTATCACCCGACCAAATGTGCGGTAATTCGGCCCCTGATTACACGATGCGCTCCCATACAATTTATTAATAGAGTAGTGTACACGTAAGAAATCTGAAATTTAATCCTTGGCAGGATTAAGTCGTCCGGCAAGCGAAGAGGCTTTATGCAGCATAAGGTTGGTAGTGAAGAAAAGATATAAAGCCTTATACGAGTTATGTTCAGGAAATGGTAAAATTTTTAGTTTTCATTCACTGCTTACTATGTCTGCAGAAGCCGCTAAGGTAGACGCACTTTTATTAGTTCGGCTCCTTCAAACAAGACAAAACAGACTAAATAGCTGAATAAAATAAATAACTGAAGTATAATGCTCCGAAGAAGGTTTATATTCAGTAGAATTCGTTTCCTTAAGAGGCTTCGTATAAATGATAGACGGAAGAGCAGAAAAGGTCAAAATCACGACTATAACCAAAGCAAAATCTTAACTCATTACAAAATAAATGCGATGTGTTAAAAAAAATGAACATATTATGTTTTTCTTAAACACTTTCAAATTAGAGGTTGATCACTATTAACCTGCGCCGTTTCTCTAATCGCTTGACCGTTCTTGTTATATGCACGTTCGTCAAACTATTGCAACGCCATGAATCCGTTTTTCAAAATGAACGCTAAGTGAGGTACTAATTAACATTATTGAGTGCATTTACCTGCCGCCGCCGCCGGACCGCACCGTCACAACAGCAGCCGTAATGCCACCGTTGGCGTGGCATCAAAGTCTGTCTATCATGTTGGGCTCACATAACACCTCTTACTCCATATAACTTCTTGGTGCATGGAGTTGATATGCACAAGGGTTTCTATGCTATCCGTTAATTTGAGCCTACATTATAATTAGACAAAGTGCTTATAGGCTCAAGCGAGGCTATTGACTTCTTCATAATGAAAACGACACACAACCGCTTCTTTACTTCTTTATAACGAAATCAATCGAAAATATGCCTGTTGTCCGGTCAAGCTGCAACCATATTTGCCATTATTGGCTGATTGAATGAGGACAAAGGTTCACAAGTCCACTTAATCACGCCAATGCGTGACAATTTCTCCAGAACTTCATTGGTGAGATGCCAAATTGATTGACAATGCGTCTGCCAAAATGATTTCCATGCCCTGAGCACGTAATGCCGTTCACTTCACTTATAGAATTGTGCTCGAAAAATGCAAATGATCGTGAAACCTGCTCATCGGTTATTCCACAAGCCATGTTATAATTTTTCAATGGAACTCTTTGTGGAAAGTATAGTGTATATCGAATAAGAGAAGTATAGGGTTTGAAAGCTGTGCAGTGCTCAAAAGTGTTTTTGTATTTGCCTCAAGTTTGATTCTGTTGACATTATTGTTGATGGTTCAATGAATGATGGGGGTGTTTTGTTGTACTGTCGTCGGCGTCGTCGGTTTGTTTTGTGCGCATATAGTGGAACATTTATATTGCTAACAAGAAATCGTGATTTTGATTTCAATTCCGTGGTGGCGATCGTGGTTGAGATAGCTCCGGTACTGATACCAATGCTTTGGTTAATGCAAATATCCTCTTGTTAATATTTACATATTCTTTTTTTTTTTTGTTAGTTGTGATTGATGTTGAGTATTTTTTGAATGCAGTGAGCTTCTATCTGGTGAAATACTTTCGCTTTCTGATGAGAGAAAATTACATTGAATCTCAGTTGTATCCAGAGGAGCATTGGTAGTCTAGAAAGACAATGGCTTACAAAGTTTTTTTTTTGGCAATCATCTAAGTGTGAAGTTTTACTGCATGAATAACTCGGTTTGTTCGTTGAAGCCCTTGGGTTGCCAAGCGTTTTTTGAAAAGCCTAAACTCGCCCTAAATATCAAACTGAGTGTCTTTTGTCCCCTTAGTTCGCTTGAAGTAGCTTTAGGTTTTTGCTGGGGCGAGTTAGGGTATATGAACAGGACTGTTAAATTGCATGCATTTTTGTTCAAATGACAGAGATGTGTGGTGATTTTAAGACCAGATATGGATTCAGCGGATATCAAATCATCGGAGAAGCAATGGTTTGTTTTTGGGCTAGCATATTTTTCATGTTAAAACAGAGGCTCAAAGATAGCAAAAACCGGATTTTTTCGAGTTTTAACGCATAATATCTCAGAAACGCGAGCTGTTAGGTAGATTCTGAGCTCATCTTTAGATTCACCGAAGCAAAAACCTTTAAAATAATATAACTTGCTTTTGGCAACAGAACCACTGTAGACCAGTGAATCAATGCTAGGTCGACCGTCAATGCTAAACTGCTGTGTCTAATTCCACCATTTGAGGCATAAACTCCCTTAATAGCAGCCAATTCGACTTTTGGGTAAAGATCTTTCAGCGTTGCAATATCATAACAAAGTGCCCTCCTGATTTTGGAATACTCAGAAACGATTCGTCTATTGCTGATGGAATTAAGGCAACAATTGCAAATACTGAGGAAATACCGAATACTGATTTGGATAACATCTTGGCTTACTTTAATCTCTGTTCAATGACGTGCAAGCTATTTATAAGATTTGAATCAATTTTGTCAAATGTTGTAGTAGGTACTTTCTAATCAAAACAATAAAAGAGTTTTGAGATAAGGCAAGCAACCGCTGAATAGATGTCGGTCGTTTCTTTGAAAAACAGTTAAGGCTTATTTTATTGAGCTTTTATCAATTTGAGGCAAGTACAAATGTAGAAGCTAATTACTCATGAGCCATGGCAAATGAAACGTGTTTTTTTTTTTCCACTTCTCGATTCGAAATCAGAATTTACTCAAGAAACAATATCACGTGTAGCTCAAATATGAAAAGAAAATTTTCTTCAAGAAATATTTTTTAAGAGCCACGGGTGTTTAATGGCACTTTCCATTGGACGAAAAGAACCGTCCAGGAGCGTCCAGAAGCATTCTCAAACCGTTCCATTGGTGCAAAAAGATCGCTTCTCATGATTCTGAGGAGTGACAGCCGCTTCTCGATTTGAAGTGAGAATCGACTCAAGAAGCACTAACACATGTTACTCAAATGTCAAAAGGAAAAGTTTCCACAGGAAATATTTTTTATTTGCCATAGATGTTTCACTCACACAAAGCCAACACGTTAATTTGAGTAAAAACAGTTTAAGGTGTTCCATTGGTTTTCAGAATGAGTGCTTCCCCGAGTGAAACCAATGGAAAGTGCCATAAGTCTCACCAATGAGTGCTTCCCCGAGTGAAACCAATGGAAAGTGACATAAGCCACTCAAAATAAACTCAAAAGCAATGCAATGTTTCTAACCAGTTGCCATAGATTGACTTCCAATGTGATACCTCTCACAGTAAAGCTAATGTCACTTTCCATTGGACGAAAAGAACCTTCCAGGAGCGTCCAGACAAATTCTGAAACCGTTCCATTGGTGCAAAAAGATCGCTTCTCATGATTCTGAAGAGTGATGACGACGCTTTTCGATTTGAAGTGAGAATCGACTCAAGAAGCACTAACACATGTAATATGTTACTCAAATGTCAAAAAGAAAATTTTCTTCAAGGAATATTTTTTAAGAGCAATAGGTGTTTCACTCACAAAAAGGAAATTACGTTAAACTGAATACAAACAATTTTGGGTGTTCCATTGCTTATTAAAATGAGTGCTTTCCCCGAGTGAAACCAATGAAAAGCGCCATAAGAACTCTACTTCCGATACAAACATTAGTTACTTTTGATGTCATAGAGCGGATATCTAGAAATAGAAACTCTCCAGCCCGTCGAGTTTTCGAAAAAACATTGCAAGAAAATAGCGGTAGAAAATGACCTAAGCCGACTAAGAGTGCAGTACTAGTGAGATCCGCGCAAATAGAAATTTTTATCAAAAGATGTTGGTTGAAGATCAGTTTGAACGCAAACTATAATGCCCACATGAGTAATTGAGTCAGTAAAGATTGTGATAGTAAATTTCTCGAATTGAAATGAAGCCGCTAATTGTATCTCATTTTAACTTCTTCTGTCATTAGTTTTCTACAAAAAAAAGTCATAAATTACTTATTTTTCATTCAATCATACTCGTATGATACAAGCTTACAAAAAACATAACTTATTTATTTTTCATTTTATGATTGACAGAACAGAGGACAAAGTACCGCATACGTGATCGAGTAATACGTGACTGAATTATGTGCTTTTGCCTTTACTTCTGGCGATATCGAGCACTTACAATTTGTCATTTTTTCATCAATATTTGAATGAGTCGATAAATGAACAGCTGATTGATTTTGTGTAAAATACAGCGAATATTTAAAGAAAAATAGAACTCACTCACTCGATCACTGATGCGATGATTCGACCACAGACTTTAATGCGCGCTTATGACGGAATTCAGACATTCAGAGCAGTTCTCCCAAGTAAAAGAATTCAGAGCAGTTCTCCCAAGTACCTAGAGATCAGATCGTTCCTGGCCAAAGAGTTATTCTAGAACTACTCTTTTTCATTTAAACATTTTTATGATTGGAAAAGAAAGAAAGCATTAAGTTTTTGTTTTGAATATCAATTCATTTTTTATTACAAACTTCAATAACCATAAAATTCATATTCATAACCCAAAAAAACGGTATTTTTTGCCTCGATAATCACTGTTAATTTCTGCTGTCCGATTCCGCCATCGGCGATGTACACATTTGCCGAACCAGAAGAGCTTTGACTCAACACAACTTGGAAGTATGTTACATATGAACCATCCCCTACTACTTGGTACGATATCAAAAATGTCGCGTCACTAGGTGTACCCCACGAATAAGAATATGATGTATGATCCTGATGCCAACAAACCATCCCCTGAAAGATAAATGGAAGTCTTGATCGAACTATCGTTTTGTTTTCGAAAACAAAATAAACTTACCAGATTGACGAGCACCGAAGGTGTATGCTACATTTTCATTGTCTTTGGCATTGACACCCTTGATAGCAGTCAGCTCGACTCCTGGGTATAAATCATTTAGTTTTGCCACATTGTCAATAAAGATCACTTCTGCTTTTGTTTTAGCTACCGAAGAATTGTCTATTGCAGCAGAAGCAGCAATCGCGAAAAATAGGGAGAGACCGAGCACTGATTTGGAGAACATTCTGTCACACTTTAATGTATGTTCAATGATTTGGAACTATTTATTATTGTAATCGAGCTCGTATCGATTATGCCGATAAAAGTGTTGTAGTATGTGCTTTTTAATCAAAACAAGTAAAGAGTTTCGAGATAAGGCAGGTAGCTAGAGCGGATATTGATTTCCTTCTTGAAAAACAATAAAGGCTTACTTTACTAAGCTTTGAGTCAAGAAACAATCGAGGTACCTTTACCTATACATTCTGATTTCGAGTAGCTTACTTATGGCATTGAATAGATACATAGTGTGTTCATATTTCTGATTGATAGCCGACATTCATGGTCAAACGGAATAAGCGGCGGGAGTAAGAATAACAAGAGACATCTTTCTTTATGTCAATGATACTTTTTTTTGTAATGAACGTTAACAAGAATTGATCCAGGCACCAAGGTTTTCTAGGCAACTTGTTGAGAAAAAATTAAATTTACACGTGAATTTAAATAATTGGGTTTGTTCGTTAAAGCCCTGGGTTTGCCCTGTGGTCGTCAGAAAGCGTTTTTTGAAAACCTAGGCTCGCCCAGAATGTCAAACTGAATGTTGTTTGAGCCCTGGGTTTGCCCTCAACTCGCCCTTGGTTTTTGCTAAGGCGAGTATATTTTTCTTCAAATAACAGGGGTGTATGGTGATTTCGTGGCTTAGCATTTTTCTGGCAATCGAAAACCCAGGTTTTTATTTAAACTATTGGGTTTTTAATGGAAACCTGGACCAACCCCGGGTAAATTTCAACGAACGAGCTCATTAGGTTCGTTTGTTGAAACCTTAGCACAGATCTTCACTGATTTTTTGTGAAGGGTTTGTTCGTTAGATCTTTGGGCATGTGCAAAAAGTTTATGAGACTATGGCATGCTAGTGGACAGATCCCTTGGTCCCCGTCTTCGTTCTGAACTACTAAGATGACATAAATTTTGACGACTTCCGGCTTATTCAAGATGGCGCGACGTACCACACAACCATTGCCAAAATTAATCTCTTGCACCCCAAATGCCCAAATCATGCTATCAGTTATCAGCTGTTTTGGCAAGGCCAGCTTTCTAAGCAAGCAACTCCCAATTCACAGGGATCCACAGTGCTCCTCGAGATCAAGGTTTTGATAAGTAGGGCAAAATTATGTCGGTGATTAGATTATCAGAATTGGGAAACTTCACTGAAGCATGTGAAGCCCTGAATTAATTTATGCATTCTGTTTAGTGAGGGTTTGAGGGTTAGAGATCTCAGCCAGCTAGTCGAAAAGTATTCTCCGAAGGCTTTTTTCTAGTGTGGACCAAGCTAAGGTACCTACTCGCAAAGGAAGTGAAATGATCACCGCTTCACCGCTTCTTTCTATTGGCATCCTCAAAATAAGTCGGATCTCGGATGTTCTAATGCCCATTCTCATCATATGGGTATACCCAAAGAGCTGTGACCCACGAGAATGTCAACCAACAGAAAGAGCCGAGGTTTACTTAGTATGAGCAGAATTTCTGTTTTTTTTTATAATCTGACCATAGGTTTCTGAAAGTTTCTAAAGATGATTACCTGAAATCGACAGTTTATAGCGGGAGGTTTACAATGGTCGATTTTTTTGTGGGCGAAGAACTAAGGGTTGGAGTTGAAGGGGTGTGTCCCAAAATTAAATCAGCACACATTCTTGAATGTTCGTTCGATTAAAGGACCTCTTACAACTGGCCGATTTCTTAGCTGCGGCGAGGTGGCGGCAATTGAAGTTGTCATAATTAAGTTGTGCAGCGACATATGAGAACAGCCACACCGACGCGCAAAGAAAAGCAGCGTTTTAATACATTTATATCGTCGCACCTGCAAAAATGATGACAGCAGCCTTTCTGCCCCTGCCGTGACTATAAAAAGGCATTGGTTTGGGAGGTCCTTAAAGCTACAGTTTTTCTTTTCTGTTACTCCATATTTGTAAGTATACGGTGTTGTGGTCGATACGTTAAACAATTAATCATTTCGGTCGATTTGTTGCGTAGGATGCTTGGTTGTTTCTGTTTTTTTTTTTTTTTTTTTTCATTGCTCTCTAGTCTCTTGGATTTATGACCCGATCTTGAGCAGCTTAGCCGCCACTTCCTTACCAGTAACGTCACGGTGTCCTGATGGAACCCAAATTAAAGTTACGCAGTCGTATTTATAATCCCATTCCAAAGTATGTCTAACTTTGGACAGCTCTTAGAACAGTGTCCAACTCCAAATCGTATTTATAAACACTTTCATCGTTGTCTAAGGAACGTCTAACTTTAGACACCGAAATTGGTTGTCTAAACTATGGCTAAAGTGGCATTTGCTACAGCAAAAAACAATTTTGTCGAACATGTTATAAAACACTGTTAAGAGCTCTAAGATCGAAAAAAATAAGTAGTTTGAGGTGCAAAAATACTACTTTCAACAATTTAATTTATAAATTGCACAAATTTCATCGTTTTATGAGACTTGGAAAAGCTGTAACTCAAAGTCAAATCAGCTGCTTTTTTGGTCTGGTTCAAGTGCTACGCCACACTCTTTCAGAGCCATTTTGTTGTTGCACTCGTATATCAAAACACAAAAAATGGTACTGCACGGATACATCATGAACGCCACCATTGAGTTTTTCATTCGGAGTTGACAGTTTGAGAGGATGTTTAGACAACTGTTGGAATGCATTTATAAATACGAAATTGGCTAAGGGTTGTCCAACTCTTTAGACACCGTCTAGTTGGACAGTTGTCTAAGGGTGTTCTAAGCAAATTTTATAAATACGACTGACGGTGTTCATTGTATTGTGTAGTCAAATTACTGCCACAGCTTTCTACTCATTTGGATTTTGTGACTAGATTTGTAGTTCTCATGGCCGTCTGGCTGTCTATGAGGAGGTTTGTTCGATGAAGCCCTGTTTTTGGAAAACCAAAGCTCGCCCTAAGTATCAAACTGATTGATTTTTAAGGCCTGGTTTTGCCCTCAAATCACCCAGAAGTAGCCCTAGGTTTTAACTGGGGCGAGTTCAGGTAATGAACAGGGCTGTCAAATGACATGTATTTTTCTTACAGTGACAGGCGATTCTGTGGTTTAGCTTTTTTGAGAACTGAAAATTCATAAGGTTATCAAACAAACCTGGGACCGAATTACCGCATAAGTGATCGAGTGACTTACTGTTATTTTTCTTCGAAACTCTTTCCATATTACGCAACATCAGCCTGCTATTAATTTATTGACTTAAATTCGTTCAAATACTGATGAATGTAAAATTGTGGTAGGTATACTAAAGTGCTCGATAACGTGAAAGGTAATTCCAAAAACAAATAATTCAGTCACGTATTACTCGATAACGTGCAAACAATTTCTTTTACCAGAATGTGCATAGTTCTTCCAGTTTTTTTATCGGTCTTCTGCTTCTGGTCAATCAGTAAGTGGTTTAAACTTATATGGCGGCTTTGAATCCGTTTTAGGGGTTTCATTTGACTTTACAACAAAAACGAGGCAACGATATAAATATAAACACACTATTTTGTTTATCTTTATTGATTAAGTTACCTGTAAACAATAACACGATTTAGATTCTTGTCTCATAAACGATAACAAAGCACAACTCAATAGGATTTGACAGTTTTCCTAAGAAATGACCAACATCCGTTCATGCTGTCAGTCTTATCTCGAAACTCATTTATTGTTTATTTTACGATCATCGAAAAGCACCTACATTTTATCAGCGAAATCGATACAAAAACGATTCGTATAAATAGTACGCGCATTATAGAACTGAAATTAAAGTTATCCAAGATGTTCTTCAAATCAGTCGTCGGTGTGTTTTTAGTTTTTGCAATTGCTGCCTCTGCCTCTGCAGCAGAAAGTCCAAAAGTAGAAGTAGTCGTTGTTGACGATGTTGCAAAACTGAAAGATCTCTACCCAGGAGTCGAGCTGATTCCCTTGCAGGGAGTCAATACCAAGGGAAGCATTTTGTATACCTTGGGTGGTCGTATATCTGGTATGTGTATTTTGCAACCGAAAAGAAAACGAACGTTTGTTTAAAATATCCCTTTTTTCATTCAGGGGATCGTTTGGTGTCATCAGGATCAGACTATATAAACTATGGTGTATCTAGTAACGTGCAGCTAACACTGTCGTATCCATCCAGTGGAGTAGGTGCAGTTATAACATATTTCCAATGTTTGATGAACCAGAGCTCTAATTTGGGAAGTGCATATGTCGCAAGTGGCGGAATCGGACAGAGGCAAATATCGGTGGTCATTATTGCACAAAGTACCACTTATATCAGCTACAATGCTGAAATTTATGGTTATTAGTGTTTGTGAAGTAAAACTAAAACAAGTTCTGTGTTCGATTCAAAATAAATTAAGAATGGCTTAAATGCAAAACAAAGACTTAATATGTTCCTTCGTTGAACTTTATTTAGTGTTGATCCAGCATCCAGGTGACCTAGACAATCCTAAGAAATGTCGAAAAAAAAGCCTGGAAATCATCACATATCCGTCATTTGAAGAAAAGTACATGCAATTTTACAGCTCTTGAACCCTGTTCATTACCTGAAGTCACTTTAACAGAGCAAACCCAGAATTCAAAAAACTTTAGGCCAACCTTTGTTTTTCTTCCAGTATAGGATGTTCTTGGCTGTGTACCTGCTTGGATTTGATTTTCACCACGACTTGAGGCAGACGAATAGTTTAGAGAAGGACCAACGTCGGGATAATAGTGTTTTTATTTGCCAGCTCGACGAGTAGCATAATTGTCTTCTAGACTAGTTTGGATCTTATGAATGGTGAATTCAGTGATCTTTAGTGATTAATGTTTTATCTTTTGTGTTCAATGAACTAAATATTCTCGCACATTGATTGATGGCAAAGAATTTTAACCTGGGATATAGTCGAATGTGGTACCCGTCGTGTGATTGTTAGCATGTCTGCCCATTAACTCAAAGGTATGTGGTTCGAATCCCAACAAACACAAAATGTCTTTCCAAGGGTATCTCCTTTCGCGAGGAACAGGCAAATCTTCCATTAGTAAATTCATTGCCATGAAAAGCGCTTTAACGATTAGCTGTTCGGAACCGGCAAAAAATTGTAGGTCCCCTCCATTTCCTCACAAGGCACGGCTGTGAGAAATGCGTGGAGCTCTTCGCTCTGTTGTGTCATCCTTTTCATTCATTCATTCAATATAGACGAATATAGACTACGATGCAGGAACCTATACCAGTCTCCATTTTAAAGTCGTCAATATAACAGACCATATCTTGCCTTGATGGTTGGGGTTGTGTTTTCTTCCAATTTTTCCTCGAAGGGTTGACAATGAAGAAGTTGAGTTTAAAGTTGTGCATAAGAACAGTTGCATCCAAGCACATGGTAAGGATTTTAAATTTTTCTAAGCTGACAATAAGTAAAGGGTGAAAGGCTTTAGTTCGAGATGACTTGCTTTTGATGGAAAAGACAATTGCTTGCCAGTTTTTAAAGGTGGATTGGGAGAAGTCCTAAAATGAAGTTGAGAATAAAAAGAAAAGAACATATGTATATTTTGTTAGAAGCAGATTTTGGATTGCCTTCATTTGGGCACCATTCTACATCAACAGCTGAGGGCGTCATTGTTTGTCTCAGGTCCGAGATTTTCCCCACATACAATTCCTATAGTTCATAGAGACTTGATCACTCTATAGGAGATGCGTTTAAGTTGTTGCTTCTATCACAGTTTACTGTCTAGGACGGTCCTTAGTTATTTTAATTCGTTGGAATACAACACAACCCTATGAGTTGTCAAAAAAACCCGGGTTTTCCACTCCTCAAAAAACGCTAAACCACAAATCACCACACATCCCTGTCATTAAAAAAAAATACATGCCATTTGACAGCCCTCAAATCGCCACAGCAAAAAGCTATGGCGAGTTGGGGGAAAACCTATGGCTCAAAAAACACTCAATTTGACTTTCAAGGCGAATCTTGGTTTCTCAAAAAACGCGTTGTGGCGACCCTAGGGCAACCCCAGGGCTTCAACGAACAAACCTTTGTTGCTAAAGACATAAGTCAGTGCAATCTAAAGAAGCTGATGCATAAATAGCATAACAGCTGATTAAACCTTTCGCATAATTAGAGATGTTCTTTTCTTTATACTGCTTTCCAAAAACAGCGTTTTTCTTATTTAGAGTACAGAGTATCTTTAATCCTTAGAAAACTTTCATCCTTCGTCACATAATCATGTTAACTATAGTTCAACAAAAACGTTTGCCCACATCCTTCTTTTAAATTCTTACAATTAGAGAAGAACACAGAATCATATTTCAATCACTTTATTCTTCAATTAACTGTTGAACATCATCTCTACTGGGCATTTAACGAAGAGTTTGGCGAATCCGTTGTGTATCACCAATGTCTAACAATACTTTCTATGTGCATTTCGGTTGAATTACGCAATAATACTTCTTCCTTAGTTCTTGTGCTTGTGTCTTATCTTGTGTTAGGTTAGGGTAAGGTTTAAATGGCTGTCAGGAAAACAACTTACACAATTAGACCAATATTAGGTCCATTGTGATACCATAGAAACTATGCGAGGGAGAACCTCACTTAATAAAATCATTTGGAGATTTTAATAAAGCGAAGGAGATGTAGGGGATCATTGTTCGCCAGATCGCTTGGATCATCAAGAAAATATTTTCCTAGATGCCGTTTTCTTTTAAAAAAGAGTGCAGGACATGAGCAGAGGAGGTGTGGGATTGTGTCCTCCTCCTCCTCCTCATCTAAGCAACTTCTGCAGAAGTCATTGGAGGGAACGCCAAGTCTTATGGCGTGTCTTCCTATCAGACAATGTCTGGTGATGACATTGATTACGGAGCTTACTTGCAATCTGGTGATGGATATCAAATGTCTTGTGCGTTTTGGATCTAGTCCTGGCCATATCCGTTTTGTTTCCATGCACGTGGTGATATTGTTCCACCTGTGATTTGTTCTGTCCATTGCCTCTTGCTTTAGCATAAGTTTACATGTAGCGATTGGTATACTAATATTCATTGAGATCAGTAGAACGGTTCCTTCTATGGCAAGTTCATCAGCTTTGCAGTTACCCACGATATCTCTGTGCCCCGGCACCCAAATAAGGTTAATATTGAACTGTTCAGCCATCTCCTTAAGAGATAAGCGACAGTTAAGGGCGGTTACTGATTTCGTAGAAACAGCGCCGAGTGATTTGAGGGCTGCTTAACTATCTGAGAAAATCCGGATATTCGTTGAGGATATCACGTTTTCTTTTAGCCATGATAGGACCCCTTTGATCGCCAGAATTTCCTCTTGGAACACGCTACAATGGTTAGGGAGGCGGAACGAGAGACTTACGTTAAGTCGGTTTGAGTACACCCCGCAGCCTACCCCTTCTTCGGTTTTTGAACCATCTGTATCTTGTGTTGAAAGTTATTTTTTCCTATGCTACTGCAATGAACTTTTATTTTGTCCCATGACTGTCCCTTTATTAGTTTACATTGAATTCAAATGATTGAAAACTGTTTTTAGCTGCTAGCAGGTAAAAGTTATAATTGGGTGTTTACACCGCTTTGGAAAGCGACAAGAGATCAAATAAAATACAATCAATTTACTAACGAGCATACCCTTTAATTTTTCAAATAGAGATTCAAAGCATAAGATTTTTGATAAGCTTTGAAAATTGACTTAAGAGCTTTTGCCTTTACAGGAAAGAGTTTACCTTTCGTGAGGAATTGGCAAGTCCATTCGCCGCTCGGAGACTGCAGAAAATTGTAGGTCCCCTCAATTCCCTTACAAGGCATAGTTGTTGGAAATGCGCTAAGCCCTGGGGCTTCTCATTTCGTTGCGCCACTGTATTAATTTTTAATTATTTACCACAATAAGTCAAGGTCATCATGTCTTTGCTTTATTTTAAGATACCCCTACCCCCTCTGAGCACTATAATGCACTTCAACTGACGCGACAATGAGTTCTGTCAAGAAATTTGAAAGAAATACAAACGAGAAACCCGACAATACTACAAAAAAAGCAACATTTCCTTTCTTAATCAACCAACAACGTTTTTACTTCTCCCTGTATGGACGTACATACTTAACTTTTGGCCTAAATTTGATTTTTGGAAGAAAACAATGTAAAAAACTATACGTTAACCAACCCGTTATACCCCAAACTTTTCGGTTTCCTATGATAAACGCGGGCGTACTAAAACCATCTTTGAACTGTGTGTGACGAAAGTTTTCCGGTGCAGTCAGTTCCGACAAGGAAATTGTAAAAGCGCTCTCCACTTCCGTTCTATTTAGTTTGAGTTCCTCAAGATCCAAATTTCTTACAGTGGCATACACAGGCATAATTGAGGCATTGCCAGGTGGTGTAATCATTGGCCCACTGCCCCAAATTTCAATACGGGACCTTGGTAATCCGATTTCCTCTTCCGTTTCTCTTAGGGCACAATCTTCAAAGCTTGCATCTTCGGGATCTTTTATTCCACCTACAAAAAGAATTTATAAACATGAATTCGGTATCACCAAAAGACCACACTTTCATACCTGGAAATGAGATTTGGTGAACATGACGACTCAGCAAACCCGAACGGCGAGTGTAAAGGATTGAAGTTTGCCCAATTTCATCGACACACACAGGTACTAAGACGGAAGCGAACTTTGTATTCACACTTTCGTGAGACTTTTCTGATCTGACTCTCATTTTTGCGACATCTTTCAAGCATTTGAGACATCGATCTCGATTTTCAGGACTTAAGATTACATCGGCTGAATAATGTGAGGCTAATCGGATTGCTGGTCTTCGCAGTAGCATTTTGAACTAACATTATGCAGACATTAGTTGAAATAACAAGTGATATGTAATTCAAATTTTAAACTAATTCTTATCTAATCTAATTCACAGCCACGTTATTTACACTTGTATTCTAATATTCTTGTATAGCAAAAAGCAAATGTCATTAAAATGTAAAAATACAAAAACAGAAACTGAGTAGAAATGTCAAAAAGTGAATGACAGCTAATGCACCATTCAGGTGTGTTTGTTTAAACTTTTGCTAAGATGATTTTTAGACTTTCACGACTAGGTGGCCCTAGGATAGTTTAAGAGCTACGCAAGCGGATTTAAATAAAATTTAAAAGGTGATGAATTAGTTGCATTTTCTGAACACGTATAGTGATCGTCTTTGCTGAAGTAATTGTAACAGATAATAAAAATCTATTGATGTTAAATCGAACCGAAAGTCTCTTAACCTTTTCTAATACTCATTCAGCCTTATTTATAAACCCGTATTATCGGCGGATTAAGGTTACTACGAACTTAATACTCCACTAATACTCCAAACCTTATTTATAAAAAAAAAATACACCAGTATTAGCGGCGGATTAAGCTAATACTGGTTCATAGGAGTTTTAAGGGAGTATTAAGGTCGTATTAAGGTCTAAATGTCATTTTGTTCAAATTTTTGGAGGAAAAGTGGAAAATTATTTTGGTTTTGTGAATAATTTTAATTCTTTTTCCGCCTTAACTACGAGATAAATAAATTAATAAATGAAAACTAATATTTCTTGTTTTGTTTTGTTTAATATCCATTTTGGAAAAATTTCAGCCAACCACAAAAAAAAACAATCATAATGCTCGGGTTCAACGCAATTAAGTTTTTCAGATAATCTATAACTTTTTTGGCCTCTGACTGGTCACAAGTCACGCATCAAAAGAAAATCTAAGACTCTGGCCAATCAGAGCCCGAAAGAAGTTAGATTATCTGAAAAAACTTAATGCATTGAACGTGCACAATGGCATTTGTTGACGTTAATAGTAACCAAAGCTATAGATGGGTCATTTTTCTTATGAAAAATTTGACATAAGCAAGTATTAACTAATACGGGTTGGAAAACGTTTTATAAATAAGTATTCGCTCGACCTGGCGTAAGGGAGTATTAAGTGCTAATACTAGTACCAACTAATACCAGGTTGAACCGAGTATTAGCGAAATCTAATAAATAAGGCTGATTAAGTGTATGAAAAATTTCAAGATAAGGTAATCACGACAGACGACAGTGCCTCTGTTCTGTAACTATCGCCTCGATAAAAGCAGGCGATAAACGTTGAAAAATGAAACAAAATCCTATAAAATTCATAGAACTTCGTTCCATTTTCCACCGTTTATCGCCTGCTTTTATCGAGGCGATAGTTACAGAACAGGGGCACAGGGGCAGGACTGAATCCAATGATCGTGGGGGCAAAGTGAGCATGTCGTAAATAAAAATAAATGAGCTCTATAACAACGCGATGACTGAAATTTGCGCTAATGTTTCTATTTCCATATTTTAGCCGTGTTTTATTGGAAATTTTTATATTCACTTCACTAATACGCTCAATAAAACGCTGAACTCACTAATGCAACTTTTGCCGAGTTTCATTGAGAATTCATTTTTACTTGAGCAAAACAACGCCATACATCTCACATGGAAAAACAACAACTCTAAAGTGAACAACGTAAGTGGACAAAAATAAGTTACTTGCAGAAGTGAACAACAGGGATGGCTGGTAGTTGGAGTTGTTATACGTAGTTTCATAAGTGCACTGTACTTAATTTTAATTTGTTATGAGAGGTTTAAAAGTAAAAAAAGAAATCAGCAAAATAGTGTCAAATTTTGTGCTGAAATTTAAACTACTTCCGCCGTATTAATAAACGCGGAATAGCCTTATTCCATGGATTAAGTTACCATTATACCATTTTCCATTTAATTAAAGCTACCATTATACCATTTTCCACTTAATCCATGGAACGCAGCTATTCCGCGTTTATTAATACGGCGGCTTATGTATTTGTGAAATAGAATAATGGTGGTTATTTTATTTTTGGTATCTGTTGCTTTTTTGACACGACGTTTGCATGTTTTATCTTTTGTGACGCCTTTCACTACTTCTGTGCACAGCTGTTCTGATTTGAAAAATTGTTCTTGAAAACCTACTGCTTAAGTACAGTTTGTGTAATTCTTTTTTGTCGGTTGAGAGCATATTTATTGTGAAGTATGGAACGTTTGTTGTTGTTGTTTTTTTTTTTTTTAAATAAAAATGATAGGAAAAAACAAGTGCCACGACTCCTTTTGGGCTTTATAATTTTTTAAATATTTTTATTGGTGAGACATTTTTCAAAATCGGTGATTTTTATTTTACTTTTGGCGATTCCGATTTTCAAAACCTGACAATCATGGGCTCAGGTAGCTGAATATGCGTCACGCAAAAGTATAGTTAGACTGCTGGGATATTTATAAAATACTGTAACGTGCGCTTAGTTCGCAAAATAAAACTTCACCTTTCAATTTATTTCTACCACTTTCATTCAGTATCTATACTTTATTCGATCTCAACTCGACTTTTGGACTAACATTTGTATACAACAATTCACTCTTAACCTTATCACTCTATAATCAAAACTGACTTCTGGTTGCCTCGAGCGGCCTATTTATATCGAATGACATTTCATCTAGAACTCTCCAGTAATTTCCACATGGTCTCCACCTCTCCACTCTTGTCAAACATTTTTCCTCCGGGTATATTTCTACACTTACACTAATGTTGCCGCTTGTGTTTTCGGTTGAACGTTTTCGATTAGGAAATTGGTATTAGATGTTGGGTTCGCGTTACAATACTTTCAAATAGATTTTTTTTTTTTTTTTTTTTTTTAGATTAGATAAAGATTTTATTGCATTTTCGAATTCTGTACACAGTAACATTTTTAAGTTTTAACAAATCTTTTATGACATGGCAAAAGCCGTCTGTCAGAATGACAATTTTACGAAAACATAATTTATTAATAATTGTGAATTAGATGCTTTAAAAAAAAAAAATTATATCTTCAGATTTTTACAAAACAAATAATAAAAATAGGGCATATAATATTAAATTTGACTAAACTAGAATTCTTCTCTTAAAATTTTGTTTCTATAAGTAAGCGCAGCTTTGGTAAATTTGTACAAATCTGTCCAATTTCTTCCGTTGAGCATATCAAGAACTTCATCCTTTGTATAAATGATCTTTCCAAGATATAATTTTCTCAGCTCTATAAGTATCGGGCAGACTCCTATGAAATGCATTATATCTTCCCGGGTGTTCATATTACAAAGACTGCATTGTATGGGTAGATCTGGTCGGTGTGGCATGTAGTTTAACGGCAAAAGTTCTCCTCTTACTTTAAAAAGTGTTGATATTTGGTCAACTCCGGCGTTTACAACGAAATAGCTTGTCTTGCTTGTATCCAAATTCAATTTTGAGTAGTAATCTCTATATACGGATGAACGAGCTTCTTCTATAAATGATTCATGTATCTTTTCATCCAGTACACTAAGAATGGTATATAGTTCATTTTTCATCTGCTGAGAGTTTCCTATTTCTAAATGTAGAGGACAATCCGTTCTTTCGGCCAGTTCCATCCATTGTTCGAAGCAAGCTAATTTTTTTTCGAGTGCAATTGATGCTACAATCCTAGGTAGACGTGTTGGTTTCATATTCAGAACTTTAAGGATGTAGTCGAAGTGGAGTTTCAGAGTCGTGATGTACATTGGTGGGAGTCCTGTCTCAATGTGCAGCATATACGTGGGTGTTGTCATAGGGAGGAACAGTATTCTTTTCAGAAAAAATCGCAGGAGCTGTTCCACAGAGTCATTTTGTTGGTATCCCCATACCTGTGCTGCATACAGTAGAATTGCTCTGGCTGTTGCTTCAAAGATCTGGTACTTTGCTCGTAGACTGATGTTTTTATTTTGCATACATGTTTTCCAGGTGGTGTTTATAGCTGTTTTCGCGTTCTTGAGTTTTTCTTCTAAATGCACCTTCATGTTGTTATTTGAGGTTAATGTTAGTCCAAGATATTTATAGCGCTCCACTATCTCAACTGGTTCTCTTTCGTATCTCCACACATAATTTCCATGTCTCTGCCTCTTTCCTCTGCCGAAGACCATTATTTGTGATTTACTCCGATTTACTGTGAGATTCCAAGTTTTGCAATATTCTTCGAGTTTAGTGATCATCATCTGGAGTTTAATTGGGGTATCAGCTAGAAGTACGATGTCATCTGCATACATCAACACTTTTATTCTAAGGTCACGCATCTCAATTCCGCCATTTAAATATGTCACTATATCGTTCAAGAACAAAGTGAATAACAGCGTACTCAGTGTGCATCCTTGTTTTAGCCCTGTGGATGTTGTAAACGGTTCTGACATAGTACTCCCATCCCAAACTTTTGCTACACAGTTATTATACAACTTTTTCAAAGTTTTCAACACCTTGGTAGGTATTCCTAATGCAGAAAGTTTAAAAAACATTAGATCTCGATCAACGCTATCAAAGGCAGCCTTAAAATCTACAAAGTAGGCATATATATTTAAACCTTGAGCACGGTTAATATCGATGAGAGTACTGAGGGTAAAAATTTGGTGTACAGTAGAGTATCCATGCCGAAAACCTGCTTGGCACTCGCTAAGTATGTCATTTTTATTAACCCAGTTCGACAGCCTTTTAAACAAGATGCTTCCAAAAACCTTACGGACCGTATTCAGCAATGAGATTCCTCTATAATTTTCAGCCAAGTTTCGGTCTCCTTTTTTGAAAACAGGTAGAATAACAGCTGCATCAAAACTCGGCGGTAAACTTTCTTCACTCTCATACAGATTGTTAAAACACTGAAGAAGGAGGGTTGCGAACTCCTCGGTGCAGTACTTATAGAACTCGTGTGGTATGAGATCTTCCCCCGGTGCTTTGGATTCCTTCAACTCATTCAGTACTGTTTTAAGCTCTGTTATTGTGAACGGTTGGTCCATCTCTTGATCTTTTACACAGTTTTCACAGTATTGAATTGAAAGTGCCATTCTTTCTATGTTAAGCAATGAGTAAAAGTGTGTTTTTAGATAGGATGCCGGTAAGTTTAACCCTATTTTCAGCTTCGTTCCATTAATGTACCTAACTGCTTTCCAAAACTCTTTCATGTTCCTACTTTCTATAATCACTTGTACTTTTTCTTCGTGATACTGCTTTTTCTTTGATATACAGATTGCTTTAAAACATGCATTCGCTTTTGCATATTCTTGTCTGAAAAATGCAGTGTTGTATTTTCTAAATAGCTTTAAGAACGAAAACGCTTTCTTCCTAGCTTGGAGGCAATCACTATCAAACCATTCCTGTTTTCCACTAAACGATTGTGCTTTAACATTATATTTCGGTGCCACTTTTCGTATAACATTTTGCATGCTTTCTATAGTAATAGCCTCATCTCTACGCAGCAAATTTTCCAGTTCCAAGTCCAGTGATATTTGGTAGGCTTCTTTACTACTGGGTTTCCACTTTATTCTGGGATAGCTTAACTCGGTGCACTCTAACTCTTCGTTTGGTTCTTCTATTTTTATTTTTACTGAAATTGGCATATGGTCAGAAAAATTTAAAGTGTGCACTGAGAAATCCGCTACCCTACAGAGACAATTATCCGATGCTAAACAGTAGTCAATCACTGAACATGAGTTACCTCTGATAAACGTTTACTCTCCTTTATGATCACTTTTAGATCTACCGTTCAAAACAATAAGATTGTATGTTTCTGCGAGGTCTAGTATAGTTTTTCCTTTTCTGTCGGATTTACGATCTTTTGATGCTCGATTGCTAACTATATCGCATGGTAGTCCGTGATCTTGAAAAAAACCTTGTTCGTCTGCAATCCTTGCGTTAAGATCTCCTATAAGTATCAACTTTGCATTCTGCTTACAATAAATGACTTCACTCAGTGTGTTGAAATTTTCCTCCCAGTGATTGCAATTTATGTACGCCGGGATTATGCAATATTTAACATTTCCCGCTTCCACATTGAGTATGGTATAATCTGATAAATTTTCAAATTTCATTACATCCTTATAAATTTTTTTGTACCCGTAAATACATCCTCCGCTTGCTCGTCCAAACTTTTTAGTCTTAACTGCTTCTATCCATTCTAGTTCATATTCTTTAAACTGACCATAAAATAATTCATAATGTTCTTTTAGCAAAAAGGTTTCTAACAAAAAAAATACATCATATCTCTTTATAAAGCTAAAAAAATTTGAGAATATTAATTTACTTTTTAATCCATTTATGTTGTAACTTAGTATATCTATTAATTTTGTGTTAGGATAATTATTACTAAACGACTGACAGACGGCAAAATTTTAGTTTTTATTTACATTATGTTGGGACAACCCTGGTATTTTCGGTGTGTGTTGTTGTTTCTGTGAGTATGTAGATGGCGTCGCAGTCTCCAGGGGGATACTTTGTTGTTTATTTTTATTTCTGTCACCGTTGACAGCAAGTTCCACAATGTCGCATCTCATGTCAGGAAAAATTGTTTGTAATACTGCAAAACCATTTTCGTTTCCACATCTTAGACCCAGCTCTGTGCTCCACGTAAAAGATTTTCCCTCAATAAATATTTTATCATCTCTTAAATGCGTTTTTATTCCTGGTCGCTCTGTGGCAAGTGTTTTCTTGAGCAAAATTAACTTTGTACGTTTGCTACGCACCGAAGTCGGGTAGTCTTTATGAACGCTTATTCCGGTCCCTCTTAATTTAGATGCTTTTTTAAGAATATTGATAACATCAGAACTGTGTTTCAATGTGACAATCAAGTGGTTCATTTTGTTGTTTTTGCTTTGTCCCCTATTATACGACAGGGTTGCAAAAGTCGATACGATTGTACTTTTTTCGATACACTTCACTTTGCTTCAGTACACAAATACACTCGTACTAGATTCGATACAATTTCGCACTTCCACTGTATGTTTTACATAAGATGCGAAGTTAGGTTGAGGCAAGAAAAAAATCGTATAGGACGGGGGAGGAGGAGAGGGTCTATCACCTTCCGTTTTGACAGGAGGCGCAATTTTATAAAAATTCACTTAATATGAAAATTATTCAAAACTAGCTATGGCACCTACCTACGTACTATATAAATGTTTTTGAAAGCTTATATTTTGTTGTTTTAACTTTAAAGTTTATTTCAAGCTGTTATAGTGAATGATTTTTGAATAAATAAATCTCAAATTAAAAAAGATGAAAAAAAAAATATTATTATTTTTTTTTTTTTAATAAAATTTTACAATATTTTGCATTTTCAAAGGTAAGGTTTTTTTCACAAATTTAATGCTCTGATCAATTATGTGTCAAATACTGTCAAACCGGATGTAAACAGCTTTCTTAGTTTTGGAATAATTAAAAAACGGAAGAAAGGTCGAGATAAAAAGAATAATAACCCTAAAAATGGGTTTTCTATAAAAAGTACCTTCCGTTTTTTTTCAATGTCTCAAAAACGAAAAAATTGTTTGCATTTGTTTTTTAGTATTTGAATCAATTGTAAAAAGAGCATTGAATATCTAACAAAAATGCGAATCTTAGCACAGCAATTTTTAAAAAAATTTAATTTAATGACAAAATAGCTATTTGAAATTTTTTTCAAAATTTGTACATACTCTGAAATCCGATTTATCAGAAACCATTCACTCAAACTACTTGAACTAAGAAATTTATTCAAGAACGAAGCATCAGCTTTCAAAACGATTGTAGCACGTGTCGTAGGTAACTTAATTTGTTGTAATTTTTTTTTATAAAAATGCCCCTCCCACCTAAACATAGGGTTATAGACCCCCTCCCATATGACTTTTTGCTTGATTCGACCCAACCTATCTGTCCTGGGCTCTTGTCGCATCGTATGCAAGACATCCTGTATATTGAAAGAAAGAAATTATAAACATATATCAGATTTTAAGTCTAAAGTAGAAGCATTTTATGTATCATTCCTAGAAGATTTAAGAAAAAAGATTGATTTTGATAATGATTTTCTTGACTCCTTAAAATATCTTTAGCCAAATTAAGTTATTTCTGGTGAATTTCCTTTCATAGTCTCATTTATTGTAAATTATTTTCCAAATGAAAAGAAAAACATAGAATCAATAAATAATGAATTTAGAGCATTAGCTGATTGGGAGGAGTTTAAAAAAATCCAAAACTATAACATATCTGAATTCTGGGCTGAAGTAACGCAGGTAAAAAACCAATGCTGTAAATGTTTGCCTAGAAACATTTATTGAATTGCTCCAGGTGTTTTTTCAACCGCACATTGATAAGCAAATGTTGAGAGAATATTTTCATTTCAAAATATTTTAAGAATATAGAAAACTTTTACAATCTTTTACATGTAAAGATCTTATTGAAACAAAAAATTTAATAAAAGATCATTCTTGCCACAGTATTATACATAAAATAGACAATAAAATACTATCATCAAATGTGTAAAATATTCCTCTTAAACAAGAACACCTCTTGGAATGAAAAAAAAGTAATATATAGTAGGTTTATTTACTCGTACTGTCGTACCGTCTCACTTTTGATTACAATCTTGAATTGAAATCGATAAGTTTCTTATTTATACTTAAGAAAGTTAAATTTTTTTTATTTATTATATATCTTAAAATCCATACTATGTTGCTGTTTTCCTTTATGAAAGAAACTAAGTTTTTGAATTATTGTTCAATAAAACTTGAAAAAATGGCAAAAGTACAATTCGATACGCTTTTTCTTTTGCTTTCGATACAATTCTTAAAGACGATTTTTCATCCCTGTTATACGATGTCTCACGAGACATGTCTCATTTTTGACGTTCCTTTTAAATTTCCATCCCGTGAGACAATCGCAATTACACGTGAACTTAAGTCTGCGTCTCAAATTTGACAATTTATTATTCTTTTGTTGTTGTAAAAAAACTGAATCAAATAAACACTACTCAAAAGCGAACAAGAGTAAAGAGAAACGTCAAGGTGAGACTACTAAAAATCGGCACGGTACTCATCGGGAATTTTTTTGTGCATCTCATTTCCTCACATCTCCTTTCTTTTTCGCACTCATGTGAGACTGGGCTCGTGAGACATCGTATAATAGGGGACTTTGAGTCAAACGTACTGCTTCAACTTTGTTTTCCGATTCATCGGTTAGATTTTGGCAAATTTCTTTGGCTTGTTTTATAGGATCAACAGTCTCTTGGCTTGGCAAATGAACGACGATATTCTTTTCGTTAGACTTCTGGATCATACGTTCGATCTGCATCTCAAGATTAACACATCTCTCCTCTGTCTGTGCAATTTTTTGTTCAAGTGCCTGCTGTCTTTCACTAAAAACCGCCATTTTGACCGTCAGGCAATCCAAATCTTCCTTTGTAGCAACTTTTTGCAGGTGATCTGCTAATTTTTTATCCAGAAGTCGGCTTAAATCGTCAATGGACATGTTACTGACTGCCATGTTAGTGAATTGCAATCTTTTATTTTCAGGGAATGCGACTGGGGAAATTTCTCCGATGTTTCGTTTATTCATGAATGTATATAAGTAAGTACTTAGAACTCTTTTGCCGTCGGCCTTTGGCAAGTAATTTTGATTTTTTATCTTAATTCAAAAGGGACTTACTTATTGTGCTGATGTTATATATACCGCACTTTTCACTTTTTGCGCTAGCAATTGACTTTTATTTTCAGTTTTATTTATTTAATTATAAGAAATACAGGGACTTATTTAAAAAGCGACTGTCTGTCGTGTGTTTTTATAATGACGTAATGTGCCTACTGCCAAATATGTATTTGAAAAATGCAAAAAAAAGAAAAACCGATTTTTTGAAAATTCTAAAGAAAAAAGGCCCTTTAAATACGATTTCGTCAGTAACAATCTGCAAGCATTTGTTCTGAGTGGCAAAAACTATTTACCCTAAATATAAATTGACCACCACTAGAAGCTATGTTGGTGGCACTTTAAAAACCAAACCTAAAAAACACCTCTTTAGAGGTGTTTGGCAAATTAAACCATGATATTTTTTTTTTTTTACAATTTGCTGTTCTGAAGACAATCTTTTCATTATGAAAATATACTGCCATTTGTAAAATTCATAACTGAAATACTGATAAATAGACTAATAGACTAGACTAGACTAATACACCCTTAGGTGTTAGCTTACTAATGATCTTCAATTTTTTTTAAAAAAACGGCCTCAAAAAACTACCTTTTATATCTAAAATATGTACTCTGTTCTGATCTTCGTTCGGATACGATGTCCTCGAAAGTTCTCAATTCCAAATTCGTTCGTTTTTAACATAAAAAATTAATTTTTAAACCGTTTTTGTGGCTTCAAATCAGTACTGAATCCGTTCGGAAATAAGGACTCACTTTTTCGTTTTTAGTCCGATCGAAAATCAGAACAGTTATGCAGTTATTTATTTATTCAATTGAATTATTCTATTCAAACAATAATAATTTATTTCATTTTTCACAACCTATACCGTCTTAATTTTTACTCTTGAGTCTTGAGGTTTATTCAGCCCTATGACAGATTCCATCGTAATCGAAAAAAGTCTAAGTTTCCCGATGTTGCTATCTTGCTATCACATAATCCATTCGGAGTGAAACGAATTTCGAAATTTGTAATTTGGTATCACGAATTCCGAATGAAACGGAAATATAACGTCCTTTTCTACGACAAGTTTCTTCTGTCGTAGAGCGTAAAGTCATAGGTAAAATCCATTTGTTAAAACATAAAAAACACATTTGTATAGAACAATTTTACAAAATATAATTTTACTTAAGAAAAAACAATGAAAACAAAAATTATCTCGTAAATTAAATTACATCCAACTCTGTTTTTATTTCCTCCCAGTGGTCATTAACTTCGTCTTGTAGGCGTTAGCGTATCCTTTTGCCGTCTGGATTACAGGATAACATTTCATATAACCTGTTGTTTGTTTGTTGTTTTCACCCTTTAAGAACATCGGTTATTATAAACAGAAACACATATCAATGAATAGAATTATTTCCAAAAGATTTTTTTTTTTTTCAAAAGACTGTCTTCGTCATGCCGGTTTCCAAATTTAAGCGGCGAAGTTGACAGATTTGGAGTGTTTAAATAGTACTCGTATTATTGTTAAATTACTTTATCTGATAGCCAAAATAACACTTGAATTTTATCTGTAAACAAACTTGGATTTCACAAATTATTTTATGGTTTGTTAAAAAACACAAGTGAATGAATTTGTGTTTGACAGATTGGAAAGTACTCATGGACCACGTAACAAAAATCCTCTTTTGGGAATTTATAACTTGATGAAGAAAATATTTAATTATATTCGACAGTAAAATTGAATTTCATATAACATTTAAGATTTGATCAATACCTAATACAGATCTATTATAACTTATTCTAAGCACATAAAAGTGCAAATAAATCAATTTTTACTAGAAAACAAAAATCGGTAAAAATGTGTTTGGGAAAAGTTAAGGGATTTTTTTCTAAGTTTAGGGATTTTTGTTTCTATTGCTTCGAGTATTTATTTTGACATAGGACAGCTGACTTCGAAAATGGATACTCATTTTTTCAATCAGGCAATGCTTTTTCGAATTCGTTCGGAATTTGTGATTGCTTTTTGTCGGGATTCGTATCGTGACTTTTCACTCGGGGATTTCTCCGAATGGATTTCATGATAGGGGTGATTAATTCACTTCAGTTGCCTGCACTTTGAACACTTTGTTCATATTTTTTTTAATCGAATACATTTTAAAGTTGCCATTGGTTAGTGCAATTTCAAAACGTTGTTATAAATCGGATATTAAATTCTAAGGGCCGATGTTGATATTAAATAAAACACAAATTAGAAAATTATTGTCATTTCTTTTTATTATGATAATATTGGTACTGTTCAGTTATGTATGGAACAAAATATCGGAAATATGGCCGTGGCGACCTCGGCCGCACACCTTTATCCGTTTATGGGTTGAATTTTCGATGACGCTGCTGGATAATTGAGCTTCTAACCCCAAAGAAAGAAATCCAACGGTGACAAATCACATAATCTTGGATGCAAATTAACATGGCCACCACGTGAAATAGCTCGGCCATTGAATTTGTAGCGCAAAAGAGCTATGTATTGTTCCGATGTGGTTCACACTCAACATCGGTACTGCGTTCTTTTATTCTTGGATGTTACGCGATGTAACATCGGGTAACATTATGTCGTTCCTAAATGCAAAAAAGTTAAGAAATGTAACATCGATGTCGTTCCTAAATGCAATGTTGAAGTGTCAGAATGTTACGTTTCGTAACTTTTTCCAATTCATATCTGGGACTTGAGTTTCGATGTTGATCTGTCAAACCCCTCTTAAGTTGTTGTTGGTCAGATTTGTGTTGGTTTTTTTTTATTAATCTTTTAAAATTCTGTGAGCAGTTATTGATTTTCAATCTTGCTCATTTCATAATTCATTTTTGTTCATCAAAAACGAGTTTCCTTTAGCTGGATTTATATTTTAAGAAATATTTTATTCTTATTTTTGACAGACTACCAAAGTGTAAAGCGCCCAACAGACGATCAATGTTACTTGACAAGTATTATTGAGGTTTTCTCTTGTCAAGTAAAATTGATCAACAATCACCACCACACGTTCAATGAAAATTGACAGTTTTTTCCTTCTGTAGTTTCCTAATCGCACTACACAACGACACGAGTGACAGTGAAACTTGATGAAAACCAAATCAGATTTGATTTTCGTCAATGTGTCAATTTTACTTGACGGTAAAATTGAGGAGCCTACAAACGATCAATTTTACTTGAACAAAAGCTCCTTCAAGTAATATTGACAAGTAACATTGATCGTCTGTAGGGCGCTTAACATCGAGTCGTTCCTAAATGCAATCATGATTTTGTAACATAGTCAAACATACACAAAAACAACGATGGTTTTGACCCTACAGCATTGCGTAACATTGAAGCCATAAAAGAACGCAGTACGGGCCTTAACATTTTTCCACCCTCTATTTGTTCACCTCATAAAGTAAGATCGATATTTACTAGATCTTTCACCATTTCCTAAAAACTTGCTAATGATATACTTGAAACACTGTTTTTTACTTGCGATTATAGGTACTATAAGGCAGTTCTTGCAATCGTGCAGAAAAAAAAATTTGAGATAAAACAATTAAACATGACATTACGATGATAGAGAATGCGAAAAAAGTGGGTCCTGCAATTCTGTCTGTCTGTCTGTCTGTCTGTATGTCTGTCTGTCTGTATATGGATCTACAGCCTGAACCGCTTGACCGATTTTTTGTAGTTAAGCTCTGTAAGGTAGCCTACAGAGGAGTTTTTGGAATTGGGTGTCTAGGTCTTGAAATAACGGTACCTGCCATACAACCGATACGATAATACCTATTTTTCTCGAAAACGGCTCCAACGATTTCGATAAGATTTTCTGTGCAGTATTAATTTAAGATTGTTTTTCTTATGATGTAAAAAAAATTTTAGAAAAAGTCTAAAAACGGTACCTCCCATAGTACCGTTTTTTTCAAACCGACTTTCTCGTTAATGGCTGACACGATCTTGACGAAGTTTTGGATTTAAGAAGTGGTAAACTGTTTAAGAAAGACTGCATATCAATATATAAAAAAAATTTTGTTTTGGAAATTTTTATAAATTTTTTTAAAAAATTTTGATTTTTAGAAAAGTGTAACTTTGATTTTTTTTTTAAATTTTTTGTCAAAATAACTTCTATCAAGATCTAAAACTTTGCATACTCGATTTTTAAGAAAACAGTTTTAAAAAAAAGTGAAAAATAAAAAACCGTTTTTTGGAGAAACTGGTCCAACGATTTTGATTAAATTTTCATCATTCATATGTTTTAGCGATTGAAAAAGAATGGCGTCTTTAGATTTTGGCTTGAAACCTTTGGAATATTCACCCCTATTATGATAGGCGTTTCACTTGAAGACAAATGTCGTACCAGAAAATCGGTATTGCGAGAGTCGTTAACGTAGTTTAACGCCTTGCGTAACGCCATGTGACATTTAGCGTTCAGTGGAATGTAATTTTTTTGAACGACACCCTGTCAGTCTTCGGTATTGCAGCTGTCGTTTTAGTTCAGTTAAACGACTAGTAAAACGCTACTTTTTGGCGACTTTAAATTTGCAAACGCCTAGACTGTTTTACTTGAATAAAAATGTAAGTTGTAGTTGGTTTCTTCTTTTTTCTTAAATAACTTTTATTTGACTGAATTTAGGGTGAAAAAAAGCAAATCAGGAGCATATCGATGGAGCAAAATCCTCAACTTGCAACAAATTTTCGACGGGGTGTTTCCCAAACGGAGGACAAAAAAAGAATGAATAGCAGTTAGCGGTTAGAATTGAAAAAGGATGCCAGAAGTTAAAATAATTGAGAAACGAAATCATTTCATGCCGTATTTTTCATGTGTGTATATTTTAAAGGTTTGGCTCGATGCAAAATTTTAAGTTTAACAGAATTAAACAGATTCTGTTCAGTAAAAAAGCAAATGGAATTCACTGTAGTTGTAGTTGTAAAGGATTCTTCTTTCTCTTATCAGGTTATTTTTTTTTTTTCAATATCCTGCGCCCGTCGTTGTAATCACTATACCACTATATCTCACTGCAATTAACAGAAGAAAACTATTCATTTGCATTTTTTATTCAAAAACAATTTAAATTTCACGACAAAACCAGAATTTCTATTCAAATCCCAATCTGTCATGATCAGCTGATCATGTGGAAGGCGTTTGGATTGTAATTAAGTGGCGTTTAATGCTATGTCCGCACCTGAGAGTTAACCTGGGTTATCTCAAAACCACAGAATAAGGAATATACAGAAGGTCATCTTCCACCATCTCCACCCGCAAAACCCGCAAATTTCCCAAAAATGAACTTGAGTGAACAGGAAATAGTTCATTTGAAAAGTTCATTGCTGAGGTGAAACTCTCAGAAAAAAAAAATAAGAGTTTGACATTTGACAGACAGCAAAAAGTAAATAAATTTACTGAGGACATCGCAAGAACCAAAAGGCAAGTCTTTTTTATTCGTTAATAGAATACTTAATATCTAACTTAATTGTAATTTATAATTTAATAAACAGTTTTTTCAGGGCTGCTTTGGTTAGATCCATTCGTCTAGCAACTGAAGCGAAAGACGTAAGGAGATTTGCTAATGAAACTCAAGGGAGATTCAACAGTGACAACAAAATGGTGTAGTATGCTTTCACATCGCTAATCAAAAGTAAAATTTAACATTATTTCAATTTCAGGTGCTTTTCAAAGGCATTCTCTAACATTCGATTGGGTTAGAGAATATTTTCATTTGTCCCAGGAGGCAATACTTGCCAAAGTTTGCTGTTTATGGTGCAGTTGCCTCCATATTTCATGTATATGAGATACAGTATCCAAGATCGCATACGAAACACTGAATATTTCAAGACTGCCTTGCAAACAATTCGCCAACTTAAGGGTATTTCAAAGAGTACTCCTTGTTTCACATCAACAATTGATCAGTAGTTTCCTGGTGCTGTTAGCCTTCTAGGTGAACCTATTAGAGAAATAGGTTTCGATCTAGCTGATGAAAAAAAGAACTTTTGTGACGGACAAAAGGCATGATTCGAAGTTTCAGTGAAAGGACCTAAAGACAGTGGTAAGGTGCACTTATCATTCATAGATTCAGTACCTAAAAATGTTTTGTTTCAACAGACACCATATATTTTTGGGCTACACAAACGGATGAACTTGAATGGGTACTGGACAAGTTAGATTTAGAGGTTAAGTCACATCCTAAGTTTTTATTAACTTATCCTTAATTGCAATAATTTAACAAATAAACTTTCTTAGTGCAGATTTTGAAAGTGTATCTCTTTATTATATGTTCGGTTTTGTTTTACACTGAAGCTTTTTTAAGACAAAATTTAGGCAACGAAGAAAATCAACAACGGTTTTTTTCTTTTGGAGCAATTGCATAGTGACAGGAATGATGTGCACTTACTTTTAGTTCAACAATACTATCGACTAAATTCAAAACGTGTTTTAAACGACTAGGCCCAGGGGCTCCTCGCTCTGTTGCGTCACCCTATTTATTTTATAAATACAAAAAAGTATGTCTCTTCTGTTTATTTAAGATTAACAAATTGACAACTTCATTTATACTAGCTTTTTTTTTATAAACTAGCATTTCGTTTTTATACAAAAATTTCTTTTAATTTGTTTCGACTCATCAATCCGAGTATTCAAATGAACACAAGTACTTGCGACGATTAATTCGAATACTTATATACACAAAAAATTAATTAAAAAAATTACATAAAAAACCGATTGTGAAACCAAATCGACGGGCCAATTCAATTCAGTCTGTGCTTTTGGAAACTTGGTCCAATCAATTTAAGTTCGGGTGATTGGGAGTTGTCTGCGCATAGCCTTAAATGTTGTGTCCGACATCGTTTGGTAGTTTTCGGATATTGCCAGTTGGTACGCGTTTTCGGCTTCTTCAATTAGGCGAACAATCTCTCTGGCTGTTTGTTGTTCATTAGTTACTATAAGCGCATCGCGGCACTCTTTTGATGACACTAACTGCATATTACCGTCTTGGTAGTAATGATCCTAGAATTGGGTTGCATGAAGCATTTTTCGGATTGGATGTTATTTGTTTAGTTTCTTTATTTCACAATCCTATACTTTTAAGACACCTTTGAGCTCCGCACTTTCACTGCCTGGTTGAAAGCTGACGTGCCACTGAGATCGCCATCGCCCGTTCCAGTTTTCCGGCTGAAACTGATGATCTTCAATACAAATGGTTTATGTTATTTTGCCACCTTGTGACTAGCCAAAAACGGAGCAGACCTAAAAATAATTTAACATGGAATTTTATTATTTCTGGTGTTTGGAAAGGTACTTTGCACCTACCAATTCTAATCCTTAGTTGTACAAGGAATTTGTTTTTACTGGTGCATTATTGGCAAGTCGTCAACTATCTGTTGTTGTTTGCGTATTCAATTCTGTCCGCCAATTGATGGTACCGCCCATTCCATACCGGCCGAAATTAGATAATTTTCAATTCAATAAAGAATTGTGCTACACATGTTTCTTGGTGAAGATTTGTTGCCGTTGGCAGCAGCTCCCATTGACACTGAGTAGGCAACAGATGAATGGCATTGATGTTATTTGAGAGGACGGCTTTGGGAAACCTCTATCTGAAGTTGTCGTTCTACGAGACATAAGACTTGCAAAAACAAAATTCTAAACTAAGAAAAACACTCACCTTCGCACTTTATAGAAACAGCTTGGCAAATCCAATCCTCTTCTATGTATACAAATGCTGTTGATATTTTTTTAGAGACTAAATTTGGCGCAGCAAAGGCAAGAAGGATGGAAAAATATTATTTTAACTTTTGCAACGAAATAGGTTATTTATTTGTCTGCGAAATGTCATTTTTTTACTTCACCACAGAGTTTTTTTCGAGTGGTGAGTTTAAGGCTATGTGTGCACTGTTAAATTTAAGAAGTGTCTGCATCAGTTTGCAGTTTTTATTAATTTTTTCAATTTTTTAGTTAAATATTGGAAAAAATTGAAAACAAAGTTTATATCTGATACTTTAATGAGTTTTTCTACATTCTAGACTGTAAAAAAGCTTAAAAATACCGATTTTTTTCCAAAAAATTAAAAAACGTTAAATTTCGGAATTGATCTCACCTCAACCGTCTTTTTCCACTGACCTCAGTTTCCTGCCCGGGGGCTTCCGGCCCGGGGGCTTCCGCTAAGTTTTAGCTTGTAGGCAAAATGAACTTTTTGGATGAAGATGACCTTCTGTATATTCCTTATTCTGTGAACCAAGTGGTTTGCCATACAAAACGAAACCTTTTAGTCACAGGGTTTCGAGATAACCTACTCGAAACCAATCGCGCTGAACGCACTATTTCCAATATTCCACTGAATTTGACATTTAAGAGAATGGAAGTGAGTGGAGAGAGAATGAATTCTCTCATACGTCGTTGACGTTCTGCTCACACTTTATGTCTGTCTCTTTTTAACTTAAGACAAAAAGATAAACTCAAAACTTTTTGGCATATGCGGACACTACTTGGTTAACTCAAACCAAACTGGAACGAAACCCAGGTTATCTTCAGGTGCGGACATAGCATAAGGAACGTAATACCGATACTTAAACGCCTAAAAAGTGACTCGACAAATAAAGTGACTGTTGTCACTCAAGTGTAACGCCTTTCATAATAGGGGTGATTTATTTTAATTTTTTTTATTATTTTGCGTGATTTAATTAAATTTTCATAATTAATGTGTAGTTGGCAACCTTGTACCACAAAATATATTATGAAGATCTAGATAATACCAAAACCTTTAACTCGGCTTTTATATTTTGATATCGTATTTAGAACACAATCGCAAGTTCGTGCGACCCAGTCGTGCCCATTTTTTCCTTATGCGAGGAATGTAGGTACAGCTGACTTTAATGTGGATGGAAAAATGATGGAACATACAGCGCATTTGTACTTACTTTTACCACAAAAACATTCGATCTAGTTAAATTTTCTTTAGTTCTTTTTATTATTCACTTCAACAAGAGAATGAATCATTCTCAATTTATGTCCATTCAATAGCTTACTCAATCTTCTTTCATACACAACTGCATTAAATCTATTTAATTTTGTTTAATGGAAAACTACTTATATAGAGGTCTCTACAATAAATATAAATAAATCTATTTTCTATATATTATTTGCCGGTATAAGTACACGTATATATATCTATATATACTATATATATAACTATTGATAGTTCTACAACTAAAATAAACTAATCCATTAGTCAACTATTAATATTTATGCAATAAAAAATAATATGTACTAAGTTTATATAAATATTTTTTTTTTGGTTTTCATTCAACAAAGATAATTTTGGAAAGAGTTTTTTGTTTTGTTTTGTATAAGTAAATAGTTTTGAAAGAAAAAACAAGAGTTAAGGGAGATCTATAAACTATAATTTACTAACTATTTATGAGCTACATAGAATAAGATTCTAATTTCATTTGTGTGAATTAACATATCTTTTTGTTTAGTTTTTTTTTTTTCAATGATGTTACACTAACATATTTGTAAAAACTTTACTTAACTAATATGTTTATATGAATTGACATGTGAAATTTTTTTTTTTGTTTACATAAAATTTCGCTAATCTCATTTAATCTTAAGTTTATAGTTTTTGGCACAAAATATTTTGTTTTTTTTTTTAAGTTTTATCTATTTCCAACTAGATGTGGAGTTATCGTTTGTTATTCAATTAATTAAAGCACTTTCCTATGCTCTTTTTGGTCGGATTTTGTTCATTTTTGGCTTCTGATGTAGTAAGCCTGAATTTTGCATTTTACAAAAATTCATTTTAGAGGGGAAAACAGCTGTTCAAAAGCTGGGAAAAGGTGGAAAATGTCTAAGAAAAAGATAACTACTACTATACTGAGTACATTTATACTGAGCATGAGTATATCTAAATGAGTAAATGGGTGACATTTAAGAAAAATCGCGTACTGACACATGATGCTAGCCAATCTCTGAAAAACACTCCAGTCAAATGCCTTAAGGTAATGAGCAGTTCCAGAGGCTCGGATGATCAAAGATTTTTATAAAAGGGAGTTGTAGAATCAGCGAAATATTCCAACGCACAGCACCAAGGAAGGGTCTTGAGTCCTCTGCTCTTTATTATAGTTTCGGCTGAAGGATAAAGTACAGAACACAAAAGTACCTACATCAACTATTTTATACTAGCGATGGATCTGTGGAAAGTCTAAACCATCTTCTGTGACAGAAAATCGGTTCCTAGTTTGAATGGAAGCCTCTACACATCGGTTGTGCGTGTAGCTCTCACATACGGTTAACAATGTTGAGCAATGTACAGAAAGTATGAGAGTAAGTTGACTGTAGCTCAGATAAAGTGTATGACAGAAGATCAACACAATTTATCAATCACGATAAAAAAGTTAAGCACGGCCGTCTTCAGTTGATGCTGTCATGTTTTTAAAATAGGGATCCGGAGAACACCGTCAAAAATGCAATATCAATCAAGAATCCAACATGATCGAGAAGAAAAGATTGAGACAAGCTGAAAAAGTATGGCACAGAACAAATGCAACATTGGCCTTAGATTTGGTACATTTCGAAAAAGGGTTGCTTGACGGATCACTAGTAAGAAACAATTTTTCTTCTGTCAGAGGTTTTTAAAATTCTTGCTAGAATAATAAGACCTAAATACCTATTTTTTGTACTTCTTTTGTAATGGCTGCCATGATACCAGCCTTGGTTACCAGCTCTCACCATCTGTAACCTGATACAAGAAAATAGAGGACATTCACAACGGAAATGGTGCACGGTGTCGCGGAACGAAGTAAATAGGTGGAAGGGTTGTTGTCACGGTACTCGTAGTAATCAGCCCTATCACAGATTCTATCGTAATCGAAAAAAGTCAAAGATTCCCGATGTATCTATCACATAATCCATTCGGAGTGGAACGAATTTCGAGATTCGTAGATTCGGTATCACCAAATCCAAGTGGAATATAAAATCGTCGTCTTTATATACGAAAGATGTTGAGTTTTGCAGAAAAATGTGAATGATCTTGTACATTTGGCGTAAAACAGCTGATTTCGATAATCAACATGGCGGTATCTAGTGTGGCAGTTGGAAACGCTTTCTTCGATTCCCTTCGGATTTTGTGATGATCAATTTTCGTTGTTCGTAACTTAGCTTTCCGTCTGGAAGTTTTCTACGATGGAATCTGTGATAGGGCTGAATGTAACTGAAAAAGAAAAAAATAATAGAGTTACTGCTGATATTCGCAGGACAAAGACAGTTTACCATCACTTTAGCTATACCTTTGAGCTTAGATGATGGCTCAAAAGGCAATGACTGCTACTTTGCGAAAATTATTCATTCTGAGAGTGCGAGACTTCAAAAGCTATCATTGATCAACTCTTCTGTAGCACAGACCGGTATAACCGTCTAAGTCTTGGCTACTTTTCTTTAGATTCCATAATTGAAGGTCGAGATCAGTTTTTTGAATAAAAATAAATTCCATTATTGACCAAAATATGTTCGGAATTGAAGTAGTCTGCTTTCTGCTAATAAAACGAAACGAATTTACAAAGAAAAAGAGTTCGTACTTAACTTCAATCGTCGAATAAGTCCCTATAATTTTTACTGTTGGCAACACCATATACTCGTCCAACTATGGATTGACATATAAATCTACTGCAGCCATTACTGATGGTAGGGATTTTATTTATTAGTCTTGAACTCATTTCCCACTTTTGCATTATAAGTCTTGTCTGAAACGTATTTTCAATCCACCGACGAGTCTGAAATTGTTAAATTTAATTCTAAGTTTCTCGGTTATTTCTGGCGATAAAAGCTTTAAAAAATTGATAAATGATAAAATCCAACTGCCTTCGTTCAAAAACAGCATTGGTCTTAACATGCGCACATGTGGGATATAGTCGTCGAATTTGGCTCCAACCCGGTAGTTACCGTTGCGATCTTCGTTCTACAACAAAAATTTTAAGCGTAATTTTGAAGGAAAATTATAATAAACCAAATTGCTTCACTACACCTACTGAATTTCCATCTCTACCGTTAAGGATCTTCCAAGCCAATCAAAATTTATTATAGAAAAAACCAGAGACGGCCAAAAATAAATAACCAATTTTGGCTCCAACCCGGTAGTTACCGTTGCGATCTTCGTTCTACAACAAAAATTTTAAGCGTAATTTTGAAGGAAAATTATAATAAACCAAATTGCTTCACTACACCTACTGAATTTCCATCTCTACCGTTAAGGATCTTCCAAGCCAATCAAAATTTAATATAGAAAAAACCAGAGACGGCCAAAAATAAATAACCAATTTTTGTTCACAGGTGTGTTTTCTTATGCTAAGGATGTTATGAAACTTGTTTGTAGAAAATTTTATCAAAAAACTATTTTCAACTAATCTATTCCGTATAATTTATTGTTTTACCGCCCATTATATAACGGTAGTTTTCTTAGTTTGAGTCTCTGTGCTGGCGATTTCAGTACTTTTCCTTTCTAAACAGTGCTCTCGTTCTTACTGGTTGTTGGTGTTGTGGACACGAATGCTTTCACACTTCCTGTAGAACCATTACTGCTTCCGCTAAATTTATTTACCGGATATACAGAGCTTTTCCGTTTGACAAAGCTCGGGGATGGCGACGCCGAAGAAGTTCTTTCCGAGAGATTCGCTAAAAGCGGTAGTGACTCATTGCGCGAAAATATTCGTTCCTCGGTAGAATTACGCTTGCGTAGTAGGTTTGAACGTTTTTGTACTTGTGCTTGTAGAAAACTATTGCTCGTCACTTGAGGAACTGGCGAGGATTCTTGAGACAAGAGGGAGACATCTTCCGATGTTGTGTCGATCACTATTGGATCGTAAACGGGAAAATGTGATTCTAACACACCAGGACGGCGTTGTTCTATTGAATCTACATCCACGACAGCGTGACCATTTGTTGGATGCGCTATTGGTGGTGGAGTTTGCAGACGGATGAGATTTTGTGGAGTTGAAAACCGATCAAGGGACGAATTGGCACTGTAGTAGGTGTCCAGTGATCCAACGTTGGCTACTGATTGGGGCACTGTTAATTTCTGGCATTGGTCGTGTTCCTCCCGATGGCAACAGGTTGAACCACTGTTACATGGACAGCATGGACAAGAACTGCCACAATCACGATCAAGGATCTGACTATCACTGAATGTAAGTTTTTTGCCTAGCTTCTTGATATTCGGCGATCCTGTATCATCATCGATTTGATCGGCAGATTTGGAACTGTTTTTTCGCTTCTTGTTTGGCAAAGACTTGGAGTGACTCAAGGAAAATTCAAAGCTTTCATCACTCGAATCATCCCGACTGCTACTACGCATTGGTATCACTCGAGGGAAAGTTACAAACACTTGACCCATTCGCTTGTATTGGTCCAAATAGCGAGAGTCATCGGCGCAACTAGAAAGGTTTTCGGTGAGTTTAGGAGCTCGGCGGAGAATTTTCGGAGTATGCAGCTGAGATTCATAAATATCTTCCATCAATTCTTGGTTACCATTTTCACTGATCGACATATTCTGCAGATATCTCTCAATGCTGTTTGCTAAGCTCATGGCGGCACTTGTGCGGGACGAAATACTTGAGATCTCAGACAAAGTTTCAGGGCTGGCAAGCGGAGCGAGACCAAACCAATCATCGTGGATTAAATCCACAGCATTTGGACAGTCTGAAGCTCGTCGAAACAGAGGCAGTGGTAAGCTCGTTGGCTTCTTACCCACTCTGGCGGACTGCTGCCTATGAAGTATACTTTTCGAGGGCAGTTTAGGGGACGGTGACTTTGCAATCTCTGAGTAATTAAGAACCATATCAAATGCTACTGCCTTAGGCTTGTGCAGAACGGGACAATCTAATGGTGGGCAGTCGGTCATAATAACTGTAGTCGCTTCACTGGGCACCGAAGGACTACGTCCGTTGGTCGTTTGGCTCTCGTCCATCATGCTTGATATGTCATACTGGTGCATTGAAGAGCTCAATTGGCTACGACCAAAAAGACTACCCGCTATGGAGGATGCCTTACTTGAACCGGCACCGATTGACAACGGTAGAGAAGGATGCATATCGATGGGGCTCTGCAAATTGGTAAACGATGTTTCGAGACATAGTTTGTGTGTGGTGTTTGGCGTTGAGACGGAATTCGTGATGTTGGAAATAGGACTTTGCGCTCTGTGATTGATTGAACAATAGTCGTTGGTTGAATGTATTCCATTCGAGGTGAGTACATGATCTAGGGTTGCATCATTCGACAATGTGGAAAAGGCGTTCGATGTTTGTCTTTGTGGTTTTCTAGGTCCACTTGTAGTTACAACCTGGAGGAAAGGAAAAGGAAATTATTAATTTTAATCTTGAAAAACTATATATTAATGATGCTAATTAAGATAGACTTGAGTGAATCACAAAATTCAAGTGAATTTGTAAAATGGAAAAAAAGATTAAAAATGAGGGGACATGGGGCTTCTAACAGCTCACACCGATAAACTAACGTTGCTATAATCACACAGTAATCGACAAAACACGCTTAAGCAAGTGCAACAAGACAAGAAAAAGGCACAATTAAAGCAATTGTGCATACATAAAAATAAAATTTAGTAAACATATTTCTGCACAAAATGGAAGCAACATTCTGTCTTAATATACAAAAACAGAGAGACTTGTTCATTTTTCTAAAATCAAATTAAAAAAATTATCTGACTGCAGTCATAAGTTTAAAATAACAAAACTGTCCCTACTAACACGTTTTGGCACGGAGAAAATCAAAAAAATAAATAAAAAGGAGACTGGTTGAGCGAGATCCGTTCATAAATTTTGTCGTGTTCCTATTTTCAAAGGAGGTGCTGTCTTGGCTCAAAGAAATCGTCATATCCTCCACGGATATTCGGATCTTCTCAGACAGCCAAGCTGCCCTTAAATCTCTTGCCTCTGTCTCTACAAAATCCATCACGGTCCAAAATTGTCAGATGTCTCTGAGGGAGATGTCAAATCAGTTTAACATTCACCTTTCATGGGTGCCAGGGCACAGGGACATACCAGGCAACTGTATGGCAGACGAACTAGCCAAAAAGGGCACGACCACTTCCCTACGCTCAGAATGGAACAACATAGGTGTACCTATCGCTACATGTAAACTCCTGCTTAGACAGGACGCTTCAAGGATAACAAACACTAGATGGACTGAGAGTAATACATGCCTTGCAACCAAAAAAGTTTGGCCGTGTGTGGACTCAAAACGATCAAAGAGTTTGTTGTCCCTGAACCGTCTGTGTCTAGGTTCTACCATAGGTGTTCTTACAGGACAATGTCTAATAGGGAGACACGCTAAAAGACTTGGTGTGTTTTCCAATGATTTCTGCAGAAGCTGCATGGATGAGGAGGAGGAAGAGACCGTTCAACACCTTCTTTGCTCATGCCCTGCACTGCTTCATAGGAGGAAGGCTCATCTCGGTGAATTCTTCTTCGATGATACTAGCGACCTAGCGTACATAGACCCTAAAAGTCTTTCAAAATACATTAAAAGTTCCACGTGGTTCGACTAGCAGGTGATTAACAGGCTAGTACCGTAATGGAAGATTAATAAGTGATTAACTCGTTAATCTTACATCGGGTTTCTGAGATCAGTAGGTGATTAACTTGCTGATCTCTGTGGTATCACAATGGGCCCTTGCGGCCTAAGTGTGTTAGGCAATGTACTCATTGACTGACAGCCACTTCCACCTAACCTAACCTAACCTATTTTCAAACACAGTTTTAAGTTTCTAAAACTTCCTCGCATATCCGTATTACGAAAACCTTTTTTACGAAAAGAAGTCAAGAATAGAGAATAGAAAATTTTTATAGGTAGAAAAATAAGAACAAAAAACAACACTTATAACGAGGCAGAGCCTCGGAATCCAACATTTGAGTCACCTACAATCTTATGCCAATTCCAAGCGGCTAGTTGAAAAAGCGTTTTCACTGCAGTTTCTTCTCAGGACTTGCCAAATACTCGCAAAAGAGGAGTAAATGGCAAATGAATTCAAAATATGAACTACCACATAACAGACAGACATACTCATCGTATTGAACAGCACGTGCAATAACACCAACTGCTTTACAAAATGTATCTTGGCCATAAAAATAATAAACAAATATATAAATAGGGTGGTGGAACATAGCGAGGAGCTCCAGGGCCTTCCCATAACGATGCCTTGTGAAAGAATGGAGGGGACCTACAATTTTCTGCGATTGGAGAGCACGTATGTAGCTCTGCGCCGAAAAGATTTTTTGATTTTTTTTTTTTTCAATAGGATGAATATATTTTAAAGTGGAATAAATTCACTCAGGGTGACCAAGTGCATTACTTTCAACCATTCCTTGACGTGGAGTGGAAGAGGCTCTTACACTCGTGATAGGTGAAGCTCTGAGTTGGATGCTTATGTGAATTCGGACCTCAAACTCCATCATAATAAGCACACATACTAACGCTTTGTTAAGTCACTGGCACGATTTTAAGATAAACGTATACAAAACTACTAAGTAATACATGATGTTTAAAAATTGCTCGGGCATGTTGGTTATGACAAAGAACAGACATGCCATGAAAAAGACTTCTTCTTCACCCTTCGACGATGAGAAGTGACTTTCTACATATATGTATACAAAAGCAACACTAACTTCACAATGCTAAACCTATAAACACATTTTCTCACAAATTGATTGAATTGAATTGTTATTATTTCTCTCTAACGGATTCCTTTTTTTTTGGCGAATAGAATTTATAAGTGTTCTTAAAAAAATTCAAAGTTTCTACGATTCCTTTTTTCTATTTGACCTGTTCGACGTTTACTATCTTTTCCAGAATTTTTAGAGAAGGTACTAACTTAGATTTTAAAATAAACTGCCAGTCCTAAAGTGTTAACACAAAAACACAAATCAAATTGTACGAGGTTTTTTTCAAAAACTAAGAATACTACAAAAAGTTTTTTAATGGCGATATTTTTTGTTTAGGTTTTTTTCTTTTTTCATTAAAATATAATTTTTGTGAGAAAACAAGTCTTACCATTTGGTCAGTTTCAATTTTCAATGTTTCACTTAACATTGATAAAAGTTTTGAAAAATTTGTTTAGATTTCCTTACATTTGTTTCAAAAACTGATATTCAACGCTTATCAAATTTATTAGAAACCAATTGCTTAACAAACTTAAGGAAGTAAAGGATTAAAAAAAAAAAATTCAATTATGGCCTTGAAAAGGGAAGTGTTTTTTAAAGCAACTTTTCTCTTGCTAATAGAAAGGATATGATACATGTTTTTTTTTTTAACTAAAGCACGGATAACACACGTCTGGTGAATCGAGTTCCCGCTACTGCTAGCGGCTGATCAGCTTTGTGGGACCACGAAATTCACCACACTCGCTGTGAGCCATTTAGAACTTAGCAGTGGCTGACAAAGTTGAACATGTTGAACTTTTGGCTGCTAGTAGCGGCTGCTGAAATAAAAAAAATACTGCTAACACTTTTCATTAAACATTTGTGTCAAATATCATAAATAGGTATAAGAATTAGAAACAAAGCTCAAACGACATTTTTTGTATAAATTTCTATAGCTCTTTGCTGAGAGAATCTAGCGATTAGCAGCCGATAGTGTGACCGTGCTGCCAGCCGTTGCCTGCTTCTGTGCCCTGTGTGACTCGTTCTTTACCAATACGTCTTCGGATTTTGTTTTATATTTATCTTAAAGATCTGAAAGCAAGTTTAAATAAAACAACAAAAAGGTTGTTTTTCAAATGCTTCGTACTTGTTTTTTCATTCTACAGACTGCACGAAATAAGTAACAACACAATTACAAAGGTTAAATTTCTTACATTCAAAATTTTTGAAAAAAATATAGTTTCGAAGAAAATAAGAGCAGAGACATTTTCAAGGCCCAAGAAAAGCAATTCTCTGAAGCGTTTCTGGAGTTCGTATCGCCGAAGTAATGTCGGAAATAGGAATGTGAATGAAATAGTTGACTGTGTATTTTTGTCTTTGAAAAACATTGTTTTGTTCGTAAAACCAAAGCGCATTACGTGAATTTTATAGTCGGTGTATATTTGGGCAAATGGGTTTTGGTGACGTAATTGATATTTGGTATTATTCTTTTTGCTTTCATCTCTTTCGTTATATCATGGTTGCTCTGATTTTTGTCTAGATTCAAAACGAAAACCGAAATTGATTGAAAAAGTATGTTCTTATTTCCGAACGGATTCACTTCTGGTGTTATGACATAAAAACGTTTTAGAAATTAAATTTTAGTTGTAATTGGAGCTAATTACTATTTTAGTACAATGCTTCATCATAGTGCTTTAGCTTTACATATTTCATCAACCGAATTAGTTCCTCTTACAAAATGATGATCAAATTGAAAACGTACAAATTGGGAATTGAGAACTGCCTAAACTCTAAAACAGGAGGATGTGGTATCCGACCGAAAATCAGAACAGGGATATTTATTCGAATTCGATTATTAATTTTCCATATGTATAAAAATAAATAGGGTGGCGCAACAGAGCGAGGAGCCCCTGGGCCTAGCGCATTTCTCACAACCATGCCTTGTGAGGGAATGGAGGGGACCTACAATTTTTCGCCGGTTCCGAACGGCTAATTGAGAATGCGCTTTTCATGGCAATGAATTTACTAACGGAGGACTTGCCAATTCCTCGCGAAAGGCGATACCCGTGGAAAAACATTTTTGCATTTTGCCTCTGCTGGGATTCGAACCTCGAACCTCTGGGTTAGCAGGTGGACATGCTAACCATTACGCCACGGGTACCACCTCTATATGTATAAGCGTACGAAATTGCACTGTGACTTTTCGGCGGATTCTGTTTTCGATAGGCGATATTTGCTTTTTTTCAGTTGAGTTATTACACTATAAAAATAAATTTTTTCTTTAAAATCAATTGAATATAATTATAATATTATAATAATTAATGCTAAAGAATAAAAAACGGATGCCAACGAGTTTTTCAAGTAAACGAAAAAAAACTGATTCCAAAAAACTAGCTTCCCGTCATTCGGAAAGTATAAAAAGAACAATTTTCCACTTCCCTTGAATCTGATGTAAGAGTAAATCGAGGCGAGCCGAGACGAAAATATCAAATTCAATACAACTCGAGACATAATTGAGAGTAATCGATTCGATTATAGAAAAATGGAATGCGTTCTCATCAGATACTTCAAATGACAACATAACACTCATTTCTTGCGACTTCGCACAGAGCGAGGGAGTGTCACCGATAACCTAGACATGATTAATGGCTTGGAAAAACTAGCTTATAACCACCGAACACCGATAAACGACCACAAATGCTGCAAAGAGTGATAGCAAATTGAAATTCAAGGTTGGACTACATCCGAAGAAGCCTCGATGGCCATATGCCAGAAACCATAATCAAATAAGAAAGGCAACCAACTATTTAGCATATAAAGCCAAGCGGCAGTTTCAAACATTTTATTTGGGCTTTATTTAATTTGTAGTTATGCACCTTACTTTTGCGGCATTCCTGATTTTGTAGTACCCGATAAAAACTTTTCTTTCTATGGCATCAAATTACTGTCCCTTTAAGAACGGCACTGTTTTTTTGCATATGCCTGTGTTTTCGACAAAGGTATATGCAGGGCTGCCAATCTACTTCATATGTAGTAGGTCTACTTATTTTTTTCTTTTTTTTGGAATGCGTCGGCTACGTGGCAACTCATTTCTACTTCGTTTTACACATCGAAAAAAGTTTCATATAATATCTGTTATATAATTTTTGCCGAAAAGTCATTTGGTTATTGTGAATGCATTCATCGCGAAAACCTTCTGTATGTTTCCAAACACTTCCAACCATTGCAAATGATATTAATAGTAATATCATCAGTATCGGCGCCCGATAGTCACCTATGTTCCTGTCGCAAAACTAACATTAACTAACTGAAACTAACTCTGTATGTCGTCTATCAGACCGTGGTAACCACTGATCAAAGTCAATTTCGAGTCACTGCACTGGTGGCAGTTAAGGAACATCAGTTAGTGCGATCTTAGATGATTGCGTTTTTAAAAGCTCCACGGTGACAAAAATTTTGATGATCTATCAGTCGACAGTAAGTCTTAAATAAAAAATAAATAAATAAGATGGAAGAACAAAGCTTTGGTGAGCTTCGGAGCTTAACGAATTACAGGGACCTACAATTTTATGCTGATTCGAAACATCACTGTTATTAGCTCTCGGAAAACTTGTAATTCCTCGCGTAAGGCGATATCCGAAAAAAACATTTTGAACTAGGATTCGAACCTTGAACTCACACGTAACACGCATGTATATAACGATTTTCACTAGTTTGTGGGCCCAGTTCTATTCTATATCGAATCTACAGTGAAGCTTTTGTCTTTATTGGCACAGAAGTTCGAAAATTAGAGTTAATATTACCGTGGGTGGATTCCTCTAAATAAAGTAATGTTAAACAACTTGGCTACCGTGGCTCTTGATGATACTAAAAATTATTACAGTGGCATTACCTACTTTGGAGTAAGATTTTTGGTATTTTGAATTAGAGACAAAAAGTATTGAGCAGTTTCGCTAATTCAAATAGTTTTTGATTTGAAAATAATGAGTAAATACAAATATGCACATACGATTTATCTCTACAGACTGCCTTACCATGAGTTTTTCCGTCATTACTAGTAATCTTTCAAAACACCTCGGAAAGTTCGTTAAACGCTTTACATGTAGACAAAATAACACTTTATGAAAATCGATCTAACTAATCTTACATATGCCTCAGGTATATATGAAAACAAAACTTTAAATATTTTTCGAACAAATTTAAAAAGATATGAATTAGGAAAAGAAAGTTACAAAAAAAGAAAACATCAAGGGATTGAGCAAAATACACACATCGAAAAATGTTTTCTAAAGAGAGAAAGAACAAAAAACAAAATAAAAATTTTCTTCTTTGAATACCTGGTGTCATAAATGGGTTTCGAATTCAAATCTACGTTAGACGTCGATTCACTTTGGGTGCCATAATTTTTAACAAGATCTTTATGTATCGCGACCTGTAGGTTTTGTATGTGGGATTTTCAAAAAACAAACAAAACAATTAATATAGTCTTCATAAAAACCAACTCAGAAACAGATTGTTTTTTTTTTTTAACTATGTAATTGATTTACAAGCAGGATATAAAGCAATAAATTATATTTCTTAGTAATGATTCTATTTAACAATAGCATTTATAACACCATTAAGGTTTAAATTTAATTCTTTTCGTGTGCTTATATAATTTTCACGATAGTCATCGAACCAATACAAATGTATGATTGCAACGATGTCGTGTATATAGTGGAAAGTGTTATTTTGGTTAAAAAATTTTCTTATATTTTTGTACTTTTTGTTACGTGTAGTGGTGCATTTATTACAACATTACGTGCAGGTTGGGTAATTTTTGCAGACTTTGGTTTAAATTTCACTTTGTTAATATTATACTTAGACAAAAAAAAGGATTCAAAGCTTTAGATTCCGAACAACCAAACAATAAAATAAATTCAACTAAAAAATATTGCAGTGAGAAAATAAAACCAACAACTAAAGGTAATTTTAATTGTAAATATTTAAAATTTTATTCAACAACAAAAGTGCGGTTTTTATTATAACAACAAATAAAGCTTAAATTTATAAAGAAAACAAATAGTAAAATTTTAAAATAAATTGTCTCATTAGTTTGATCGATTGACAACATTAAATACTTTTCGTTTGTGCAGCAACTTACTGTCTTGTTCTTGTGCTTATTAGAATTCAAAATTTAAAGATAAGTTTAAATACAAAAAAAAAATAAATAAATAGAAATAAAACATTACAAGCATTTTTTGAATACAATTTCAAATTGTTCAAATTATACAAAATAAAATAATATGTAACAAAATACTCTCATAATACAAATAATTAAAAAAGCAATTAAATTTATAAACATATCAGAGTAATTTGATAAGCAGTAGGGGACAAAGGTAAGTTGTTTTTAAACAATTTCTGGTGCTTTCTCCATTTTGACATCACCAATTACCTTTTTGAGAGCGGCCAAAACTTTATCTGGCATATGATCTTGTAGCATGACAGGTGATATAAGTACTTCATCAAAGTCTGTTGTGTCAGCCCAAATGGCTTGATAGACGGGTTCCTTGTTTTTCAACACATGTCTGAAAGCAAAGAAAGTTTTAAGATTAAAATTTTTAAAAACTCCTTTTTCTAAGGTGGAAGAGGCACATGCGCAACAAAAAGATGAGTGAGTTGAAAGGATTTTTGTTTCTATGAAGAATATAGTTTCTTATTTAACATGCTTTTGAATTTATTGTCAAAACAAGAGAATAGCTCAATGTTTTTGTTTTGACGTAACTATAGAGAGAATAACTTTTTAACACTTAAACAAATACAAATTACTAAAGAAGTGTATTCATTGAACTCTAAGTAACTGAACAGTTTATTTAAATATACGAGTAGATTTATTTGAATAAATTCTAAACAGGGCATTACTGTATACACCGCACAATTTGGTATGAACGACTAATGCTGGATAGTGTGACCTCTTGAGGATCGCTTGTCCGACTTGTTGAGTGGCCTTCAAATATTTTTGAAAATTTTAAAGCTTGACAGACAAAAATCTGATAATGTGAACTAGAGTCTGTCCAACTTGAGGTACATACATAAATTTCATGTAACAAAATAAAAAATGTTTTGAAAAATTGCGCACTAAAATATAATTTAAATGAAATTATATGTCAGGAAGAGTTTTTAATGTGGATCAAAATTTCGGGAGAATTTAGGGAAGAACAAAGTAAACAACAGATCATAAAACCAAGTCTGCGTAACTAGTTGTTCAGTTTAAAACGCAGCTATTAAAGTTTAAACATATAAATGTATGTAATTATGTATATAAATATGTTTACGATTAAAAAAAGAAAAATATGAGTGATGATAGTGTACAAATTATATGAATTAATTATTTCTACAAAAATAAAAACTGAATGAGCTTTATAAGAAATATATGGTCATATGGGACATATGGGACGGTGGTGTGACATTATGCCAAGCAACATTATACCAGATGAAGAATGGCACAGTGATGCTTTGGCAAAGTGACATTGGGCTAAGCATTATCGTTTGATATAATGACACTTTGTAGAAGTACCGTAGAGTCAAATTAGCTAGTGACATTGGGCCAAATGTAGAAATTTGGCACAATTACGCTTTTGCAAAGTGACGTTAGGCCAAACATGAGCGTTTGTTATAATGACACTTTGGGAAGTGTCTTAGGGCAAAATAGCACTTACAATATTGCTCGAGACTGTACAGACACACACATTCGTTTGGTAGCAAGGTGCGTGTTTTTTTTGTCATCTGTGTTTATAGTCTTTTGCGGCATTATTTTAACACCCGCACTGTGTTCTTAACATTATAAGGGTTGTCATAACACCTTGAAGTGTGCGTAAATTATAAAAAATTACTAAAGGGATTACTAAAGAACTCCCACGCTAATCATTCATAGTGTGAAGGTCTGATGCATTCAATGTTTTGTTTTTGAGCATAAGATAAAGTAATAGTAAGAAATTCGCCTGTGTGTGCAAAAGATGTGTTCTTACTTACATAGTTCAATTTTAAGATACAAGTGATGAACTTTTTAAAAAAAAATCTGCAGCCCGCCGCTTTAAGTACAGCTATAGCTTCCTTTTCTGTTCTTAAAGCAACGGCTGCAGGTTTGTTTTTAGTTCATCTCTTGTATCTTAAAATTGAACTAAGTAAGAACACATTTTTGACACAAACAGGCTTATTTCTTACTATTACTTTATCTTTTGCTCAAAACCTATACATTCGACTGTTGCAAATGATTTTTTAGCTTCTTAATCTAGTTTTCAGTTTATGATTAATCAATTATTTACTTGATTATTAACAAGAGATTTGCATTTTCATAGACTTACTCATTTGTATACGTTCTTACGACTCAAAAATCTTAGCAAGTGTATCTTCATTTGTTTCGTTATATTGAAAAATTAAAAAAGGCCTTTTTGAAGCTTTCCAAAAGGGACACTGTACCAAACGCAAATGTTCGGCCCAATGTCACTTCGCAAAAGCGTCATTGTGCCAAGCTTCTATATTTGGCAAAATGTCGCTTGGCACAGTGCCACGGCACCATACACGTTTCCTGTGAATATGGCAGCATATTTTCTGAAGTGTACATTCGTGAATAAAACGAAAAATGGTTCAGATCATAAACTCTTATTCGTTAATTCGTTAAAAAAGGCATCTTTTTCCGAATTTTTCGTGAGGTCAGTTCAAATTCCTTTATTAAAACTGATAACACATTAAACAGTGACATTTCAAGAATATTGTTTAAAATGTTTACAAAGAAATATTTAAAAAAACGGTAATGGCAGCAATTATTTGGAAGTGCTACGAAAAAAGATGAGTTTCAAGGTGAGGAACACCGACTTTAAAAAAGTGAGTTGTAGGAAAAACGGTTCAAAGCTGCCAGGTAACAATAGCGCTCTTTAACCGAGCAGGTATGAACATATTTATAGCTTCCTGAATTTTGCTCCAATCCATTTGAAATTTTGCCACAATATTCTTAAAGTATTAAGCATTCATTTAAAAATTAAAAAAAAAGCAATTAAAAAATTTAAATACTTTAAACAGTGGCGACTTATAGCGTAGCCATTTTCGGATTACAGCATACATACGTGATCTCACGTATCATGTAGCTATTTATTATTGTGCTAGCAACATTCAATATTCACTAAGTCTATTTTAACTCACAGATGTCAATTATGCCTTTAGACTTATTTAATTTTTTTTTTTGGTTAGCGATTTTCATTGCTCCGTAAAAAGAATTGTCAAATTGTGATGGTCGATTCTGTCACGAGGTACTAGATAACGTCGAAAATATTATGACTATTCTCTTTGATAGTAAAAAAAGTCATGTTTGAGTTCAAAAGCAAGGAATTTTCGATATTACAACGGCAACTGTCTACGCAGTCTTACAAATTTAATAGCAAATTAAAATTGAAATGTGTGCTTTTGAAATTTAATAAAAGAAAATTGAGGATAATCTTTGTTGAGTTAGAAATTCTTGTATACTTTTATTTTTTTAATAATTGCTCATCAGTATAGTCAATTTCATACTTGTATACAATAAACTCTATTTTTTTGATAAGAAAAGACACTGAAATGATAAATGCTTCGTTGGGAGTATGTTTTTCAGTAAAAAAAAAAAAAAAAACATACTAATTACTTGGGAACAAAAAAATTACCATCAGATTAGAAATTGTTCAGGTTTCTCGTTTTGTTTTGAATTGTTATATGCTCAACTGATGGCTTATGCCGTTGGATTGTTTTGCACCAGGAATGTTTTAGTCTATCTTACTTTGAGATCGTATCTGAACGCTGTATAATATTGACGAGGGTTTCTTTTTATTATGACTTAGCCGGTCGTATTCCATTCTTCGTATCTTTTTCTTCGAAATTGATGGTTTTTACGTGAGGGCTTTAACGAATCTCGGCACTTCTAATATGATCAAGGTGCTTTCATAAGAAGCATCTTTATCTGAGCCGCCGTCTACTTACTCTCGTACTTTTTTACATGGTCCTTCATTTTCAACCGCATGAACACATGTGCTGGAGGCACAACCGTGGTGTAGAGACTTCCCTTCAACTTAGAGGTAACTTTCTATCCGGAAGATGTCGGAAATTTTTTTACCTCCATGCTTGAAGTCGTCATCACAAGTTACTTTTGATCATAGTTACCAGAAGCACACTTTCATCCAAATAAATTTCGGGAAAAAGCATGCCTGGATCAGAAAACGCGCAACACAAGTACTCAGCACTTTTTGGGGTAATATCGTAACAAATACATAGTTCCAAAACGACTACCAATACGTCAAGTGCTTCATGGATGTGCGACTGTCGCAAATGTGGCTCCGATTCTTTCCAGGTAATTTTGAAATACTTTTCATATATTTTGGGCAGTATCTCGGCGATGACTTGAATAATGTTGGTTTTGAATGCGTCTAGAGATCGGGGATTAATCGCGTGAGTGCGATAATTTTCATAGCCCCAGAGAAAAAATTATACTGTTGTTCCAACACCCAAGAAGCACATCTACGGTCCTGTGAATAATCAGCAGGCTTCGATTGTCTTAATCATGTAATCGCTGCGAAAGCCAGGGAGTCGATAAAATGGAATCATCAGCAACGCTTGCACTTGCGGCAACAATATTTTTAACCGAGCTTGCACAGGCCTTACGGCATTAGTAAAGCTTTTACTTCCTTCAAATTTACCGATTGCTTTAGTAGTCGGCCCATTCAAAGGACTATAGTAGCCGCGTAATGCGTGAAAGTCCGATAAATCCCTACTTTTGTGCTTATTTTTAATAGTTTAAACGTGTTGTTCGAGTGCTAAGCGATCCATTATTGTAAGTGGCAAGATTGGATTAGTATTAGGTTCGTTCGTTGAATCTTTCAAAGGGTTGACCCAGGTTTCCTTGACAACCCTATGCGAAACGCCAAACCACAGAATCACCACACATTTCTATCACTTGAATAAAAATACATGCCACTTGACAGCCCTCAGCTCGCCCCATCAAAAACCTAGGGAGAGTTGAGAGCATACCCTGGTTAACAACGTAGCTCAAGAAAAACATTCAGTTTGACAATCAGGGCGAGTTTAGGTTTTTCAAAAAACGCTTTGTGGCGACCACAAGGCGACCCCAGGGCTTCAACGAACGAACCTATTGTGACACTTCAAATGACAGCTGAGGTTGCCAGGTGTTAAATGCCAGCGACCAGCTTTAAACCACGAAATGAATGATCATTTAAAGATTGAAAAAGCATTTTCAAAGCAGATACAATTTAACTGGCTCTGTATATGTAGATACAACAATAGGTTTATCCGCAAAACTAATCACAGTTGAATATTGGTCAAAAACAGGTAAAAAATATCCAACATCGAAATATCGTATTTTAAAAATCACGTCGTCACTATATTAAATCTGCTTATAAGTTAACATTAAGCTAAGAAGGAGTGTCCTATTTGTACTCTAAGGTCTCAGTAATCTAATTTGCTTACTGTAACAACCATGCAAATCATGCAAATCCTCTTTTGACACTAAAACAGTTATAGTTAGATACTCAATAAAAGTTTGATTTCCATTATAGTTTTCTATTTGTGATTGAAACATTTAAACATTTATTGTTAACATTATTATTTGCCTACCTCCAACCACTGTCGTATCTTTGTCTGTTGAAAATGAAAAAAAAAGAAACGTTCAAATAAGAATAAGACCTGAAAGCTCTTGCAGTTGTAGATGTTTCAGGTTCGCATGCAAAAATTACGTGTACCTTTCAATACGTTCTTTATGTGTACAAAATAATAAAAATATAAAATTACAAAAAGTATTTTCTTTTTTCAATAATTCAATTTTGTTTTGGGACGAATTTTGTCGAAGGATAAAAATAGTCCTGTAAGCGCTACACCATTGCATTGCTTTGGGAATCGTAGCCATTTGAGGTGTTTGTATACTTTACTCCCGGAGCGATAGTAAGGGTAACGCTTTGGCATTCAAGATTCGCAAACTGATGCTTTTCCACTCCTTAGTTTCAAGATTCGCGAACTGATGCTTTTCCAATTCTTAGTTCAAAGAAACATAACAATATCTACTATTGCATACTTTAAGGACATTTTGATGTTTTAGTGTGGAAAATTTTGATTTTACTTCCTTGTAAATGCACCCGATTTAAATGGGAGAGGAAACCAAGATCCATTAAGTTAAGAACTCAGAGTTCAAAGTTCCAACTTTAATTAACAAAAATATGTCCGGCACTTCATAAAACAAAACGTTTCTTCTGCTTTAATTAGGACAAATTCAATATTTTCAAACCACAAAAAAAAAGACAAAATCCAACACTAAACAAAAAACAAAAAAAGCTTTAAAAAAAAAATTTTTTTAAATAATTATCAGCGTTTTTAAATCTTTCCGGGGCATAATAAATTCCAGTCTTTCACAGCGAAAACACACAAAAGCTGACTCCACAGTGCAGGTGAAACGTTGTCTTCTTTTTAAAACTATGACCTAAGTATACAGGAAACATATGACACAACTCCTACTATTATACCATCGCTATACACCAAAAAGGATGGCTGACTCAGAGTCCTGGCACTGACCAGGACCAAGAGTTCTGGTTGATTTTTAAGTTTTTATTTCGTGTTCTCATGAAAAAATGAATGAGGTGGTGTTTTTAACGCGCTACAGGACATTTTTTCGTTTTGTTCTTTGGTTTTTGTCAAAAGCAAAGCGCTACGAATAACACACTTTCAAGCGGTGGTGGTATTGATAAAAAACAAAATTCAAAAACAACGCACACAAAAAAAAAAAACCAGGAAAACATAAGTTAACTTACTCATCGGGCTTTGGATGGTGTCGAACAATGTGTATTATCCTTCCGGGCGGATACAATGGTTGATGTAGTGTTAAAGCTATTGAACTATCTGTGGGATGAGCGCTTGTCGTTCTAGCTGTACCACGTTCCTGTAATACGAACAAGAGCATGTTTTGTGTTATTCAATTTCATATTCATATTCCATAAAGGTATATCCGCAAAAATACTTTTTGCCGTGGATGGAATACGGATAAAAAGATTATACTCGGTCACTAACCTCTTGATACTGGTTTATATGTGTATCCTTGCCAGACATCTCGACAACGGACGTTGGCTCCGGACCGCAGCAACAACAGATCATGGAACATGATATGGTCTTCCACTGTAAAAGGATGGTACAACAAAAAAATAAAAAAAAGACACAACGCTGAGCACTTTGCTCGATATGATTTTCAAACATCCCAAATGTAGGACTATCCTCCTAATATTGGGATACATTAATAAAATCGTATTGAGTATCGGATGAAGGAGGGCGTTTGGCTGGGTCTTGCAATTTTTTTTCTATACCTAGGTGTACAATTTCTTATGAAGGAGCGACCAATAGAAATGGAACTACATAATTAATTAGTGTCGAACATTAACGAGACCTAATGAAGTACATTTGAATGGCCATGTAGCGAAAGTTTAACTTCAATTTGCAAAAAAGGCTTCATTCTATTAGCAAATACTTTTGATTACACGAATAAGGTGTGCAGCGAAGCTTTAGAATAACACCGCAGCTCCACTCCGCTTGTCGGAAGAGGTGACTTAAGGAGAAATTACATCTAGACAAACACCTCAAAACTTGCCTAAAAAAGTACATGCAGATCCTAGGTCTACACGACTGGATATCAACCGTGTAGTCAAAGAGAGATCAAACTCAAAAATGGAGAATATACGTGCCGAAGAATTTGAAATTTCAAAATTTCGAGTACCTACTATGGAAATATTTGCTAATCGATATTTGCTAATGACACTACCTCGACAGGCACTAAAATTGCTACGCGTATGGTAATGAGTCTGGTTCGAGCAGAAATGCTCGGATCAGAGCTACACGGATTCCGGGGGCTAGTAAAATAATGAGACGAATTGTACGAAGTCTAGAAGTCCCGAGTGAGAACGTTGAAAGCATGATTGGTCGAAGTTATCGAACTGGAAGAGATGATGAGAAGGAGGCGAGTAGAAATGTGTGTCCCCAAGAAACAATGTAGCGAAACACTGGAAACAGATCACGTTTTATGGATGCAAAGACAAAAGGTTACAAGTTGTTCTAATATGTAACAAATCAAGGTAAAAACGAAATCTTATCTTCCTTAAGGAAGAGTTACACGCTGTCCATTTCGTCAAGTGACCGTTCCATGTATTTTGAATTGCTGAAACAAGAAAAGGCGTGCAATATTGTTAGTGCATATGCTATCCACAAAGTGGTTGAAGATATTCACCTACCTGGTGAAGATATCCTTAGTAAACAAGTCACCTGGCCTTATCGTATTAAATAACATGTTAGTCAAACAAGACAGACACCTTGTCACTTACAGTAGCAGTCGAAACGAAGCCCATAAATTGAATACCATTTAGTAATCAAATTTAGAAGCTGTCACCCAGCAACACTGTCTTCTACTGACAGAATTTTTTATGGAAGTGGTGAAAGAGACAAACAAAAGCTACGAAAGTGGTATAATTTGTACGAAGGAAATGTTAAAAATTATTTTTGAATATGAAGAGATATTTGAGAAGCCCCATCAACTCAAGCCCAAATGCATTGCTAGGGAATCAAAAGGACACTTCAGCACGCCAAAGAAACATGGTGGGTGAATAATAAAGCGGTTATAAGGAAAAAAAGGAGCTTTTAAGGCCTGGTGAAAGAGTACCTTAAATAACAGAAACGAAAAGGTTCGCGCCTCGAAAGGAAATAGGAAATACCGAAGCTGCAAAAAAGAAGCGCGAAAATCAAGTGCACCGAACTCCAAGCAAAGAGAATGGACGGCATGTAGCAGGAGCTGGAAGAGGCTCCAATCCCGACTACTGATGCAAACCAAGTTATCCAAAAAATACGGCAACACAATTTGAACAACAACAATGAAGCAACAATTTTCAATACAGCCGCTCAAAAAGGGAGAAATGCTAAAGAAATTCGTTTGCCGAAGCTTCTTATGAATAACGACAAAATTCTGCACAGGTTTTAGTAGAACTGTTTTTGGCTGTTTCCTCGAGAGCATTTTCCATAAGCTGGGCTCAACTTAACAGAAATACCCGATATCACAGTCGAAGAAGTTAGTGAAGCAATTTAGAACTCCAAAAAAAGCAAATGTAATGGACCAGATTCGATACCATATGAGTTTTGGAAAAGATGGGTGACACCGGGATAAGATGGCTCATGATTCTCATGTCCGAGTTCATAGGAGGCGAAAGTCCACCTAAGAAATGGAGAAAAAGTAACCTTTTACCAATACTCAAATGGAAGGGAGATACACGAAATTGCTATAACTACCATTCTAAGCTGATGTTCTAAACCTTGACCATTTTCAACCGGGTTTTGGGTAGCGGATGATAAAGTTATCTAGAAACAAATATGTCTCGGGCAAATCAACAGCAGATTCAATTCAAAGTGTGAAGATCCTAATGGAAAAATATCGTGATTCCTCAGATGATTTACATGTTGTGCTGGTTGACTTTAAAAAAGCAATAGATTGATAACCACGAGATCTAATATTGGTGGCCCTCAGAGAACGAAGAGATCCAGAGGCCTACCTGCGGATGACTTAAAATTTGTGTGAAGGAGCTGAGCCGAAGATTAGATGTTCAACTGGAATCACTGAAGCATACCATAAGTGAGGACGCTTCAACCCTGGAACACCCTAATGTGTGGGTAAAACTATACATATAAGAAACTAGTACAGAAACTTGTGTTCCAAGCATGAAAAAATGTAAATATTTGGGATCAATTTTCGATAGTGAAAGAGCCTAAAGACAACCCCATCTGAACAACCCTAGATTACTCAAAGTCAACTTTTTGGACAATGTTCAAAAAGTATGAGAGTGAGTTGACTGCAACTGAGATGAAGATGCTCCATATTGACTGCAGGAGTAACAAAACTTGGTCGTATTACAAGTACCAATACCTGTGGAACCCTGCATGTTTAAAATCCCATCTTGGAGAAAATAGAACACGACCAGTTCAATTGATTATTATGTGCAAGGCTCAGATTCAGAATACCGTCAAAACTCAAATCCAGAATACCGTCAAAAAGTCAATATCGTACAACTTTCAATCAAGAAAAAAAAAAACCAAAAAGGTAGAACAAAACACTCTCGATACAGCCAAACGAAACGAAATCTGCTTTAGATTGGCCTTAGATGTGGTAGAATCCAAAACCGGGAGGTTTGCCGAAATATTCTGACCCCGTAACGCTGAAAAACGAAGAAGAAGAAGAAGAAGAAGACAGAATGCCCTTTGACAAGATTAAAAAGCAAGATTCGAGATTTCACTACGCTATTGAACAATGAATAGAAAAACTTAAATTAATTAACTAACTTTTCCTTTTAAAACAAATTGGTAGTAGTAGAGGAATCCAGGCTTTCTATATCCCCACCCATACCACAGATTTTGTATCCAATAATACGCAATTTTTCACTCTTTTCTGCCGAGCGAATGACTTTGGGGAATTAGTTCCACAAATTGATTTTACTAAATAAAAGTTCTTAAAGACCTAACACCTATGTAAGATTCATTTGAAAAATAGCAAACAATGAATTCCCCGATTGCAAATTTAGTTTACTCTGCATCTTTAAGGACGTGATAGTTTAGCATTTTCATCGAACCTACCTATACGAATCCACACGGAATGAAAACATTTCCCATCAAGAACGACAAAATCTCAATGAATTCCAAGCACGTTTGGTATTTTGCACAAAATACCGTCACAAAATATCCCCTCCACACTCTTCCTTCACTCCATCCTTTGCCCGGCAAACAACTTTGATTCAAGAAAAGGTATACATATGTAGATATACTCATACTTACTTTAGGATCAACGCTTCGTTGTATTGCATTTATTAAATCGGCACGAAGCGCCTCCATTTGATGTAGTCCAATCCTAGGTACAACATCTTTACCCAAAACCACAGATGTTATAAAAGATTTCGAATACTCTACAGCTGGCATACTATAAAAGAAGAAACACAATAGAGGGAATTGTTCAATTAAATCCTTGGATGAAACAAAACAAAACAAAACAAAACAAAAAAATTATTCCTCACCTTAAAAGCCCACCAGGTGGGGAATAACTAAAACACTGCAAAGATGGATACTCCGGCTTGAGGAGTATGGCAAGAATAGATGATGTACCAGCACCCAACGAATGGCCAACTAAAACTAAACCAAAAGTTTGTGTATTCCTGGCAGGATTGTATGTGAGGGCTTTTTGGATGAGATTTTCTTCTTCGAGCTTGTTTTTGATATAGATTGCTGCTTGAACCATTCCCTTGTGACCAAGCCAATCGTCTCTAGGTGGATTGAGGGGCAGAACTTCACCCTCTGCATTTAAATCAGTAAGGATGTCCTTCATGCTCAGAGTGCCACGTATACTTATAACTACCTTCTTTTGTGTGTAGTCGACGGCAACAAAGAATGGTGTCTCACCAACATCGACATGATACGTGACGTAAATGATTTCGATGTCACCAACTTGTAGAGTCTTTTTGAGGGCGGCATAATTACAATACCAACAGTTGTCTTGAATGATTTCAACATCATCACTGTGGCTACAACAACAACCCAGGCAGCTACACAGATAGAAAGATTTCAATTAAAGATATGGTCACATTCTTTGAATAGATGGGTAGTCATATTATTATCTTACCGCATTTCGGGCAAGAGATGCCACAAGCCAGACCGATGTATAATGAAGTACATGGGCCAACCGTAAGCGCCTTGTGCGAAGTACATATAATGGATGACTGTTTGAAAAAAATCATAGTTTTTGGTATCGTTTAAAGCTAGGAACTGTGTGTGCTCTGTGATTGGAACCCCACTCAGGAACTCGTACGTTCCATTTTTTCTCTGAAACAAAAAACAAAGAATTTAAGGTTATTTTTGAATGGCATTAATTTCGACTCCGCAAGTATAAGTGGTCCCTTTTTCCATGCTTTGAAATGAAGATCCTCTTTTTTATGGTTCTCGCAATATGCTGGCTCAAAACAAAGAAGATTGTTTAACAAACTTTATCGTATACAACACTGTTTTTTTCCTAAACTCAAATCCAAAATGAAACAATAAAAACAACAACAAAAACTGTTTATAAGTGCATTTAAGTTTTCCAATATTTTGTTTGTATAGAATCAGATAAACTAATCCTTTGCCATCACCAGTATGGATCCATGTTAAGCGCATTTCCTTATGCATGGCAGCACTTTACGGAAGGAAGGAGAGATGATTTAATTTCGCTCAAATTATAACTTTCACAGCTTGTGCATAAGTAGAGTAGGGATTTGTTGACGACTAAAACTTAATCTCCTACGGATGGGAGTTTTAAGTGACAAATAATTAGGAACATAACTAATTAGTTGCGAATTAGGGACTTTCGACTTTAATGAAATTGTTTAGGGATATGCAAAGAGACTTTTTTCTTGTAATTTTTAAGGACATATTGACTCATACCAACACTCGTTCTTAATGAAATTCTTAGTTGTTCGTTCCTTGTTTTTTTTATCTTTCTTTTGCGGCAAAGATGGCCGACTGCCAATACTGCATTCGAAAACCCAAATGATTATAAGTAGTCATTATTCATATTCGACGGTTTCTTTTTTTATAGCAGTAGGTGTCTATCTTTCTTCTTATAGAAGTTGCCATCATTTTTTCCCAAGTTCCCATACAGGAAGTTCTTTGAATTTTTTGTCTCAACTATTTTATATAGCCAAGTTTTTCTTTAAAGACTAGAACATTTTTATTTCATAGGACGTATGTCTTTTAAAACTGAACGAATTAGCGTTCCCGTTATTTTCCCGTAAGAATAAAGCGCTGAAATATAGTCTATGTAGTTTCTCTGGTTCTAGTACATCGCTGTTTCAAATATTATTGGTGATTGGTCAGTAATCAGAATACAGCCTTTCCCAATCTCTCTGGATAGTTTCCTGTAAAAAGATCGAACATTTGTTTTTACTCATTAAAAGTCGACTGTAATACCACTTTAGTTAAATTTTCACACAAAATTAAAGTTGGCAAAAAACAACTTCTTATCTTTTTGAAGCGAATACAAGTTCCTTGCTATTTCTCATTTCTTTATCGAAGCCTTTAAGATAAAACTAGCTGCTGGTGAGTGAAAATGCTTTTAAAAGAAAGGGATTGAAAGACTGTTCTCGAAAGTTTATTGATATTGTCTTCTTTTGCTATGGAAGAAGGAAGGGTGCTACAAGTCTTGTACTCATTCATATCAATTGGTGTAGAATTGTAATTTAGCAAATTAGAATTAAAACAGGTATGTATCTTATTTCAACACGCCCCGATTGCACATCATTTGTTTCATTTCAAAAAAGTTAAAAAAAAAATACAGCAAAATCTTATGTCGCACTCGTACTGATCTAACTGTGAGCATGAGAAAAAATTACATCCCTTATACACTGACTTTCGTCGTTACAAACAAAAAATGCTGCATACCGAAAAGACAAATCAAAAGAGCTGACCTGAAAACTTGATCATTAATTCATTAAAAATAATTGTAGCCGATTGGGATCTGAAGGCATTACACCACATTATCTGTGCCGCAGATCATGTCCACTTGCATTCTGGGAAACAATTTTATATCAGTCAGTATATTTGATGGGCTTTTCGGCACAAGTGCCTTTTGCGCGCCACGCCGTATCCTTTCATTAAATCATTTTTGCCGATCAACACTGTTGAGTGGTTACGGCGTGTTCAATTTTACTGTGCGCCCTTTTAGATGGTTTTGGAGTTAATTTTTTGTTTCCCTCCTTTTTTTTTTGTTTTGTTCTTCATCAATCGTGATCATTGTTAATTTGTCGAACAAGCAGTGAGGAGCGAGGAGCATGCAAAAGGATATGGTGTGTGTTACCACTTACCGTGTTGGCGCACCAATTTTTTTCTTCTTATGTTGTTTGGAGCAGGAATAAATTTTCTTGTTATGTTTTGCGCTGTTAAATGTTGAGATTCCCTGTATCTTAGTTTGAAGGAAAAATGATGAGAGTTCCGTTGAAAAATAATCTTTGAGGGGACGTGGGTAAGATTGGTTAGAGAGTCGAATGATGTATGTATTGCCTGAGATCACATGGAGCGTTTTTTTTTTAAGAGGCGCCATAAATAATTTTCAATTTTGTTTTGCTTTTTTGTTTATCGGATAAATCAATGTAATTTCTGTTCTTCTTTTCTTTATTGCACGCATCGATGTTGATAACAGGGCTTGGAACTTGGGCCATTTTGCGCCAAACAAAATTAATTTTGATGTCAGTTGTTATGTGTGAAAAGAGTGGTAATTGTTGTTTTTATTCGCAGGATTGGTTTGTGTTTTCAGTCGGATAAAGAATAAAATATGTTCTTGTAAATCTGGTTTTTGGAAGTTGACATAAGGTTTGAGAAAAATCGTGTTTTTTGGCTCATTGCTAAGAAGTTCACGGTGTTTTTGCTGCAAAAGTACTCTTCATCGTTGCCTCGAAAGAATTATTAAGGCCTACGTCACATTCAGTTTCTTCATCTTACATATTATGGCATGTGTAATGGTGGATAAAAAGGTTGGAAGGCTCATCTTTCCTCTATGTGATTAGACAATTAAAAGTAAAAGCTTTATTTGAAAAATACTATTTTCGAGGTAAAGAGAGTAGCCGAGGTAGCTCGTATTGCCCACATGGTTAGGCCGAGGCCACGCAGTCAGCGATAAGCGAGCGAGCGAGCGACTGAACGACATGAAAAAATTAAAACAAATGAAATTGCATTGAACTGGCCATGCATTGAGCGAGCGATGAGCGATTTTTTTAAGCGACTGAACGACGTCGCTCTGTCACCAAACTTGTTCTAATTTTTAGTTTATCGCTTAGCGTCAAGAGCAACAGATGGTTAAAGTAAATATAGAAATTTTGATCTCTGCTGTACAAGCTCTTGACATCGGCATTTTAACAACTAATCGCTAAAGAAATGTCGCTCACGAAAAGGCCACTCGTCGCTCGACTTTGTCGCTTAATCGCTGATCGTTCAATTGCTCGCTCGCTTATCGCTGACTGCGTGGCCTTAGCCTTAGAGGAGAGATCCTGAGAACCACGTCAAGAAGTATGTCATGGGCGGTTCCTATACAATAAAAGAAAGTTCTAGAGTCTTATTTGAGGTAGAAACAAATTGTAAGATAATTTACTTTAATATACAAAAAAAAGCATAAGTCATCAAATTAAACAGAATGCTTGTTACTTCTTACGTTGCTTTATTCGAACTGAACTTGAACTGATACTTAACAAACAGATATACCTAAGCTTACGGTTCACATATAAGTGTACATAGATCAATAGGCAAATCATTAAATTGAACGTTTACATAAAAACTGTCTCTTAATCTTTCGATTGTTCTGTTATGGGAAGTGAACAGTATGATGTTAAACATTATAGTTTTCATTTAGGTGCATTAGTACATAAGAACATTAGAAAGCACACAGGGTGTACAAGTACATGGTACATTTAAAATAATAGATAAGGGTCACCTAAGAGCACATTTTAATATTAAGTGTCTCTTACAAAATGCAACTAGCAAGAGTTATTGTCCTCAAAAATGGAAAAATAAAAATACCCAGAAACCATGCAACGTATCTGGGATCATTACTGTTAATCCCACAATCGAATCAGTAGTGGTGTGAAGCAGACAAGTGGATGAGTTGTTTTCAAAATACATCACGCGTTGCACAATAATAAGAAAGAAAAAAGAGACCGACTTGTGACAGTACCAACAACTTTTAATGCTTATTATCTTTAAATTTTAGAATTTTATATCCAACCATTCTAAAGTTATGAAAGCCCAGTCCTCATCATCCACTTTAGTTACACTAAAGCTCACGCTCATAGGCTCCATGAATAGCTACGAAATTTGAAACGCATCAGGTTGATTCTCATTGAGTTTGACTTTAATCGATAAGAAACCATATTTAATTTTTATTCACAGCCAGTTATAAATTTCTAGTACAATAAATGACTATAACAAAAAAATGTGACGGCCATTGGCTCTGTCATTGTAGTTTGCTATCCAATGTTGAATTTTCCCTTTCCGTTCACTTACCCAACTCTATTCTGGGACAACACCTGACCCTTGAGGTTAACGCTGATCTATTCGTGGGTGTAACACTGTACGAGGCATTCACATTGAATCGATGTTTCTTTTTTGTTTTGTTGTATTTATATTTTATTGAGAAAAATCGACTCTCAAAATGCAATGCTGTTAAGTCATTAATATAATTTTTTTTTCTTGCCTTCAATTGGCAGAAGAAAGTGAAAGGTGCACTGTGCGCATATCGATTTATGTTGTTTGTTGGTATAAATGCTTTCATGGGTACTGAAATTGAAAGTGTGCCAATTAAAATTATTGAGCAATAGAAGGAAAAGAAAAATTTTACTGTGAATTAAAATTTAATTGGCTTTTAATGAAAACGGTGTTAACACTTATTTGTGATTAGGTATATGAAATTGGGAACTTATATCCAAACAAACTAAACCATTTAAGAAAGAAATGGAAATTGTTGTGATCTTATCAACGAAGATACTGAATGGGATGTTGGTTAGAAAAGGGAATTTAACTACATGCTTTTCGATGATTTTTGAAGTAAGTTTTAGTTTCTTTTGCCATACAAATTCCTTTTTAGTGCTTAGAAGGTGGAGCGTTGGTTGGAATATATGTAACCATGGGGTAAATGTGAAGGGTTGTAATTTCCACAATAAATAAATAGTACATCAACCCAGATGTTTACTTTAACCCCACATTCAAATTCTTAGCATTTAGGAGATACAAGTGAGTTATTCGCATATACCCCAATATTTTTGAAAACAATTAGGCGAAACAATAACAGGCCAGGATGAATGTAAGCTGCGCCCTACAATACATTTGGGTTTCGTATACCTTTACTTTAATATCCTTATTAGGATTTCAGGTATTTTCTTATACAGGGTGTCCTGTAATTCGTGTTACATTTTTTGGGTGTGATTCTTGGTCATATTCTAAGAAAAAAAATTTTCTGCTTGTAAACTTTGACATCAATCTACGACGATTCAATAAAAGGCTGACTTTGGTGTACCCTGATGATCGACCGGAGATAATAACTCATTTTATTTGTTGCATTGTTTTCATGAATTTCATTTAAAAAAATTATTTTATTTCATTTATTAAAATTCTTTTACATATCAACCAAACATTCATAAACAAAATATAGTCAAAATTAAAATAACAAACATGTGTTGTAACAAATCTTGAAAAAAAAAGAAAAGACAAAATTAAGTCAAATATTAACAAAAAATCATATATTTTCATAGGAAATTAGTTACTGCTGACTAGCCATTTATTTTGAATTTCGATTTGGTATGCTGCAAACCAGATGTTTCAAAATTTCGGATGGAATCCTTACCATTCATTTGGAAGCTTTTCCAAAAAGATGGTATATTTCAACGACCATATAACGGCATTTTGTTGTTTAATATGGACTAAAGATGCTCTATCGGATTTAGATCTGGGGATTGAGGTGGCCATTAAAATACTTCCATATTGTTTTGAGAAAAAAAACTGCCCTACCACTTTCAAGCTTGCTTAGGATTACCATACCATCTTGCTGGAAAATTTAACTCTCCAGCGATATTTTTGATGCCGAAGAAGCTACATAAGTTTTCTCTAATAATGTTTACGTAATGGGAACCCGTCATTTGGGTGTCAATCTTGACAATATTCTCAACACTACCAAACTAAAAACAACCCCAAATCATAATAGATTCACCACCATGTTTGACGATTTTTTGAATGCATCTTTGGTCGAATCTTTCCTTAGGGTTGCACCAAACGCTTTTCCTTGATTTTGAATTTTTTAACTCAAATTTAAACTCATAGGACTTAATCAGTGGCGTAGCAAAGGAGGGGCGTGGGGGCGGGCCGCCCCGGGTGTCATCCATTTGGGGGTGACACCTAAAAGCTACGAAGAAGTATATATGGCGTTATAGATCGTAAAAGATGTAATTAACCTTGGTATAAAAACTTCGGAGAAATACGACATTGCAACAGAAAGAAGAATTCGTCGTAGAAAGCGAATGGCTGGTGAATTGGCAACTGATGGAGGACTTTCTCTGAGCGTCGGAAAGACATGTTCGAGTGCCTTGCACAGGAACTGAAAAATTACACATTATTCTGCCAAAGCTCAATGCTTTTGCTGGAAAGTTAATGTAGTTCATGGTTTTTAACATGAACTAAAATAACGCAGTATTTTTTACTATTTGATGAGAAATAATAACATATTACTTAGGAACATGAAATAGAGTAATAAATCTTTCTCATTGTTTATTATCTGCATTTTTAAGATGAGTCAAGTGCATTTATTTTGTCTTACAGTGTATGTTAAATTCAATTTCCCAATTTTCGAATTTCCAAAACTCGGCTACAAGCTCTTGAAGAAAAAATGAGACACAAAAAAAGGTGCACGCCATGATTTAAGTTCTGTGTAAGGATTTCTACGAATCAAATAAAACAAGAACAAATGTTTGGGTTGTCCAACCAAAATTAACACTTTTGAAGCTGAAAACAAAGGTGCTTCGCTCGGACTTCAAAAGGACGCATTGTTTAATAGAGAGGCAGGCAGACAGATAATGTAGCTCAACAGCAGTGTTGGAACTAGGACTGTTAGTAAACTCCTCAGCAAAAGAAACAGGGAAAAACCTGGTACTATCACTTACAAAAAGAAGGAGCATGAGATGCACTCATTCCAAGTTCGCAAACTTCAAACCAGCACAGACGAAAAGAGAAAAACACAACAGCAGAATTGCAGTGACTCCTAAGGACCTTAAAAGACCATTCAGCAGACTGCTTTGCAGAGAAATTCACTTATATCCCACTGTCACCCTGAACGTCTCATCCAACTTTAAAAATTATCAAAAAGGTCGTTCTCCTGAACTGAAAGAGGCTTAACTTGCTATATGTAATCCTAAACCAAAAAAAAAAAAAAAAAAAACAGCTTGTGTTAATGGCCTTGAGGATGAGTTATACAATTTTTAAAATTTTTTTAATGTTCTTTCTTTATTAACTTAACACCAGTAGATAGAGTTTCCCCTATCATAAATAAAGTAGACACAACACATATGATAAAAGTGTATGAACATCTAGAGACCTTCATCAACAGATTGGTAGGACCTGCTAAAATGGCGTAGTTAAGTGTCAAGGAACCTCAACCAAAATCGAATCGAAGTCGTTGGCGAGATATGTGATGGTTGAAGATTGTTTTGTGTTTCCTTGAATGTGACTCTGGAGTACGACGAGTGCAACATCCAGCGATACGACGACAATCAACGAAAAAGTAACACTGGGGTCGAATTACCGTATCAGTAATCGAGCCATTACTTTTTTTATTTAAAAATTTGTTGTGAATTACACAACATCAGTTTGTTGTTCATTCATCGACGTCAAATCGCTCAAATACTAATGAAAGAATATCGAATTGTTGTACTTAAGTGCTCCATAACGTGAGAAGAAATGCCAAAAACATATAATTCAGTCAAGTATCACTCGATCAAGTGTGCGGTAATCCGACCCATGATTTCACGATGCGCTCCAATACAATTTATTAAAAGAGTATAGTGTACAACGTAAGAAATCTGAAATTTAATCCTTGGCAGGATTAAGTCCAGCAAGCGAAGAGGCTTTATCCAGCATAAAGTTGGGTGGAGCTCCTAGTCTTTTATATAATGCTTTATACGAGGTATGGTCAGAAAATGATAAAATTTTCAGCAGAAACCGCTGAAGTAGACGCACTTTACTTTAGTTCGGCTCCTTCAAACAAGACAAAACAGACTAAATAGCTGAATAAAATAAATAACTGAAGTATAATGCTCCGAAGAAGGTTTATATTCAGTAGAATTCGTTTCCTTAAGAGGCTTCATATAATGATAGACGGAAGAGCAGAAATGGTCAAAATCACGATTATAACCAAAGCAAAATCTTAACTTATTACAAAATAAATGCGATGTGTTAAAAAAAATGAAAATATGTTTTTCTTAAACACTTTCAAATTAGAGGTTGAGCACTATTAACCTGCGCCGTCTCAGTAATCGCTTGACCGTTCTTGTTATATGCACGTTCGTCAAACTATTGCAACGCCATGAATCCGTTTTTCAAAATGAACGCTAAGTGAGGTACTAATTAACATTATTGAGTGCATTTACCTGCCGCCGCCGCCGCACCGCATCGCCACAACAGCAGCCGTAATGCCATCGTTGGCGTGGCATCAAAGTCTGTCTATCATGTTGGGCTCACATAACACCTCTTACTCCATATAACTTCTTGGTGCATGAAGTTGATATGCACAAGGGTTTCTATGCTATCCGTTAATTTGAGCCTACATTATAATTAGACAAAGTGCTTATAGGCTCAAGCGAGGCTATTGACTTCTTCATAATGAAAACGACACACAACCGCTTCTTTATAACGAAATCAATCGACAATATGCCTGTTGTCCGGTCAAGCTGCAACCAAATTTGCCATGATTGGCTGATTGAATGAGGACAAAGGTTCACAAGTCCACTTAATCACGCCAATGCGTGACAATTTCTCCAGAACTTCATTGGTGAGATGCCAAATTGATTGACAATGCGTCTGCCAAAATGATTTCCATGCCCTGAGCACGTAATGCCGTTCACTTCACTTATAGAATTGTGCTCGAAAAATGCAAATGATCGTGAAACCTGCTCATCTGTTATTCCGCAAGCCATGTTATAATTTTTCAATGGAACTCTTTGTGGAAAGTATAGTGTATATCGAATAAGAGAAGGATAGGGTTTGAAAGCTGTGCAGTGCTCAAAAGTGTTTTTGTATTTGCCTCAAGTTTGATTCTGTTGACATTATTGTTGATGGTTCAATGAATGATGGGGGTGTTTTGTTGTACTGTCGTCGTCGGTTTGTTTTGTGCACATATAGTGGAACATTTATATTGCTAACAATAAATCGTGATTTTGGTTTCAATTCCGTGGTGGCGATCGTGGTTGAGATAGCTCCGGTACTGATACCAACGCTTTGGTTAATGCAAATATCCTCTTGTTAATATTTACATATTCTTTTTTTTTTTTTTGTTAGTTGTGATTGATGTTGAGTATTTTTTGAATGCAGTGAGCTTCTATCTGGTGAAATACTTTCGCTTTCTGATGAGAGAAAATTACATTGAATCTCAGTTGTATGCAGAGGAGCATTGGTAGTCTAGAAAGACAATGGCTTACAAAGTTTTTTTTTTTGGCAATCATCTAAGTGTGAAGTTTTACTGCATGAATAACTCGGTTTGTTCGTTGAAGCCCTTGGGTTGCCAAGCGTTTTTTGAAAAGCCTAAACTCGCCCTAAATATCAAACTGAGTGTCTTTTGTCCCCTTAGTTCGCTTGAAGTAGCTTTAGGTTTTTGCTGGGGCGAGTTAGGGTATATGAACAGGACTGTTAAATTGCATGAATTTTTGTTCAAATGACAGAGATGTGTGGTGATTTTAAGACCAGATATGGATTCAGCGGATATCAAATCATCGGAGAAGCAATGGTTTGTTTTTGGGCTAGCATATTTTTCATGTTAAAACAGAGGCTCAAAGATAGCAAAAACCGGATTTTTTCGATTTTTAACGCATAATATCTCAGAAACGCGATCTGTTAGGTAGATTCTGAGCTCATCTTTAGATTCACCGAAGCAAAAACCTTTAAAATAATATAACTTGCTTTTGGCAACAGAACCACTGTAGACCAGTGAATCAATGCTAGGTCGACCGTCAATGCTAAACTGCTGTGTCTAATTCCACCATTTGAGGCATAAACTCCCTTAATAGCAGCCAATTCGACTTTTGGGTAAAGATCTTTCAGCGTTGCAATATCATAACAAAGTGCCCTCCTGATTTTGGAATACTCAGAAAAGATTCGTCTATTGCTGATGGAATTAAGGCAACAATTGCAAATACTGAGGAAATACCGAATACTGATTTGGATAACATCTTGGCTTACTTTAATCTCTGTTCAATGACGTGCAAGCTATTTATAAGATTTGAATCAATTTTGTCAAATCTTGTAGTAGGTACTTTCTAATCAAAACAATAAAAGAGTTTTGAGATAAGGCAAGCAACCGCTGAATAGATGTCGGTCGTTTCTTTGAAAAACAGTTAAGGCTTATTTTATTGAGCTTTTATCAATTTGAGGCAAGTACAAATGTAGAAGCTAATTACTCATGAGCCATGGCAAATGAAACGTGTGTTTATATTTCAGGTTTATATTCGACATTCGTAGTTAAAGGGGCTAAGCAGGTATAGAGGAGGAACAGCAAAAGATATCTTTCTTAATGTCAATGATATTTTTGTAAGGAAGAGTCGTTAAAGGTTATAACCAGCAAGCAGCTTCTCAGTGATGAATATGGATCACACTTATGTCGCTGTCCATTGGACGAAAAACACCGTCCAGCACCATTTTCAAACCGTTTCATCGCTGCGAAAAGATCGCTCCTTATGATTCTGAAGAGTAAGAGCCAGTTCTCGATTTGAAATTAGAATTTACTCAAGAAACACTATCACGTGTAACTCAAATATGAAAAAGAAAATTTTCTTCAAGAAATATTTTTTAAGAGCCATAGGTGTTTAAGTCTCACCAATGAGTGAAACCAATGGAAAGTTACATAAGCCACTCAAAATAAACTCAAAAGCAATGCAATGTTTCTAACCAGTTGCCATAGATTGACTTCCAATGTGATACTTCTCACAGTAAAACTAATGTCACTTTCCATTGGACGAAAAGAACCTTCCAGGAGCGTCCAGAAGCATTCTGAAACCGTTCCATTGGTGCAAAAAGATCGCTTCTCATGATTCTGAAGAGTGACAGACGCTTCTCGATTTGAAGTGAGAATCGACTCAAGAAGCACTAACACATGTAACATGTTACTCAAATGTGAAAAAGAAAATTTTCTTCAAGGAATATTTTTTAAGAGCAATAGGTGTTTCACTCACAAAAAGGAAATTACGTTAAACTGAATACAAACAATTTTGGGTGTTCCATTGGTTATTAAAATGAGTGCTTTCCCCGAGTGAAACCAATGGAAAGCGCCATAAGAACTCTACTTACGATACAAACATTAGTTACTTTTGATGTCATAGAGCGGATATCTAGAAATAGAAACTCTCCAGCCCGTCGAGTTTTCGAAAAAACATTGCAAGAAAATAGCGGTAGAAAATGACCCAAGCCGACTAAGAGTGCAGTACTAGTGAGATCCGCGCAAATAGAAATTTTTATCGAAAGATGTTGGTTGAAGATCAGTTTGAACGCAAACTATAATGCCCATGAGTAATTGAGTCAGTTAAGGTTGTGATAGTAAATTTCTCGAATTGAAATGAAGCCGCTAATTGTATCTCATTTTAACTTATTCTGTCATTAGTTTTCTACAAAAAAAAGTCATAAATTACTTATTTTTCAGTCAATCATACTCGTATGATACAAGCTTACAAAAAACATAACTTATTTATTTTTCATTTTATGATTGACAGAACAGAGGACAAAGTACCGCATACTCGATCGAGTAATACGTGACTGAATTATGTGCTTTTGCCTTTACTTCTGGCGTTATCGAGCACTTAACTACTACAATTTGTCATTTTTTCATCAATATTTGAATGAGTCGATAAATGAACAGCTGATTGATTTTGTGTAAAATACAGCGAATATTTAAAGAAAAATAGAACTCACTCACTCGATCACTGATGCGATGATTCGACCACAGACTTTAATGCGCGCTTATGACGGAATTCAGACATTCAGAGCAGTTCTCCCAAGTAAAAGAATTCAGAGCAGTTCTCCCAAGTACCTAGAGATCAGATCGTTCCTGACAAAAGAGTTATTCTAGAACTACTCTTTTTCATTAAAACATTTTTATGATTGGAAAAGAAAAAATCTTAGAAAAAGCTTTAGAGAGAAAGCATTAAGTTTTTGTTTTGAATATCAATTCATTTTTTATTACAAACTTCAATAACCATAAAATTCATATTCATAACCCAAAAAAACTGTATTTTTTGCCACGATAATCACTGTTAATTTCTGCTGTCCGATTCCGCCATCGGCGATGTACACATTTGCCGAACCAGAAGAGCTTTGACTCAACACAACTTGGAAGTATGTTACATATGAACCATCCCCTACTACTTGGTACGATAGCAAAAATGTCGCGTCACTAGGTGTACCCCACGAATAAGAATCTGATCCTGATGCCAACAAACCATCCCCTGAAAGATAAATGGAAGTCTTGATCGAACTATTGTTTTGTTTTCGAAAACAAAATAAACTTACCAGATTGACGAGCACCGAAGGTGTATGCTACATTTTCATTGTCTTTGGCATTGACACCCTTGATAGCAGCCAGCTCGACTCCTGGGTATAAATCATTTAGTTTTGCCACATTGTCAATAAAGATCACTTCTGCTTTTGTTTTAGCTACCGAAGAATTGTCTATTGCAGCAGAAGCAGCAATCGCGAAAAATAGGGAGAGACCGAGCACTGATTTGGAGAACATTCTGTCACACTTTAATGTATGTTCAATGATTTGGAACTATTTATTATTGTAATCGAGCTCGTATCGATTATGCCGATAAAAGTGTGGTAGTATTGTAACGTGAACCCAACATTTTATACCAATTTCCTAATCGAAAAACGTTCAACCGAAAACACAACTGGCAACACTTTAATGGAATGGTATAAATGACAGGCGCTGCTTGTAAGCCAGTGTGTGTGAGTGTAGAGAGACAGACAGACAGAGAGTAGACAGCAAATGTGGTGACAATGTAGAAGTTACTGGAGATTTCTAGATGGCGTGTCATTCGATATAAATAGCCCGCCCGAGGCAACCAGGAGTCAGTTTTGTTTATAGAGTGATAAAGTTAAGAGTAAATACAAGTGATAGTCCAAAAGTCGAGTTGAGTTCAAATAAAGTGTATATCGAAAGTAGATACTGAATAAAGTGGTAGAATTAAATTGAAAGGTAGAGTTTTATTTTTGCGAACTAAGCGCACGTTACATTGGTGTCAGAAGTGTAAATAAAACTTATTTGACTAGTAAAGTGTAAGAAAAAAAAAAAAAAAAAAAAAAAAAGTAAAAAGAAAATAATAATTATATACAGTGAAAATGGGTAAGTTGTTAGAAGAGCTCACTTGCATTGAGCTTAAAAGTGAGTTAGGTAAGCGAAATCTTTCTAGAGCGGGATCGAAAAATGAGCTCGTCCTGCGCTTGCGTAACTATTTGGAACAGCAAGGGGAAGACGTAAACACTTTTGTTTTTGAAACAGAAGTGGAAGAAGAGGAAGTAAGTGAAAGTATAGATTTTTCTAGCATGATGAAACTTTTGTTAGAACAGCGAAACGAGCAAAAGAAGGAACAGCAAAATGTTCTCGAAAGACTCGAAGTACAACAAAAGAAGCTGATTGAAGAGCAACAGCAGAATATTCTCGGACGTCTGGAAGAGCAACGAAACGATCAAAAGAAGGAACAACAGAATGTTCTCGAACAACTTGAAGCACAACGAAACGAGCAAAAGAAGCTGATTGAAGAACAACGAAACGAACAAAAGAAAGAACAACAGAATATTCTCGAAAGACTTGAGGCGCAACAGAATGTTTTGGAAGGTCAGAAAAACATTCTAGAAGGAAAATTGGGTAATATTGAGAAAAATGTATGTGCCCTTGACGAACGAGTTGAAGGTGTGGAAAAACAGCTTTCTGTTGTAGAGAATCGTTTCGAAGGCGTAGAAAGTCGATGTGATGTTCTCACCAAGGAATTAGACCAGATCCGAAAAATAAAAATTCGAGAATCTGCTGGAGAGTTTGCAAGGAAAAAGGAGATGAAACCCCCAACATTTGATGGACAGTCTTCTTGGCCAGTCTATAAGAGACAATTTGAGGCAGCCGCGACAATAAATGGCTGGGATGACGAAGACAAGTACATTGCACTGACTCTTGCTCTTAGAGGATCAGCAGCTGAATTACTTCAAACAGTTCCAGCTGGTAAGAGCGGCGATTTCAGTTCTCTCGTTGCAGCTATAGATAAACGCTTTGGAGATAGCCACTTGAAAGAAGTCTTCCGAGTCCAACTCAATAACAGAGTCCAGAAAAGGGGTGAAAGTCTACAGCAGCTCCAAGCAGACGTCGAAAGACTGGTTCACCTGGCATACCCGGATGCTGGAGAAGAAATCATCAACCAGCTCGCTGTTGAGTCCTTCGTTCGTGCCATTTCCGATATACATCTTCAGAGGTCTGTGCGAACTGCTAGAACACGTACTCTTTCCGAAACTTTAGCATTCGCATTGACAATTGAAGCAGCAGAACAGGCTTCTCAGGGAGTACATCGACTTAGAGAGGCCATAGTCGAAGAATGCTCGTGCCAAAGAGCTGAAATACAAAAGAACCGGAGCGGACTAGCAAGATGTTGGAACTGCAACAAGACCGGGCACTTACAGCGTCAATGCCGACTACCACCAAACAAAGCAGGCTGTCAACATTGTGGAAGCAAGAGATCCAACCCAGAGCAAGGTAACAACAACACCAGCGTTGCCTATCAGCCCGTTTCCCCATCAGGGAAACGAGTAAGAACCAACTTCGAGGGGCAGAGGCTGGTTTCTTGTATCGATGGCCCCAGAACCACCATCCAGGTCTCTCAGACCAAACGAGACAACAAAAGTCTGACTGTGGAGACTACTATTAACGGGAACAAACATGTGGCTACCATCGACACCGGTGCCACAGCCTCCATAGTACGTCGAGACCTGGTAAAGACGACGTGGCTTCATAACACCAATAGCTACCGTCTAAGAACCGCAACGGGAGAAGCAGCAAGAGTATATGGAGAAGTGTGTCTTAAGATCCGACTGGCCGACCTAGTGTTTACTCATCAATTCCTGGTGGCAGATATATGTGACGAGTGCATCATTGGAATCGACTTTATGAAACAGCACGGAGTTATTTTGGACATCGGTAATCAGGTTTTGAAGTACCAAAATAAGGAACTTCCAATGACTTATTCGAACGAAAGTACGTCGACACTGAGAACTGTCATCAGGGAAGATCTGATTCTGCCTCCTTCTTCTGAAGTGTTCGTTTGGACAAAACTGGAAGGTGAGTTTGGAAGCCTTCGATACCTCATGGTGGAACCAGACCCAGAGTGTTCCTCCCAAAGCGTCATCATTGGGAAAACACTGGTAGCACCGAAGAACAAAATGGTCCCCGTACGATTACTAAACACCAGACCGTACGATGTAAAGTTGAAGAAAGGAGAAGTCGTTGGACGTTGCGAATCGGTTGCAGCAATTACGAAGATCACAGACGAAGCTCCGAGAAAACCTATAACTCCGGATGAGCTCGAAACCATCAGAGCAAAAATACTGAATTCATCCAACCTTGATCACCAACAAACAAGGATGGCTGAAAGTCTCCTACAAGAGTACACTGACATCTTCGCATCGAAAAAGGGACAATATGGTAGGACACAGTTGGTGCAGCATCGCATCAACACAGGAGATGCAAGACCGATTCGTCAACCCGCAAGACGCCTTCCACTGGCCAAACAAGGTGAGGTTGAGGACATGATAACAACAATGAAGAAGGATGGTCTTATCGAAAATTCCAAAAGTCCTTGGGCGTCACCAGTGGTGCTAGTGAAAAAGAAAGATGGAAGCACTCGTTTTTGTGTGGACTACCGAAGGCTGAATGATGTGACTAAAAAGGACAGCTATCCCCTGCCCAGAATCAGTGATACCCTGGATGCCATGGAGGGAGCCCAGTGGTTCTCGACGCTGGACTTGAAGAGTGGATATTGGCAAGTTGACATCCACCCTGATGATCGGGAAAAGACGGCATTTTCTACAGGTAATGGGCTCTGGCAGTTTAAGGTTATGCCGTTTGGGCTGTGCAACGCTCCGGCAACATTCGAGCGTTTGATGGAGTGTGTTCTTCAAGGACTGACGTGGAAAGCTTGCCTAGTCTACTTGGACGATGTCATTGTTTACGGGAAAACATTTGACCAACATTGTAAGAACCTTAAAGCCGTGTTTCAGAGACTTCGAGAGGCTAACCTTAAACTGAATCCAGAAAAATGTGCACTTTTCAAAACCGAAGTCAAGTATTTGGGACACATCATCTCATCCCAAGGAGTAAAGACTGATCCTGAAAAAGTTGACTCCGTCAAAAATTGGCCAACACCACAGGACAAACATCAACTCCGAAGCTTTCTGGGACTTGCCACATATTACCGACGTTTCGTTAAGAACTTCGCTGGAGTTGCAAAGAGTTTGCATCAGCTCACCGAAAAGGGGAAGCAGTTTAAATGGTCAGGTGAGTGTGAGAAATCTTTCCAGGAACTCAAATACCGCCTCTGTAACGCTCCAGTGCTGGCTCATCCAACACCTGGCAAAACATTCATCGTCGACGCAGATGCAAGCAACGTTGGAATCGGGGCGGTACTATCCCAAGTGCATGATGGCGAAGAGAAAGTGGTGGCATACTACAGCAAGGTCCTATCGAAACCCGAAAGGAACTACTGCGTGACCAGAAGGGAGCTGCTAGCTCTTATCTTGGCAACAAAGCACTTCCATAAGTACATCTATGGACAGAAATTCCTTCTGCGGACAGACCACGGTGCTCTGAGCTGGCTGTTGAACTTCAAAAATCCAGAAGGTCAAGTCGCAAGGTGGATAGAAAGATTGCAGGCCTATGACTACCAGATCCAACACCGCAGAGGAAAGCTGCACTCAAACGCCGATGCACTATCACGAAGACCTTGCAAAGTGGATTGCAAGCATTGCAAGCGGCAAGAAGACAAAGAAATCATTACCGCTCAGCGACTAAGAGCTGACCCCATAAGCGGATGGAGCAATGAGGAAGTGAGGACTGCTCAACAGGAAGATCCAGATATCGAACCCATTCTCGCATGGAAAGAAAATGAAGAGAAACCGGAATGGGGAGACATTTCTGACAGGAGTCCAGTTCTCAAAGCCTATTGGGCACAGTGGGACTCACTATATGTGCAAGAAGGTGTCCTCAGGCGAAGATGGGAATCTGCTGACGGTAAGTCATATGTGATGCAGCTGATCGTACCGCAATCGAAAGTCAGTGAAGTTCTTCAGGAGATGCACGACGGACCTTCTGGAGGCCACCTGGGGGTAAACAAAACACTGGAGAAGGTGCGACATCGGTTCTACTGGTTACATGCTAGAGATGACGTGGAGAAGTGGTGCCGAACATGTGACAAGTGTGCTGCAACCAAAGGACCTGGTAGGAAGATTCAAGGTAAGATGCATCAGTACAACGTTGGATCGCCTTTTGAGAGGATTGCAGTAGATGTGGCTGGGCCTTTTCCAGAGACCAACGCTGGAAACAAATACATTCTGGTTGTAATGGACTATTTTAGCAAGTGGCCTGAGGCGTATGCCATCCCAAATCAAGAAGCCAAAACGGTGGTCGACCAGATTGTGTTTAACTGGGTTAGTAGGTTTGGCGTGCCTATGGAACTCCATTCCGACCAAGGGAGGAACTTTGAGTCAAACATCTTCCAAGGAGTGTGCGGACTACTTGGCATTAAGAAGACGAGAACCACACCACTTCATCCACAATCTGATGGGATGGTTGAAAGATTCAACCGGACCTTGAAAGAACACCTCACCAAGGTCGTAGGCGACTACCAAAGAGACTGGGATAGGCACGTACCGCTATTCCTGATGGCCTATAGAAGTGCAGTACATAGCTCGACAGGACAAACACCATCTGACATCCTGTTCGGGAAAACCATGCGGCTGCCCAGCGAACTTAAATTTGGATGCCCCACAGAGGAGCCACAGGACACAAACGAGTATGTGGACGACCTCAAGGAGAGACTCGCTGACATCCATAAAAGAACAAGGGAACGGATGAAAGCCTACAGCGACCGGATGAAGACACGGTACGACACAAAAGCAACAACGTCAGGATTCCAAGCAGGAGATCGTGTGTGGCTTTATAATCCTCATCGTCAAAAGGGATTGTCACCGAAACTTCAGCAAAACTGGGAAGGTCCTTATACTGTAGTCACGAGGATTAACGACGTGGTCTACCGCATCCAAAGAGGTCTAAGAGGCAAGTTAAAAGTAGTTCATTGTGACAGGCTGCATCGATATAGTGGCGAGGCTGCAGATGGAATTATTCGGGACGAACAATCCTAAGGAGGGGGCAGTGTAACGTGAACCCAACATTTTATACCAATTTCCTAATCGAAAAACGTTCAACCGAAAACACAACTGGCAACACTTTAATGGAATGGTATAAATGACAGGCGCTGCTTGTAAGCCAGTGTGTGTGAGTGTAGAGAGACAGACAGACAGAGAGTAGACAGCAAATGTGGTGACAATGTAGAAGTTACTGGAGATTTCTAGATGGCGTGTCATTCGATATAAATAGCCCGCCCGAGGCAACCAGGAGTCAGTTTTGTTTATAGAGTGATAAAGTTAAGAGTAAATACAAGTGATAGTCCAAAAGTCGAGTTGAGTTCAAATAAAGTGTATATCGAAAGTAGATACTGAATAAAGTGGTAGAATTAAATTGAAAGGTAGAGTTTTATTTTTGCGAACTAAGCGCACGTTACAGTATGTATACTTTTTAATCAAAACAACTAAAGAGTTTCGAAATAAGGCAGGTAGCTAGAGCGGATATTGATTTCCTTCTTGAAAAACAATAAAGGCTTACTTTACTAAGCTTTGAGTCAAGAAACAATCGAGGTACCTTTACCTATACATTCTGATTTCGAGTAGCTTACTTATGGCATTGAATAGATACATAGTGTGTTCATATTTCTGATTGATAGCCGACATTCATGGTCAAACGGAATAAGCGACGGGAGTAAGAATAACAAGAGATATCTTTCTTTATGTCAATGATACTTTTTTTTGTAATGAACGTTAACAAGAATTGATCCAGGCACCAAGGTTTTCTAGGCAACTTGTTGAGAAAAAATTAAATTTACACGTGAATTTAAATAATTGGGTTTGTTCGTTAAAGCCCTGGGTTTGCCCTGTGGTCGTCAGAAAGCGTTTTTTGAAAACCTAGGCTCGCCCAGAATGTCAAACTGAATGTTGTTTGAGCCCTGGGTTTGCCCTCAACTCGCCCTTGGTTTTTGCTAAGGCGAGTATATTTTTCTTCAAATAACAGGGGTGTATGGTGATTTCGTGGCTTAGCATTTTTCTGGCAATCGAAAGCCCAGGTTTTTATTTAAACTATTGGGTTTTTAATGGAAACCTGGGCCAACCCCGGGTAAATTTCAACGAACGAGCTCATTAGGTTCGTTTGTTGAAACCTTAGCACAGATCTTCACTGATTTTTTGTGAAGGGTTATGGGTGAAGAAGGGTGAAGAGACTATGGCATGCTAGTGGACAGCTCCCTTGGTCCCCGTCTTCGTTCTGAACTACTAAGATGACATAAATTTTGACGACTTCCGGCTTATTCAAGATGGCGCGACGTACCACACAATCATTGCCACAATTAATCTCTTGCACCCCAAATGCCCAAATCATTCTATCAGTTATCAGCTGTTTTGGCAAGGCCAGCTTTCTAAGCAAGCAACTCCCAATTCACAGGGATCCACAGTGCTCCTCGAGATCAAGGTTTTCATAAGTAGGGCAAAATTATGTCGGTGATTAGATTATCAGAATTGGGAAACTTCACTGAAGCATGTGAAGCCCTGAATTAATTTATGCATTCTGTTTAGTGAGGGTTTGAGGGTTAGAGATCTCAGCCAGCTAGTCGAAGAAGTATTCTACGAAGGCTTTTTTCTAGTGTGGACCAAGCTTAGGTACTCGCAAAGGAAGTGAAATGATCACCGCTTCACCGCTTCTTTCTATTGGCATCCTCAAAATAAGTCGGATCTCGGATGTTCTAATGCCCATTCTCATCATATGGGTATACCCAAAGAGCTGTGACCCACGAGAATGTCAACCAACAGAAAGAGCCGAGGTTTACTTAGTATGAGCAGAATTTCTGTTTTTTTTTATAATCTGACCATAGGTTTCTGAAAGTTTCTAAAGATGATTACCTGAAATCGACAGTTTATAGCGGGAGGTTTACAATGGTCGATTTTTTTGTGGGCGAAGAACTAAGGGTTGGAGTTGAAGGGGTGTGTCCCAAAATTAAATCAGCACACATTCTTGAATGTTCGTTCGATTAAAGGACCTCTTACAACTGGCCGATTTCTTAGCTGCGGCGAGGTGGCGGCAATTGAAGTTGTCATAATTAAGTTGTGCAGCGACATATGAGAACAGCCACACCGACGCGCAAAGAAAAGCAGCGTTTTAATACATTTATATCGTCGCACCTGCAAAAATGATGACAGCAGCCTTTCTGCCCCTGCCGTGACTATAAAAAGGCATTGGTTTGGGAGGTCCTTAAAGCTACAGTTTTTCTTTTCTGTTACTCCATATTTGTAAGTATACGGTGTTGTGGTCGATACGTTAAACAATTAATCATTTCGGTCGATTTGTTGCGTAGGATGCTTGGTTGTTTCTGTTTTTTTTTTTTTTTTTTTTCATTGCTCTCTAGTCTCTTGGATTTATGACCCGATCTTGAGCAGCTTAGCCGCCACTTCCTTACCAGTAACGTCACGGTGTCCTGATGGAACCCAAATTAAAGTTACGCAGTCGTATTTATAATCCCATTCCAAAGTATGTCTAACTTTGGACAGCTCTTAGAACAGTGTCCAACTCCAAATCGTATTTATAAACACTTTCATCGTTGTCTAAGGAACGTCTAACTTTAGACACCGAAATTGGTTGTCTAAACTATGGCTAAAGTGGCATTTGCTACAGCAAAAAACAATTTTGTCGAACATGTTATAAAACACTGTTAAGAGCTCTAAGATCGAAAAAAATAAGTAGTTTGAGGTGCAAAAATACTACTTTCAACAATTTAATTTATAAATTGCACAAATTTCATCGTTTTATGAGACTTGGAAAAGCTGTAACTCAAAGTCAAATCAGCTGCTTTTTTGGTCTGGTTCAAGTGCTACGCCACACTCTTTCAGAGCCATTTTGTTGTTGCACTCGTATATCAAAACACAAAAAATGGTACTGCACGGATACATCATGAACGCCACCATTGAGTTTTTCATTCGGAGTTGACAGTTTGAGAGGATGTTTAGACAACTGTTGGAATGCATTTATAAATACGAAATTGGCTAAGGGTTGTCCAACTCTTTAGACACCGTCTAGTTGGACAGTTGTCTAAGGGTGTTCTAAGCAAATTTTATAAATACGACTGACGGTGTTCATTGTATTGTGTAGTCAAATTACTGCCACAGCTTTCTACTCATTTGGATTTTGTGACTAGATTTGTAGTTCTCATGGCCGTCTGGCTGTCTATGAGGAGGTTTGTTCGATGAAGCCCTGTTTTTGGAAAACCAAAGCTCGCCCTAAGTATCAAACTGATTGATTTTTAAGGCCTGGTTTTGCCCTCAAATCACCCAGAAGTAGCCCTAGGTTTTAACTGGGGCGAGTTCAGGTAATGAACAGGGCTGTCAAATGACATGTATTTTTCTTACAGTGACAGGCGATTCTGTGGTTTAGCTTTTTTGAGAACTGAAAATTCATAAGGTTATCAAACAAACCTGGGACCGAATTACCGCATAAGTGATCGAGTGACTTACTGTTATTTTTCTTCGAAACTCTTTCCATATTACGCAACATCAGCCTGCTATTAATTTATTGACTTAAATTCGTTCAAATACTGATGAATGTAAAATTGTGGTAGGTATACTAAAGTGCTCGATAACGTGAAAGGTAATTCCAAAAACAAATAATTCAGTCACGTATTACTCGATAACGTGCAAACAATTTCTTTTACCAGAATGTGCATAGTTCTTCCAGTTTTTTTATCGGTCTTCTGCTTCTGGTCAATCAGTAAGTGGTTTAAACTTATATGGCGGCTTTGAATCCGTTTTAGGGGTTTCATTTGACTTTACAACAAAAACGAGGCAACGATATAAATATAAACACACTATTTTGTTTATCTTTATTGATTAAGTTACCTGTAAACAATAACACGATTTAGATTCTTGTCTCATAAACGATAACAAAGCACAACTCAATAGGATTTGACAGTTTTCCTAAGAAATGACCAACATCCGTTCATGCTGTCAGTCTTATCTCGAAACTCATTTATTGTTTATTTTACGATCATCGAAAAGCACCTACATTTTATCAGCGAAATCGATACAAAAACGATTCGTATAAATAGTACGCGCATTATAGAACTGAAATTAAAGTTATCCAAGATGTTCTTCAAATCAGTCGTCGGTGTGTTTTTAGTTTTTGCAATTGCTGCCTCTGCCTCTGCAGCAGAAAGTCCAAAAGTAGAAGTAGTCGTTGTTGACGATGTTGCAAAACTGAAAGATCTCTACCCAGGAGTCGAGCTGATTCCCTTGCAGGGAGTCAATACCAAGGGAAGCATTTTGTATACCTTGGGTGGTCGTATATCTGGTATGTGTATTTTGCAACCGAAAAGAAAACGAACGTTTGTTTAAAATATCCCTTTTTTCATTCAGGGGATCGTTTGGTGTCATCAGGATCAGACTATATAAACTATGGTGTATCTAGTAACGTGCAGCTAACACTGTCGTATCCATCCAGTGGAGTAGGTGCAGTTATAACATATTTCCAATGTTTGATGAACCAGAGCTCTAATTTGGGAAGTGCATATGTCGCAAGTGGCGGAATCGGACAGAGGCAAATATCGGTGGTCATTATTGCACAAAGTACCACTTATATCAGCTACAATGCTGAAATTTATGGTTATTAGTGTTTGTGAAGTAAAACTAAAACAAGTTCTGTGTTCGATTCAAAATAAATTAAGAATGGCTTAAATGCAAAACAAAGACTTAATATGTTCCTTCGTTGAACTTTATTTAGTGTTGATCCAGCATCCAGGTGACCTAGACAATCCTAAGAAATGTCGAAAAAAAAGCCTGGAAATCATCACATATCCGTCATTTGAAGAAAAGTACATGCAATTTTACAGCTCTTGAACCCTGTTCATTACCTGAAGTCACTTTAACAGAGCAAACCCAGAATTCAAAAAACTTTAGGCCAACCTTTGTTTTTCTTCCAGTATAGGATGTTCTTGGCTGTGTACCTGCTTGGATTTGATTTTCACCACGACTTGAGGCAGACGAATAGTTTAGAGAAGGACCAACGTCGGGATAATAGTGTTTTTATTTGCCAGCTCGACGAGTAGCATAATTGTCTTCTAGACTAGTTTGGATCTTATGAATGGTGAATTCAGTGATCTTTAGTGATTAATGTTTTATCTTTTGTGTTCAATGAACTAAATATTCTCGCACATTGATTGATGGCAAAGAATTTTAACCTGGGATATAGTCGAATGTGGTACCCGTCGTGTGATTGTTAGCATGTCTGCCCATTAACTCAAAGGTATGTGGTTCGAATCCCAACAAACACAAAATGTCTTTCCAAGGGTATCTCCTTTCGCGAGGAACAGGCAAATCTTCCATTAGTAAATTCATTGCCATGAAAAGCGCTTTAACGATTAGCTGTTCGGAACCGGCAAAAAATTGTAGGTCCCCTCCATTTCCTCACAAGGCACGGCTGTGAGAAATGCGTGGAGCTCTTCGCTCTGTTGTGTCATCCTTTTCATTCATTCATTCAATATAGACGAATATAGACTACGATGCAGGAACCTATACCAGTCTCCATTTTAAAGTCGTCAATATAACAGACCATATCTTGCCTTGATGGTTGGGGTTGTGTTTTCTTCCAATTTTTCCTCGAAGGGTTGACAATGAAGAAGTTGAGTTTAAAGTTGTGCATAAGAACAGTTGCATCCAAGCACATGGTAAGGATTTTAAATTTTTCTAAGCTGACAATAAGTAAAGGGTGAAAGGCTTTAGTTCGAGATGACTTGCTTTTGATGGAAAAGACAATTGCTTGCCAGTTTTTAAAGGTGGATTGGGAGAAGTCCTAAAATGAAGTTGAGAATAAAAAGAAAAGAACATATGTATATTTTGTTAGAAGCAGATTTTGGATTGCCTTCATTTGGGCACCATTCTACATCAACAGCTGAGGGCGTCATTGTTTGTCTCAGGTCCGAGATTTTCCCCACATACAATTCCTATAGTTCATAGAGACTTGATCACTCTATAGGAGATGCGTTTAAGTTGTTGCTTCTATCACAGTTTACTGTCTAGGACGGTCCTTAGTTATTTTAATTCGTTGGAATACAACACAACCCTATGAGTTGTCAAAAAAACCCGGGTTTTCCACTCCTCAAAAAACGCTAAACCACAAATCACCACACATCCCTGTCATTAAAAAAAAATACATGCCATTTGACAGCCCTCAAATCGCCACAGCAAAAAGCTATGGCGAGTTGGGGGAAAACCTATGGCTCAAAAAACACTCAATTTGACTTTCAAGGCGAATCTTGGTTTCTCAAAAAACGCGTTGTGGCGACCCTAGGGCAACCCCAGGGCTTCAACGAACAAACCTTTGTTGCTAAAGACATAAGTCAGTGCAATCTAAAGAAGCTGATGCATAAATAGCATAACAGCTGATTAAACCTTTCGCATAATTAGAGATGTTCTTTTCTTTATACTGCTTTCCAAAAACAGCGTTTTTCTTATTTAGAGTACAGAGTATCTTTAATCCTTAGAAAACTTTCATCCTTCGTCACATAATCATGTTAACTATAGTTCAACAAAAACGTTTGCCCACATCCTTCTTTTAAATTCTTACAATTAGAGAAGAACACAGAATCATATTTCAATCACTTTATTCTTCAATTAACTGTTGAACATCATCTCTACTGGGCATTTAACGAAGAGTTTGGCGAATCCGTTGTGTATCACCAATGTCTAACAATACTTTCTATGTGCATTTCGGTTGAATTACGCAATAATACTTCTTCCTTAGTTCTTGTGCTTGTGTCTTATCTTGTGTTAGGTTAGGGTAAGGTTTAAATGGCTGTCAGGAAAACAACTTACACAATTAGACCAATATTAGGTCCATTGTGATACCATAGAAACTATGCGAGGGAGAACCTCACTTAATAAAATCATTTGGAGATTTTAATAAAGCGAAGGAGATGTAGGGGATCATTGTTCGCCAGATCGCTTGGATCATCAAGAAAATATTTTCCTAGATGCCGTTTTCTTTTAAAAAAGAGTGCAGGACATGAGCAGAGGAGGTGTGGGATTGTGTCCTCCTCCTCCTCCTCATCTAAGCAACTTCTGCAGAAGTCATTGGAGGGAACGCCAAGTCTTATGGCGTGTCTTCCTATCAGACAATGTCTGGTGATGACATTGATTACGGAGCTTACTTGCAATCTGGTGATGGATATCAAATGTCTTGTGCGTTTTGGATCTAGTCCTGGCCATATCCGTTTTGTTTCCATGCACGTGGTGATATTGTTCCACCTGTGATTTGTTCTGTCCATTGCCTCTTGCTTTAGCATAAGTTTACATGTAGCGATTGGTATACTAATATTCATTGAGATCAGTAGAACGGTTCCTTCTATGGCAAGTTCATCAGCTTTGCAGTTACCCACGATATCTCTGTGCCCCGGCACCCAAATAAGGTTAATATTGAACTGTTCAGCCATCTCCTTAAGAGATAAGCGACAGTTAAGGGCGGTTACTGATTTCGTAGAAACAGCGCCGAGTGATTTGAGGGCTGCTTAACTATCTGAGAAAATCCGGATATTCGTTGAGGATATCACGTTTTCTTTTAGCCATGATAGGACCCCTTTGATCGCCAGAATTTCCTCTTGGAACACGCTACAATGGTTAGGGAGGCGGAACGAGAGACTTACGTTAAGTCGGTTTGAGTACACCCCGCAGCCTACCCCTTCTTCGGTTTTTGAACCATCTGTATCTTGTGTTGAAAGTTATTTTTTCCTATGCTACTGCAATGAACTTTTATTTTGTCCCATGACTGTCCCTTTATTAGTTTACATTGAATTCAAATGATTGAAAACTGTTTTTAGCTGCTAGCAGGTAAAAGTTATAATTGGGTGTTTACACCGCTTTGGAAAGCGACAAGAGATCAAATAAAATACAATCAATTTACTAACGAGCATACCCTTTAATTTTTCAAATAGAGATTCAAAGCATAAGATTTTTGATAAGCTTTGAAAATTGACTTAAGAGCTTTTGCCTTTACAGGAAAGAGTTTACCTTTCGTGAGGAATTGGCAAGTCCATTCGCCGCTCGGAGACTGCAGAAAATTGTAGGTCCCCTCAATTCCCTTACAAGGCATAGTTGTTGGAAATGCGCTAAGCCCTGGGGCTTCTCATTTCGTTGCGCCACTGTATTAATTTTTAATTATTTACTTAAATGCTCTTCAAATCAGTACTGGCTGTTTCTGTAATTTAAGTCATTTCTGCTTCTGCACCAGTGAATGATTCTTCAAAAGGAGAAGATATTGCAGCCCCCGTAATTTCACAGATGAAGTATCCTTACACTAAGAGCAGAGCTCATTCTGATGATGTCTTTGTTGCACTGAAATACAAGGCAAACAAACATTCATTGTTTTTCTCACAATAAGTCAAGGTCATCATGTCTTTGCTTTATTTTAAGATACCCCTACCCCCTCTGAGCACTATAATGCACTTCAACTGACGCGACAATGAGTTCTGTCAAGAAATTTGAAAGAAATACAAACGAGAAACCCGACAATACTACAAAAAAAGCAACATTTCCTTTCTTAATCAACCAACAACGTTTTTACTTCTCCCTGTATGGACGTACATACTTAACTTTTGGCCTAAATTTGATTTTTGGAAGAAAACAATGTAAAAAACTATACGTTAACCAACCCGTTATACCCCAAACTTTTCGGTTTCCTATGATAAACGCGGGCGTACTAAAACCATCTTTGAACTGTGTGTGACGAAAGTTTTCCGGTGCAGTCAGTTCCGACAAGGAAATTGTAAAAGCGCTCTCCACTTCCGTTCTATTTAGTTTGAGTTCCTCAAGATCCAAATTTCTTACAGTGGCATACACAGGCATAATTGAGGCATTGCCAGGTGGTGTAATCATTGGCCCACTGCCCCAAATTTCAATACGGGACCTTGGTAATCCGATTTCCTCTTCCGTTTCTCTTAGGGCACAATCTTCAAAGCTTGCATCTTCGGGATCTTTTATTCCACCTACAAAAAGAATTTATAAACATGAATTCGGTATCACCAAAAGACCACACTTTCATACCTGGAAATGAGATTTGGTGAACATGACGACTCAGCAAACCCGAACGGCGAGTGTAAAGGATTGAAGTTTGCCCAATTTCATCGACACACACAGGTACTAAGACGGAAGCGAACTTTGTATTCACACTTTCGTGAGACTTTTCTGATCTGACTCTCATTTTTGCGACATCTTTCAAGCATTTGAGACATCGATCTCGATTTTCAGGACTTAAGATTACATCGGCTGAATAATGTGAGGCTAATCGGATTGCTGGTCTTCGCAGTAGCATTTTGAACTAACATTATGCAGACATTAGTTGAAATAACAAGTGATATGTAATTCAAATTTTAAACTAATTCTTATCTAATCTAATTCACAGCCACGTTATTTACACTTGTATTCTAATATTCTTGTATAGCAAAAAGCAAATGTCATTAAAATGTAAAAATACAAAAACAGAAACTGAGTAGAAATGTCAAAAAGTGAATGACAGCTAATGCACCATTCAGGTGTGTTTGTTTAAACTTTTGCTAAGATGATTTTTAGACTTTCACGACTAGGTGGCCCTAGGATAGTTTAAGAGCTACGCAAGCGGATTTAAATAAAATTTAAAAGGTGATGAATTAGTTGCATTTTCTGAACACGTATAGTGATCGTCTTTGCTGAAGTAATTGTAACAGATAATAAAAATCTATTGATGTTAAATCGAACCGAAAGTCTCTTAACCTTTTCTAATACTCATTCAGCCTTATTTATAAACCCGTATTATCGGCGGATTAAGGTTACTACGAACTTAATACTCCACTAATACTCCAAACCTTATTTATAAAAAAAAAAATACACCAGTATTAGCGGCGGATTAAGCTAATACTGGTTCATAGGAGTTTTAAGGGAGTATTAAGGTCGTATTAAGGTCTAAATGTCATTTTGTTCAGATTTTTGGAGGAAAAGTGGAAAATTATTTTGGTTTTGTGAATAATTTTAATTCTTTTTCCGCCTTAACTACGAGATAAATAAATTAATAAATGAAAACTAATATTTCTTGTTTTGTTTTGTTTAATATCCATTTTGGAAAAATTTCAGCCAACCACAAAAAAAAACAATCATAATGCTCGGGTTCAACGCAATTAAGTTTTTCAGATAATCTATAACTTTTTTGGCCTCTGACTGGTCACAAGTCACGCATCAAAAGAAAATCCAAGACTCTGGCCAATCAGAGCCCGAAAGAAGTTAGATTATCTGAAAAAACTTAATGCATTGAACGTGCACAATGGCATTTGTTGACGTTAATAGTAACCAAAGCTATAGATGGGTCATTTTTCTTATGAAAAATTTGACATAAGCAAGTATTAACTAATACGGGTTGGAAAACGTTTTATAAATAAGTATTCGCTCGACCTGGCGTAAGGGAGTATTAAGTGCTAATACTAGTACCAACTAATACCAGGTTGAACCGAGTATTAGCGAAATCTAATAAATAAGGCTGATTAAGTGTATGAAAAATTTCAAGATAAGGTAATCACGACAGACGACAGTGCCTCTGTTCTGTAACTATCGCCTCGATAAAAGCAGGCGATAAACGTTGAAAAATGAAACAAAATCCTATAAAATTCATAGAACTTCGTTCCATTTTCCACCGTTTATCGCCTGCTTTTATCGAGGCGATAGTTACAGAACAGGGGCACAGGGGCAGGACTGAATCCAATGATCGTGGGGGCAAAGTGAGCATGTCGTAAATAAAAATAAATGAGCTCTATAACAACGCGATGACTGAAATTTGCGCTAATGTTTCTATTTCCATATTTTAGCCGTGTTTTATTGGAAATTTTTATATTCACTTCACTAATACGCTCAATAAAACGCTGAACTCACTAATGCAACTTTTGCCGAGTTTCATTGAGAATTCATTTTTACTTGAGCAAAACAACGCCATACATCTCACATGGAAAAACAACAACTCTAAAGTGAACAACGTAAGTGGACAAAAATAAGTTACTTGCAGAAGTGAACAACAGGGATGGCTGGTAGTTGGAGTTGTTATACGTAGTTTCATAAGTGCACTGTACTTAATTTTAATTTGTTATGAGAGGTTTAAAAGTAAAAAAAGAAATCAGCAAAATAGTGTCAAATTTTGTGCTGAAATTTAAACTACTTCCGCCGTATTAATAAACGCGGAATAGCCTTATTCCATGGATTAAGTTACCATTATACCATTTTCCATTTAATTAAAGCTACCATTATACCATTTTCCACTTAATCCATGGAACGCAGCTATTCCGCGTTTATTAATACGGCGGCTTATGTATTTGTGAAATAGAATAATGGTGGTTATTTTATTTTTGGTATCTGTTGCTTTTTTGACACGACGTTTGCATGTTTTATCTTTTGTGACGCCTTTCACTACTTCTGTGCACAGCTGTTCTGATTTGAAAAATTGTTCTTGAAAACCTACTGCTTAAGTACAGTTTGTGTAATTCTTTTTTGTCGGTTGAGAGCATATTTATTGTGAAGTATGGAACGTTTGTTGTTGTTGTTTTTTTTTTTTTTAAATAAAAATGATAGGAAAAACAAGTGCCACGACTCCTTTTGGGCTTTATAATTTTTTAAATATTTTTATTGGTGAGACATTTTTCAAAATCGGTGATTTTTATTTTACTTTTGGCGATTCCGATTTTCAAAACCTGACAATCATGGGCTCAGGTAGCTGAATATGCGTCACGCAAAAGTATAGTTAGACTGCTGGGATATTTATAAAATACTGTAACGTGCGCTTAGTTCGCAAAATAAAACTTCACCTTTCAATTTATTTCTACCACTTTCATTCAGTATCTATACTTTATTCGATCTCAACTCGACTTTTGGACTAACATTTGTATACAACAATTCACTCTTAACCTTATCACTCTATAATCAAAACTGACTTCTGGTTGCCTCGAGCGGCCTATTTATATCGAATGACATTTCATCTAGAACTCTCCAGTAATTTCCACATGGTCTCCACCTCTCCACTCTTGTCAAACATTTTTCCTCCGGGTATATTTCTACACTTACACTAATGTTGCCGCTTGTGTTTTCGGTTGAACGTTTTCGATTAGGAAATTGGTATTAGATGTTGGGTTCGCGTTACAATACTTTCAAATAGATTTTTTTTTTTTTTTTTTTAGATTAGATAAAGATTTTATTGCATTTTCGAATTCTGTACACAGTAACATTTTTAAGTTTTAACAAATCTTTTATGACATGGCAAAAGCCGTCTGTCAGAATGACAATTTTACGAAAACATAATTTATTAATAATTGTGAATTAGATGCTTTAAAAAAAAAAAATTATATCTTCAGATTTTTACAAAACAAATAATAAAAATAGGGCATATAATATTAAATTTGACTAAACTAGAATTCTTCTCTTAAAATTTTGTTTCTATAAGTAAGCGCAGCTTTGGTAAATTTGTACAAATCTGTCCAATTTCTTCCGTTGAGCATATCAAGAACTTCATCCTTTGTATAAATGATCTTTCCAAGATATAATTTTCTCAGCTCTATAAGTATCGGGCAGACTCCTATGAAATGCATTATATCTTCCCGGGTGTTCATATTACAAAGACTGCATTGTATGGGTAGATCTGGTCGGTGTGGCATGTAGTTTAACGGCAAAAGTTCTCCTCTTACTTTAAAAAGTGTTGATATTTGGTCAACTCCGGCGTTTACAACGAAATAGCTTGTCTTGCTTGTATCCAAATTCAATTTTGAGTAGTAATCTCTATATACGGATGAACGAGCTTCTTCTATAAATGATTCATGTATCTTTTCATCCAGTACACTAAGAATGGTATATAGTTCATTTTTCATCTGCTGAGAGTTTCCTATTTCTAAATGTAGAGGACAATCCGTTCTTTCGGCCAGTTCCATCCATTGTTCGAAGCAAGCTAATTTTTTTTCGAGTGCAATTGTTGCTACAATCCTAGGTAGACGTGTTGGTTTCATATTCAGAACTTTAAGGATGTAGTCGAAGTGGAGTTTCAGAGTCGTGATGTACATTGGTGGGAGTCCTGTCTCAATGTGCAGCATATACGTGGGTGTTGTCATAGGGAGGAACAGTATTCTTTTCAGAAAAAATCGCAGGAGCTGTTCCACAGAGTCATTTTGTTGGTATCCCCATACCTGTGCTGCATACAGTAGAATTGCTCTGGCTGTTGCTTCAAAGATCTGGTACTTTGCTCGTAGACTGATGTTTTTATTTTGCATACATGTTTTCCAGGTGGTGTTTATAGCTGTTTTCGCGTTCTTGAGTTTTTCTTCTAAATGCACCTTCATGTTGTTATTTGAGGTTAATGTTAGTCCAAGATATTTATAGCGCTCCACTATCTCAACTGGTTCTCTTTCGTATCTCCACACATAATTTCCATGTCTCTGCCTCTTTCCTCTGCCGAAGACCATTATTTGTGATTTACTCCGATTTACTGTGAGATTCCAAGTTTTGCAATATTCTTCGAGTTTAGTGATCATCATCTGGAGTTTAATTGGGGTATCAGCTAGAAGTACGATGTCATCTGCATACATCAACACTTTTATTCTAAGGTCACGCATCTCAATTCCGCCATTTAAATATGTCACTATATCGTTCAAGAACAAAGTGAATAACAGCGTACTCAGTGTGCATCCTTGTTTTAGCCCTGTGGATGTTGTAAACGGTTCTGACATAGTACTCCCATCCCAAACTTTTGCTACACAGTTATTATACAACTTTTTCAAAGTTTTCAACACCTTGGTAGGTATTCCTAATGCAGAAAGTTTAAAAAACATTAGATCTCGATCAACGCTATCAAAGGCAGCCTTAAAATCTACAAAGTAGGCATATATATTTAAACCTTGAGCACGGTTAATATCGATGAGAGTACTGAGGGTAAAAATTTGGTCTACAGTAGAGTATCCATGCCGAAAACCTGCTTGGCACTCGCTAAGTATGTCATTTTTATTAACCCAGTTCGACAGCCTTTTAAACAAGATGCTTCCAAAAACCTTACGGACCGTATTCAGCAATGAGATTCCTCTATAATTTTCAGCCAAGTTTCGGTCTCCTTTTTTGAAAACAGGTAGAATAACAGCTGCATCAAAACTCGGCGGTAAACTTTCTTCACTCTCATACAGATTGTTAAAACACTGAAGAAGGAGGGTTGCGAACTCCTCGGTGCAGTACTTATAGAACTCGTGTGGTATGAGATCTTCCCCCGGTGCTTTGGATTCCTTCAACTCATTCAGTACTGTTTTAAGCTCTGTTATTGTGAACGGTTGGTCCATCTCTTGATCTTTTACACAGTTTTCACAGTATTGAATTGAAAGTGCCATTCTTTCTATGTTAAGCAATGAGTAAAAGTGTGTTTTTAGATAGGATGCCGGTAAGTTTAACCCTATTTTCAGCTTCGTTCCATTAATGTACCTAACTGCTTTCCAAAACTCTTTCATGTTCCTACTTTCTATAATCACTTGTACTTTTTCTTCGTGATACTGCTTTTTCTTTGATATACAGATTGCTTTAAAACATGCATTCGCTTTTGCATATTCTTGTCTGAAAAATGCAGTGTTGTATTTTCTAAATAGCTTTAAGAACGAAAACGCTTTCTTCCTAGCTTGGAGGCAATCACTATCAAACCATTCCTGTTTTCCACTAAACGATTGTGCTTTAACATTATATTTCGGTGCCACTTTTCGTATAACATTTTGCATGCTTTCTATAGTAATAGCCTCATCTCTACGCAGCAAATTTTCCAGTTCCAAGTCCAGTGATATTTGGTAGGCTTCTTTACTACTGGGTTTCCACTTTATTCTGGGATAGCTTAACTCGGTGCACTCTAACTCTTCGTTTGGTTCTTCTATTTTTATTTTTACTGAAATTGGCATATGGTCAGAAAAATTTAAAGTGTGCACTGAGAAATCCGCTACCCTACAGAGACAATTATCCGATGCTAAACAGTAGTCAATCACTGAACATGAGTTACCTCTGATAAACGTATACTCTCCTTTATGATCACTTTTAGATCTACCGTTCAAAACAATAAGATTGTATGTTTCTGCGAGGTCTAGTATAGTTTTTCCTTTTCTGTCGGATTTACGATCTTTTGATGCTCGATTGCTAACTATATCGCATGGTAGTCCGTGATCTTGAAAAAAACCTTGTTCGTCTGCAATCCTTGCGTTAAGATCTCCTATAAGTATCAACTTTGCATTCTGCTTACAATAAATGACTTCACTCAGTGTGTTGAAATTTTCCTCCCAGTGATTGCAATTTATGTACGCCGGGATTATGCAATATTTAACATTTCCCGCTTCCACATTGAGTATGGTATAATCTGATAAATTTTCAAATTTCATTACATCCTTATAAATTTTTTTGTACCCGTAAATACATCCTCCGCTTGCTCGTCCAAACTTTTTAGTCTTAACTGCTTCTATCCATTCTAGTTCATATTCTTTAAACTGACCATAAAATAATTCATAATGTTCTTTTAGCAAAAAGGTTTCTAACAAAAAAAATACATCATATCTCTTTATAAAGCTAAAAAAATTTGAGAATATTAATTTACTTTTTAATCCATTTATGTTGTAACTTAGTATATCTATTAATTTTGTGTTAGGATAATTATTACTAAACGACTGACAGACGGCAAAATTTTAGTTTTTATTTACATTATGTTGGGACAACCCTGGTATTTTCGGTGTGTGTTGTTGTTTCTGTGAGTATGTAGATGGCGTCGCAGTCTCCAGGGGGATACTTTGTTGTTTATTTTTATTTCTGTCACCGTTGACAGCAAGTTCCACAATGTCGCATCTCATGTCAGGAAAAATTGTTTGTAATACTGCAAAACCATTTTCGTTTCCACATCTTAGACCCAGCTCTGTGCTCCACGTAAAAGATTTTCCCTCAATAAATATTTTATCATCTCTTATGTTGAATTCCTTTCACCAAAAGTATCGATTCGCCATCGATTCGGCGGCGATATTTTTTGCTTAAAAATGTTCCTTTGGAGAAATATCGATTCGGCGGCGATTCTTTTTTTGAGACGAATCTACACCGATTCTCACACAGATTATCACACACACAACTAGCTTGACAGTTTGGATATGTCAAATAAAGTTATTATTTATTGTGAAACTTTTGCGAAACAATAATCTAGCGCGCCCAATTATTTGATATATTCAAAATTTATTATTTAATATTATAATAAAACAGTGTATAAATGGTTTGTGTTGACTTTATCAAAATATGGAAACGTAAAATCGTTTTATTAATGAAAATTTGTTGCAGAACATGAATTCCAGGCTATTTGAAACTTTGCTGTCTTCATCATGAAATACTGTTGAATTGACAGATGGTACGCACGCACACATTTACAAAAAAAAATCGCTACGTTTTTATATTCCTTTCACCCAAAAACGAATCGAAATTAGTATCGCCGGCAAGTGGTTGAAAGGAATTCGACATTAAATGCGTTTTTATTCCTGGTCGCTCTGTGGCAAGTGTTTTCTTGAGCAAAATTAACTTTGTACGTTTGCTACGCACCGAAGTCGGGTAGTCTTTATGAACGCTTATTCCGGTCCCTCTTAATTTATGTCGTTTTCCATTGGTAATCCGGAAGAACTCTCCGATCCGGGATCCCAAAGTAACACTTTTATTTGCTTTGAAGTTTCGTTGCTTGTATTGTGTATCGGTGCGAAATGTCGAGCGCTATTTTTTTTCATTCACTTTTTTAATTTTTTTCATAATTCACTTAAAACGACAGGAATATGTCTTAAAATGTTTTTAGAACTCATCTCACAAAATTTATTGATTAATAATTGTTTTCAAGTCACTTTTTTCAATTTTTAGAGGTGGAAAATCACATTTGTCAATTTTGACGTCAACAGTGTTTCAGTGTGTGAGTGCTTCTGGTTTCGCTTCCTTCTTCAAATCAAGAATCAAATTTCTCTTCTTTCGAGGAGAGGAAGTGTCATTTGATGCCAATGAAATGCTTTGAGAAGCGTTCAGAAGGCTTCCGAACGACCAATGGAAAACGACATTAGATGCTTTTTTAAGAATATTGATAACATCAGAACTGTGTTTCAATGTGACAATCAAGTGGTTCATTTTGTTGTTTTTGCTTTGTCCCCTATTATACGTTATACGATGTCTCACGAGACATGTCTCATTTTTGACGTTCCTTTTAAATTTCCATCCCGTGAGACAATCGCAATTACACGTGAACTTAAGTCTGCGTCTCAAATTTGACAATTTATTATTCTTTTGTTGTTGTAAAAAAACTGAATCAAATAAACACTACTCAAAAGCGAACAAGAGTAAAGAGAAACGTCAAGGTGAGACTACTAAAAATCGGCACGGTACTCATCGGGAATTTTTTTGTGCATCTCATTTCCTCACATCTCCTTTCTTTTTCGCACTCATGTGAGACTGGGCTCGTGAGACATCGTATAATAGGGGACTTTGAGTCAAACGTACTGCTTCAACTTTGTTTTCCGATTCATCGGTTAGATTTTGGCAAATTTCTTTGGCTTGTTTTATAGGATCAACAGTCTCTTGGCTTGGCAAATGAACGACGATATTCTTTTCGTTAGACTTCTGGATCATACGTTCGATCTGCATCTCAAGATTAACACATCTCTCCTCTGTCTGTGCAATTTTTTGTTCAAGTGCCTGCTGTCTTTCACTAAAAACCGCCATTTTGACCGTCAGGCAATCCAAATCTTCCTTTGTAGCAACTTTTTGCAGGTGATCTGCTAATTTTTTATCCAGAAGTCGGCTTAAATCGTCAATGGACATGTTACTGACTGCCATGTTAGTGAATTGCAATCTTTTATTTTCAGGGAATGCGACTGGGGAAATTTCTCCGATGTTTCGTTTATTCATGAATGTATATAAGTAAGTACTTAGAACTCTTTTGCCGTCGGCCTTTGGCAAGTAATTTTGATTTTTTATCTTAATTCAAAAGGGACTTACTTATTGTGCTGATGTTATAAATACCGCACTTTTCACTTTTTGCGCTAGCAATTGACTTTTATTTTCAGTTTTATTTATTTAATTATAAGAAATACAGGGACTTATTTAAAAAGCGACTGTCTGTCGTGTGTTTTTATAATGACGTAATGTGCCTACTGCCAAATATGTATTTGAAAAATGCAAAAAAAAGAAAAACCGATTTTTTGAAAATTCTAAAGAAAAAAGGCCCTTTAAATACGATTTCGTCAGTAACAATCTGCAAGCATTTGTTCTGAGTGGCAAAAACTATTTACCCTAAATATAAATTGACCACCACTAGAAGCTATGTTGGTGGCACTTTAAAAACCAAACCTAAAAAACACCTCTTTAGAGGTGTTTGGCAAATTAAACCATGATATTTTTTTTTTTTTACAATTTGCTGTTCTGAAGACAATCTTTTCATTATGAAAATATACTGCCATTTGTAAAATTCATAACTGAAATACTGATAAATAGACTAATAGACTAGACTAGACTAATACACCCTTAGGTGTTAGCTTACTAATGATCTTCAATTTTTTTTAAAAAAACGGCCTCAAAAAACTACCTTTTATATCTAAAATATGTACTCTGTTCTGATCTTCGTTCGGATACGATGTCCTCGAAAGTTCTCAATTCCAAATTCGTTCGTTTTTAACATAAAAAATTAATTTTTAAACCGTTTTTGTGGCTTCAAATCAGTACTGAATCCGTTCGGAAATAAGGACTCACTTTTTCGTTTTTAGTCCGATCGAAAATCAGAACAGTTATGCAGTTATTTATTTATTCAATTGAATTATTCTATTCAAACAATAATAATTTATTTCATTTTTCACAACCTATACCGTCTTAATTTTTACTCTTGAGTCTTGAGGTTTATTCAGCCCTATGACAGATTCCATCGTAATCGAAAAAAGTCTAAGTTTCCCGATGTTGCTATCTTGCTATCACATAATCCATTCGGAGTGAAACGAATTTCGAAATTTGTAATTTGGTATCACGAATTCCGAATGAAACGGAAATATAACGTCCTTTTCTACGACAAGTTTCTTCTGTCGTAGAGCGTAAAGTCATAGGTAAAATCCATTTGTTAAAACATAAAAAACACATTTGTATAGAACAATTTTACAAAATATAATTTTACTTAAGAAAAAACAATGAAAACAAAAATTATCTCGTAAATTAAATTACATCCAACTCTGTTTTTATTTCCTCCCAGTGGTCATTAACTTCGTCTTGTAGGCGTTAGCGTATCCTTTTGCCGTCTGGATTACAGGATAACATTTCATATAACCTGTTGTTTGTTTGTTGTTTTCACCCTTTAAGAACATCGGTTATTATAAACAGAAACACATATCAATGAATAGAATTATTTCCAAAAGATTTTTTTTTTTTTCAAAAGACTGTCTTCGTCATGCCGGTTTCCAAATTTAAGCGGCGAAGTTGACAGATTTGGAGTGTTTAAATAGTACTCGTATTATTGTTAAATTACTTTATCTGATAGCCAAAATAACACTTGAATTTTATCTGTAAACAAACTTGGATTTCACAAATTATTTTATGGTTTGTTAAAAAACACAAGTGAATGAATTTGTGTTTGACAGATTGGAAAGTACTCATGGACCACGTAACAAAAATCCTCTTTTGGGAATTTATAACTTGATGAAGAAAATATTTAATTATATTCGACAGTAAAATTGAATTTCATATAACATTTAAGATTTGATCAATACCTAATACAGATCTATTATAACTTATTCTAAGCACATAAAAGTGCAAATAAATCAATTTTTACTAGAAAACAAAAATCGGTAAAAATGTGTTTGGGAAAAGTTAAGGGATTTTTTTCTAAGTTTAGGGATTTTTGTTTCTATTGCTTCGAGTATTTATTTTGACATAGGACAGCTGACTTCGAAAATGGATACTCATTTTTTCAATCAGGCAATGCTTTTTCGAATTCGTTCGGAATTTGTGATTGCTTTTTGTCGGGATTCGTATCGTGACTTTTCACTCGGGGATTTCTCCGAATGGATTTCATGATAGGGGTGATTAATTCACTTCAGTTGCCTGCACTTTGAACACTTTGTTCATATTTTTTTTAATCGAATACATTTTAAAGTTGCCATTGGTTAGTGCAATTTCAAAACGTTGTTATAAATCGGATATTAAATTCTAAGGGCCGATGTTGATATTAAATAAAACACAAATTAGAAAATTATTGTCATTTCTTTTTATTATGATAATATTGGTACTGTTCAGTTATGTATGGAACAAAATATCGGAAATATGGCCGTGGCGACCTCGGCCGCACACCTTTATCCGTTTATGGGTTGAATTTTCGATGACGCTGCTGGATAATTGAGCTTCTAACCCCAAAGAAAGAAATCCAACGGTGACAAATCACATAATCTTGGATGCAAATTAACATGGCCACCACGTGAAATAGCTCGGCCATTGAATTTGTAGCGCAAAAGAGCTATGTATTGTTCCGATGTGGTTCACACTCAACATCGGTACTGCGTTCTTTTATTCTTGGATGTTACGCGATGTAACATCGGGTAACATTATGTCGTTCCTAAATGCAAAAAAGTTAAGAAATGTAACATCGATGTCGTTCCTAAATGCAATGTTGAAGTGTCAGAATGTTACGTTTCGTAACTTTTTCCAATTCATATCTGGGACTTGAGTTTCGATGTTGATCTGTCAAACCCCTCTTAAGTTGTTGTTGGTCAGATTTGTGTTGGTTTTTTTTTATTAATCTTTTAAAATTCTGTGAGCAGTTATTGATTTTCAATCTTGCTCATTTCATAATTCATTTTTGTTCATCAAAAACGAGTTTCCTTTAGCTGGATTTATATTTTAAGAAATATTTTATTCTTATTTTTGACAGACTACCAAAGTGTAAAGCGCCCAACAGACGATCAATGTTACTTGACAAGTATTATTGAGGTTTTCTCTTGTCAAGTAAAATTGATCAACAATCACCACCACACGTTCAATGAAAATTGACAGTTTTTTCCTTCTGTAGTTTCCTAATCGCACTACACAACGACACGAGTGACAGTGAAACTTGATGAAAACCAAATCAGATTTGATTTTCGTCAATGTGTCAATTTTACTTGACGGTAAAATTGAGGAGCCTACAAACGATCAATTTTACTTGAACAAAAGCTCCTTCAAGTAATATTGACAAGTAACATTGATCGTCTGTAGGGCGCTTAACATCGAGTCGTTCCTAAATGCAATCATGATTTTGTAACATAGTCAAACATACACAAAAACAACGATGGTTTTGACCCTACAGCATTGCGTAACATTGAAGCCATAAAAGAACGCAGTACGGGCCTTAACATTTTTCCACCCTCTATTTGTTCACCTCATAAAGTAAGATCGATATTTACTAGATCTTTCACCATTTCCTAAAAACTTGCTAATGATATACTTGAAACACTGTTTTTTACTTGCGATTATAGGTACTATAAGGCAGTTCTTGCAATCGTGCAGAAAAAAAAATTTGAGATAAAACAATTAAACATGACATTACGATGATAGAGAATGCGAAAAAAGTGGGTCCTGCAATTCTGTCTGTCTGTCTGTCTGTCTGTATGTCTGTCTGTCTGTATATGGATCTACAGCCTGAACCGCTTGACCGATTTTTTGTAGTTAAGCTCTGTAAGGTAGCCTACAGAGGAGTTTTTGGAATTGGGTGTCTAGGTCTTGAAATAACGGTACCTGCCATACAACCGATACGATAATACCTATTTTTCTCGAAAACGGCTCCAACGATTTCGATAAGATTTTCTGTGCAGTATTAATTTAAGATTGTTTTTCTTATGATGTAAAAAAAATTTTAGAAAAAGTCTAAAAACGGTACCTCCCATAGTACCGTTTTTTTCAAAACCGACTTTCTCGTTAATGGCTGACACGATCTTGACGAAGTTTTGGATTTAAGAAGTGGTAAACTGTTTAAGAAAGACTGCATATCAATATATAAAAAAAATTTTGTTTTGGAAATTTTTATAAATTTTTTTAAAAAATTTTGATTTTTAGAAAAGTGTAACTTTGATTTTTTTTTTAAATTTTTTGTCAAAATAACTTCTATCAAGATCTAAAACTTTGCATACTCGATTTTTAAGAAAACAGTTTTAAAAAAAAGTGAAAAATAAAAAACCGTTTTTTGGAGAAACTGGTCCAACGATTTTGATTAAATTTTCATCATTCATATGTTTTAGCGATTGAAAAAGAATGGCGTCTTTAGATTTTGGCTTGAAACCTTTGGAATATTCACCCCTATTATGATAGGCGTTTCACTTGAAGACAAATGTCGTACCAGAAAATCGGTATTGCGAGAGTCGTTAACGTAGTTTAACGCCTTGCGTAACGCCATGTGACATTTAGCGTTCAGTGGAATGTAATTTTTTTGAACGACACCCTGTCAGTCTTCGGTATTGCAGCTGTCGTTTTAGTTCAGTTAAACGACTAGTAAAACGCTACTTTTTGGCGACTTTAAATTTGCAAACGCCTAGACTGTTTTACTTGAATAAAAATGTAAGTTGTAGTTGGTTTCTTCTTTTTTCTTAAATAACTTTTATTTGACTGAATTTAGGGTGAAAAAAAGCAAATCAGGAGCATATCGATGGAGCAAAATCCTCAACTTGCAACAAATTTTCGACGGGGTGTTTCCCAAACGGAGGACAAAAAAAGAATGAATAGCAGTTAGCGGTTAGAATTGAAAAAGGATGCCAGAAGTTAAAATAATTGAGAAACGAAATCATTTCATGCCGTATTTTTCATGTGTGTATATTTTAAAGGTTTGGCTCGATGCAAAATTTTAAGTTTAACAGAATTAAACAGATTCTGTTCAGTAAAAAAGCAAATGGAATTCACTGTAGTTGTAGTTGTAAAGGATTCTTCTTTCTCTTATCAGGTTATTTTTTTTTTTTCAATATCCTGCGCCCGTCGTTGTAATCACTATACCACTATATCTCACTGCAATTAACAGAAGAAAACTATTCATTTGCATTTTTTATTCAAAAACAATTTAAATTTCACGACAAAACCAGAATTTCTATTCAAATCCCAATCTGTCATGATCAGCTGATCATGTGGAAGGCGTTTGGATTGTAATTAAGTGGCGTTTAATGCTATGTCCGCACCTGAGAGTTAACCTGGGTTATCTCAAAACCACAGAATAAGGAATATACAGAAGGTCATCTTCCACCATCTCCACCCGCAAAACCCGCAAATTTCCCAAAAATGAACTTGAGTGAACAGGAAATAGTTCATTTGAAAAGTTCATTGCTGAGGTGAAACTCTCAGAAAAAAAAAATAAGAGTTTGACATTTGACAGACAGCAAAAAGTAAATAAATTTACTGAGGACATCGCAAGAACCAAAAGGCAAGTCTTTTTTATTCGTTATTAGAATACTTAATATCTAACTTAATTGTAATTTATAATTTAATAAACAGTTTTTTCAGGGCTGCTTTGGTTAGATCCATTCGTCTAGCAACTGAAGCGAAAGACGTAAGGAGATTTGCTAATGAAACTCAAGGGAGATTCAACAGTGACAACAAAATGGTGTAGTATGCTTTCACATCGCTAATCAAAAGTAAAATTTAACATTATTTCAATTTCAGGTGCTTTTCAAAGGCATTCTCTAACATTCGATTGGGTTAGAGAATATTTTCATTTGTCCCAGGAGGCAATACTTGCCAAAGTTTGCTGTTTATGGTGCAGTTGCCTCCATATTTCATGTATATGAGATACAGTATCCAAGATCGCATACGAAACACTGAATATTTCAAGACTGCCTTGCAAACAATTCGCCAACTTAAGGGTATTTCAAAGAGTACTCCTTGTTTCACATCAACAATTGATCAGTAGTTTCCTGGTGCTGTTAGCCTTCTAGGTGAACCTATTAGAGAAATAGGTTTCGATCTAGCTGATGAAAAAAAGAACTTTTGTGACGGACAAAAGGCATGATTCGAAGTTTCAGTGAAAGGACCTAAAGACAGTGGTAAGGTGCACTTATCATTCATAGATTCAGTACCTAAAAATGTTTTGTTTCAACAGACACCATATATTTTTGGGCTACACAAACGGATGAACTTGAATGGGTACTGGACAAGTTAGATTTAGAGGTTAAGTCACATCCTAAGTTTTTATTAACTTATCCTTAATTGCAATAATTTAACAAATAAACTTTCTTAGTGCAGATTTTGAAAGTGTATCTCTTTATTATATGTTCGGTTTTGTTTTACACTGAAGCTTTTTTAAGACAAAATTTAGGCAACGAAGAAAATCAACAACGGTTTTTTTCTTTTGGAGCAATTGCATAGTGACAGGAATGATGTGCACTTACTTTTAGTTCAACAATACTATCGACTAAATTCAAAACGTGTTTTAAACGACTAGGCCCAGGGGCTCCTCGCTCTGTTGCGTCACCCTATTTATTTTATAAATACAAAAAAGTATGTCTCTTCTGTTTATTTAAGATTAACAAATTGACAACTTCATTTATACTAGCTTTTTTTTTATAAACTAGCATTTCGTTTTTATACAAAAATTTCTTTTAATTTGTTTCGACTCATCAATCCGAGTATTCAAATGAACACAAGTACTTGCGACGATTAATTCGAATACTTATATACACAAAAAATTAATTAAAAAAATTACATAAAAAACCGATTGTGAAACCAAATCGACGGGCCAATTCAATTCAGTCTGTGCTTTTGGAAACTTGGTCCAATCAATTTAAGTTCGGGTGATTGGGAGTTGTCTGCGCATAGCCTTAAATGTTGTGTCCGACATCGTTTGGTAGTTTTCGGATATTGCCAGTTGGTACGCGTTTTCGGCTTCTTCAATTAGGCGAACAATCTCTCTGGCTGTTTGTTGTTCATTAGTTACTATAAGCGCATCGCGGCACTCTTTTGATGACACTAACTGCATATTACCGTCTTGGTAGTAATGATCCTAGAATTGGGTTGCATGAAGCATTTTTCGGATTGGATGTTATTTGTTTAGTTTCTTTATTTCACAATCCTATACTTTTAAGACACCTTTGAGCTCCGCACTTTCACTGCCTGGTTGAAAGCTGACGTGCCACTGAGATCGCCATCGCCCGTTCCAGTTTTCCGGCTGAAACTGATGATCTTCAATACAAATGGTTTATGTTATTTTGCCACCTTGTGACTAGCCAAAAACGGAGCAGACCTAAAAATAATTTAACATGGAATTTTATTATTTCTGGTGTTTGGAAAGGTACTTTGCACCTACCAATTCTAATCCTTAGTTGTACAAGGAATTTGTTTTTACTGGTGCATTATTGGCAAGTCGTCAACTATCTGTTGTTGTTTGCGTATTCAATTCTGTCCGCCAATTGATGGTACCGCCCATTCCATACCGGCCGAAATTAGATAATTTTCAATTCAATAAAGAATTGTGCTACACATGTTTCTTGGTGAAGATTTGTTGCCGTTGGCAGCAGCTCCCATTGACACTGAGTAGGCAACAGATGAATGGCATTGATGTTATTTGAGAGGACGGCTTTGGGAAACCTCTATCTGAAGTTGTCGTTCTACGAGACATAAGACTTGCAAAAACAAAATTCTAAACTAAGAAAAACACTCACCTTCGCACTTTATAGAAACAGCTTGGCAAATCCAATCCTCTTCTATGTATACAAATGCTGTTGATATTTTTTTAGAGACTAAATTTGGCGCAGCAAAGGCAAGAAGGATGGAAAAATATTATTTTAACTTTTGCAACGAAATAGGTTATTTATTTGTCTGCGAAATGTCATTTTTTTACTTCACCACAGAGTTTTTTTCGAGTGGTGAGTTTAAGGCTATGTGTGCACTGTTAAATTTAAGAAGTGTCTGCATCAGTTTGCAGTTTTTATTAATTTTTTCAATTTTTTAGTTAAATATTGGAAAAAATTGAAAACAAAGTTTATATCTGATACTTTAATGAGTTTTTCTACATTCTAGACTGTAAAAAAGCTTAAAAATACCGATTTTTTTCCAAAAAATTAAAAAACGTTAAATTTCGGAATTGATCTCACCTCAACCGTCTTTTTCCACTGACCTCAGTTTCCTGCCCGGGGGCTTCCGGCCCGGGGGCTTCCGCTAAGTTTTAGCTTGTAGGCAAAATGAACTTTTTGGATGAAGATGACCTTCTGTATATTCCTTATTCTGTGCTCAAAACCACAGAATAAGGAATATACAGAAGGTCATCTTCCACCATCTCCACCCGCAAAACCCGCAAATTTCCCAAAAATGAACTTGAGTGAACAGGAAATAGTTCATTTGAAAAGTTCATTGCTGAGGTGAAACTCTCAGAAAAAAAAAATAAGAGTTTGACATTTGACAGACAGCAAAAAGTAAATAAATTTACTGAGGACATCGCAAGAACCAAAAGGCAAGTCTTTTTTATTCGTTATTAGAATACTTAATATCTAACTTAATTGTAATTTATAATTTAATAAACAGTTTTTTCAGGGCTGCTTTGGTTAGATCCATTCGTCTAGCAACTGAAGCGAAAGACGTAAGGAGATTTGCTAATGAAACTCAAGGGAGATTCAACAGTGACAACAAAATGGTGTAGTATGCTTTCACATCGCTAATCAAAAGTAAAATTTAACATTATTTCAATTTCAGGTGCTTTTCAAAGGCATTCTCTAACATTCGATTGGGTTAGAGAATATTTTCATTTGTCCCAGGAGGCAATACTTGCCAAAGTTTGCTGTTTATGGTGCAGTTGCCTCCATATTTCATGTATATGAGATACAGTATCCAAGATCGCATACGAAACACTGAATATTTCAAGACTGCCTTGCAAACAATTCGCCAACTTAAGGGTATTTCAAAGAGTACTCCTTGTTTCACATCAACAATTGATCAGTAGTTTCCTGGTGCTGTTAGCCTTCTAGGTGAACCTATTAGAGAAATAGGTTTCGATCTAGCTGATGAAAAAAAGAACTTTTGTGACGGACAAAAGGCATGATTCGAAGTTTCAGTGAAAGGACCTAAAGACAGTGGTAAGGTGCACTTATCATTCATAGATTCAGTACCTAAAAATGTTTTGTTTCAACAGACACCATATATTTTTGGGCTACACAAACGGATGAACTTGAATGGGTACTGGACAAGTTAGATTTAGAGGTTAAGTCACATCCTAAGTTTTTATTAACTTATCCTTAATTGCAATAATTTAACAAATAAACTTTCTTAGTGCAGATTTTGAAAGTGTATCTCTTTATTATATGTTCGGTTTTGTTTTACACTGAAGCTTTTTTAAGACAAAATTTAGGCAACGAAGAAAATCAACAACGGTTTTTTTCTTTTGGAGCAATTGCATAGTGACAGGAATGATGTGCACTTACTTTTAGTTCAACAATACTATCGACTAAATTCAAAACGTGTTTTAAACGACTAGGCCCAGGGGCTCCTCGCTCTGTTGCGTCACCCTATTTATTTTATAAATACAAAAAAGTATGTCTCTTCTGTTTATTTAAGATTAACAAATTGACAACTTCATTTATACTAGCTTTTTTTTTATAAACTAGCATTTCGTTTTTATACAAAAATTTCTTTTAATTTGTTTCGACTCATCAATCCGAGTATTCAAATGAACACAAGTACTTGCGACGATTAATTCGAATACTTATATACACAAAAAATTAATTAAAAAAATTACATAAAAAACCGATTGTGAAACCAAATCGACGGGCCAATTCAATTCAGTCTGTGCTTTTGGAAACTTGGTCCAATCAATTTAAGTTCGGGTGATTGGGAGTTGTCTGCGCATAGCCTTAAATGTTGTGTCCGACATCGTTTGGTAGTTTTCGGATATTGCCAGTTGGTACGCGTTTTCGGCTTCTTCAATTAGGCGAACAATCTCTCTGGCTGTTTGTTGTTCATTAGTTACTATAAGCGCATCGCGGCACTCTTTTGATGACACTAACTGCATATTACCGTCTTGGTAGTAATGATCCTAGAATTGGGTTGCATGAAGCATTTTTCGGATTGGATGTTATTTGTTTAGTTTCTTTATTTCACAATCCTATACTTTTAAGACACCTTTGAGCTCCGCACTTTCACTGCCTGGTTGAAAGCTGACGTGCCACTGAGATCGCCATCGCCCGTTCCAGTTTTCCGGCTGAAACTGATGATCTTCAATACAAATGGTTTATGTTATTTTGCCACCTTGTGACTAGCCAAAAACGGAGCAGACCTAAAAATAATTTAACATGGAATTTTATTATTTCTGGTGTTTGGAAAGGTACTTTGCACCTACCAATTCTAATCCTTAGTTGTACAAGGAATTTGTTTTTACTGGTGCATTATTGGCAAGTCGTCAACTATCTGTTGTTGTTTGCGTATTCAATTCTGTCCGCCAATTGATGGTACCGCCCATTCCATACCGGCCGAAATTAGATAATTTTCAATTCAATAAAGAATTGTGCTACACATGTTTCTTGGTGAAGATTTGTTGCCGTTGGCAGCAGCTCCCATTGACACTGAGTAGGCAACAGATGAATGGCATTGATGTTATTTGAGAGGACGGCTTTGGGAAACCTCTATCTGAAGTTGTCGTTCTACGAGACATAAGACTTGCAAAAACAAAATTCTAAACTAAGAAAAACACTCACCTTCGCACTTTATAGAAACAGCTTGGCAAATCCAATCCTCTTCTATGTATACAAATGCTGTTGATATTTTTTTAGAGACTAAATTTGGCGCAGCAAAGGCAAGAAGGATGGAAAAATATTATTTTAACTTTTGCAACGAAATAGGTTATTTATTTGTCTGCGAAATGTCATTTTTTTACTTCACCACAGAGTTTTTTTCGAGTGGTGAGTTTAAGGCTATGTGTGCACTGTTAAATTTAAGAAGTGTCTGCATCAGTTTGCAGTTTTTATTAATTTTTTCAATTTTTTAGTTAAATATTGGAAAAAATTGAAAACAAAGTTTATATCTGATACTTTAATGAGTTTTTCTACATTCTAGACTGTAAAAAAGCTTAAAAATACCGATTTTTTTCCAAAAAATTAAAAAACGTTAAATTTCGGAATTGATCTCACCTCAACCGTCTTTTTCCACTGACCTCAGTTTCCTGCCCGGGGGCTTCCGGCCCGGGGGCTTCCGCTAAGTTTTAGCTTGTAGGCAAAATGAACTTTTTGGATGAAGATGACCTTCTGTATATTCCTTATTCTGTGCTCAAAACAATCCCAAACCAACATGATAACCAACACAGAATAAGGAATATACAGAAGGTCATCTTCCACCATCTCCACCCGCAAAACCCGCAAATTTCCCAAAAATGAACTTGAGTGAACAGGAAATAGTTCATTTGAAAAGTTCATTGCTGAGGTGAAACTCTCAGAAAAAAAAAATAAGAGTTTGACATTTGACAGACAGCAAAAAGTAAATAAATTTACTGAGGACATCGCAAGAACCAAAAGGCAAGTCTTTTTTATTCGTTATTAGAATACTTAATATCTAACTTAATTGTAATTTATAATTTAATAAACAGTTTTTTCAGGGCTGCTTTGGTTAGATCCATTCGTCTAGCAACTGAAGCGAAAGACGTAAGGAGATTTGCTAATGAAACTCAAGGGAGATTCAACAGTGACAACAAAATGGTGTAGTATGCTTTCACATCGCTAATCAAAAGTAAAATTTAACATTATTTCAATTTCAGGTGCTTTTCAAAGGCATTCTCTAACATTCGATTGGGTTAGAGAATATTTTCATTTGTCCCAGGAGGCAATACTTGCCAAAGTTTGCTGTTTATGGTGCAGTTGCCTCCATATTTCATGTATATGAGATACAGTATCCAAGATCGCATACGAAACACTGAATATTTCAAGACTGCCTTGCAAACAATTCGCCAACTTAAGGGTATTTCAAAGAGTACTCCTTGTTTCACATCAACAATTGATCAGTAGTTTCCTGGTGCTGTTAGCCTTCTAGGTGAACCTATTAGAGAAATAGGTTTCGATCTAGCTGATGAAAAAAAGAACTTTTGTGACGGACAAAAGGCATGATTCGAAGTTTCAGTGAAAGGACCTAAAGACAGTGGTAAGGTGCACTTATCATTCATAGATTCAGTACCTAAAAATGTTTTGTTTCAACAGACACCATATATTTTTGGGCTACACAAACGGATGAACTTGAATGGGTACTGGACAAGTTAGATTTAGAGGTTAAGTCACATCCTAAGTTTTTATTAACTTATCCTTAATTGCAATAATTTAACAAATAAACTTTCTTAGTGCAGATTTTGAAAGTGTATCTCTTTATTATATGTTCGGTTTTGTTTTACACTGAAGCTTTTTTAAGACAAAATTTAGGCAACGAAGAAAATCAACAACGGTTTTTTTCTTTTGGAGCAATTGCATAGTGACAGGAATGATGTGCACTTACTTTTAGTTCAACAATACTATCGACTAAATTCAAAACGTGTTTTAAACGACTAGGCCCAGGGGCTCCTCGCTCTGTTGCGTCACCCTATTTATTTTATAAATACAAAAAAGTATGTCTCTTCTGTTTATTTAAGATTAACAAATTGACAACTTCATTTATACTAGCTTTTTTTTTATAAACTAGCATTTCGTTTTTATACAAAAATTTCTTTTAATTTGTTTCGACTCATCAATCCGAGTATTCAAATGAACACAAGTACTTGCGACGATTAATTCGAATACTTATATACACAAAAAATTAATTAAAAAAATTACATAAAAAACCGATTGTGAAACCAAATCGACGGGCCAATTCAATTCAGTCTGTGCTTTTGGAAACTTGGTCCAATCAATTTAAGTTCGGGTGATTGGGAGTTGTCTGCGCATAGCCTTAAATGTTGTGTCCGACATCGTTTGGTAGTTTTCGGATATTGCCAGTTGGTACGCGTTTTCGGCTTCTTCAATTAGGCGAACAATCTCTCTGGCTGTTTGTTGTTCATTAGTTACTATAAGCGCATCGCGGCACTCTTTTGATGACACTAACTGCATATTACCGTCTTGGTAGTAATGATCCTAGAATTGGGTTGCATGAAGCATTTTTCGGATTGGATGTTATTTGTTTAGTTTCTTTATTTCACAATCCTATACTTTTAAGACACCTTTGAGCTCCGCACTTTCACTGCCTGGTTGAAAGCTGACGTGCCACTGAGATCGCCATCGCCCGTTCCAGTTTTCCGGCTGAAACTGATGATCTTCAATACAAATGGTTTATGTTATTTTGCCACCTTGTGACTAGCCAAAAACGGAGCAGACCTAAAAATAATTTAACATGGAATTTTATTATTTCTGGTGTTTGGAAAGGTACTTTGCACCTACCAATTCTAATCCTTAGTTGTACAAGGAATTTGTTTTTACTGGTGCATTATTGGCAAGTCGTCAACTATCTGTTGTTGTTTGCGTATTCAATTCTGTCCGCCAATTGATGGTACCGCCCATTCCATACCGGCCGAAATTAGATAATTTTCAATTCAATAAAGAATTGTGCTACACATGTTTCTTGGTGAAGATTTGTTGCCGTTGGCAGCAGCTCCCATTGACACTGAGTAGGCAACAGATGAATGGCATTGATGTTATTTGAGAGGACGGCTTTGGGAAACCTCTATCTGAAGTTGTCGTTCTACGAGACATAAGACTTGCAAAAACAAAATTCTAAACTAAGAAAAACACTCACCTTCGCACTTTATAGAAACAGCTTGGCAAATCCAATCCTCTTCTATGTATACAAATGCTGTTGATATTTTTTTAGAGACTAAATTTGGCGCAGCAAAGGCAAGAAGGATGGAAAAATATTATTTTAACTTTTGCAACGAAATAGGTTATTTATTTGTCTGCGAAATGTCATTTTTTTACTTCACCACAGAGTTTTTTTCGAGTGGTGAGTTTAAGGCTATGTGTGCACTGTTAAATTTAAGAAGTGTCTGCATCAGTTTGCAGTTTTTATTAATTTTTTCAATTTTTTAGTTAAATATTGGAAAAAATTGAAAACAAAGTTTATATCTGATACTTTAATGAGTTTTTCTACATTCTAGACTGTAAAAAAGCTTAAAAATACCGATTTTTTTCCAAAAAATTAAAAAACGTTAAATTTCGGAATTGATCTCACCTCAACCGTCTTTTTCCACTGACCTCAGTTTCCTGCCCGGGGGCTTCCGGCCCGGGGGCTTCCGCTAAGTTTTAGCTTGTAGGCAAAATGAACTTTTTGGATGAAGATGACCTTCTGTATATTCCTTATTCTGTGAACCAAGTGGTTTGCCATACAAAACGAAACCTTTTAGTCACAGGGTTTCGAGATAACCTACTCGAAACCAATCGCGCTGAACGCACTATTTCCAATATTCCACTGAATTTGACATTTAAGAGAATGGAAGTGAGTGGAGAGAGAATGAATTCTCTCATACGTCGTTGACGTTCTGCTCACACTTTATGTCTGTCTCTTTTTAACTTAAGACAAAAAGATAAACTCAAAACTTTTTGGCATATGCGGACACTACTTGGTTAACTCAAACCAAACTGGAACGAAACCCAGGTTATCTTCAGGTGCGGACATAGCATAAGGAACGTAATACCGATACTTAAACGCCTAAAAAGTGACTCGACAAATAAAGTGACTGTTGTCACTCAAGTGTAACGCCTTTCATAATAGGGGTGATTTATTTTAATTTTTTTTATTATTTTGCGTGATTTAATTAAATTTTCATAATTAATGTGTAGTTGGCAACCTTGTACCACAAAATATATTATGAAGATCTAGATAATACCAAAACCTTTAACTCGGCTTTTATATTTTGATATCGTATTTAGAACACAATCGCAAGTTCGTGCGACCCAGTCGTGCCCATTTTTTCCTTATGCGAGGAATGTAGGTACAGCTGACTTTAATGTGGATGGAAAAATGATGGAACATACAGCGCATTTGTACTTACTTTTACCACAAAAACATTCGATCTAGTTAAATTTTCTTTAGTTATTTTTATTATTCACTTCAACAAGAGAATGAATCATTCTCAATTTATGTCCATTCAATAGCTTACTCAATCTTCTTTCATACACAACTGCATTAAATCTATTTAATTTTGTTTAATGGAAAACTACTTATATAGAGGTCTCTACAATAAATATAAATAAATCTATTTTCTATATATTATTTGCCGGTATAAGTACACGTATATATATCTATATATACTATATATATAACTATTGATAGTTCTACAACTAAAATAAACTAATCCATTAGTCAACTATTAATATTTATGCAATAAAAAATAATATGTACTAAGTTTATATAAATATTTTTTTTTTGGTTTTCATTCAACAAAGATAATTTTGGAAAGAGTTTTTTGTTTTGTTTTGTATAAGTAAATAGTTTTGAAAGAAAAAACAAGAGTTAAGGGAGATCTATAAACTATAATTTACTAACTATTTATGAGCTACATAGAATAAGATTCTAATTTCATTTGTGTGAATTAACATATCTTTTTGTTTAGTTTTTTTTTTTCAATGATGTTACACTAACATATTTGTAAAAACTTTACTTAACTAATATGTTTATATGAATTGACATGTGAAATTTTTTTTTTTGTTTACATAAAATTTCGCTAATCTCATTTAATCTTAAGTTTATAGTTTTTGGCACAAAATATTTTGTTTTTTTTTTTAAGTTTTATCTATTTCCAACTAGATGTGGAGTTATCGTTTGTTATTCAATTAATTAAAGCACTTTCCTATGCTCTTTTTGGTCGGATTTTGTTCATTTTTGGCTTCTGATGTAGTAAGCCTGAATTTTGCATTTTACAAAAATTCATTTTAGAGGGGAAAACAGCTGTTCAAAAGCTGGGAAAAGGTGGAAAATGTCTAAGAAAAAGATAACTACTACTATACTGAGTACATTTATACTGAGCATGAGTATATCTAAATGAGTAAATGGGTGACATTTAAGAAAAATCGCGTACTGACACATGATGCTAGCCAATCTCTGAAAAACACTCCAGTCAAATGCCTTAAGGTAATGAGCAGTTCCAGAGGCTCGGATGATCAAAGATTTTTATAAAAGGGAGTTGTAGAATCAGCGAAATATTCCAACGCACAGCACCAAGGAAGGGTCTTGAGTCCTCTGCTCTTTATTATAGTTTCGGCTGAAGGATAAAGTACAGAACACAAAAGTACCTACATCAACTATTTTATACTAGCGATGGATCTGTGGAAAGTCTAAACCATCTTCTGTGACAGAAAATCGGTTCCTAGTTTGAATGGAAGCCTCTACACATCGGTTGTGCGTGTAGCTCTCACATACGGTTAACAATGTTGAGCAATGTACAGAAAGTATGAGAGTAAGTTGACTGTAGCTCAGATAAAGTGTATGACAGAAGATCAACACAATTTATCAATCACGATAAAAAAGTTAAGCACGGCCGTCTTCAGTTGATGCTGTCATGTTTTTAAAATAGGGATCCGGAGAACACCGTCAAAAATGCAATATCAATCAAGAATCCAACATGATCGAGAAGAAAAGATTGAGACAAGCTGAAAAAGTATGGCACAGAACAAATGCAACATTGGCCTTAGATTTGGTACATTTCGAAAAAGGGTTGCTTGACGGATCACTAGTAAGAAACAATTTTTCTTCTGTCAGAGGTTTTTAAAATTCTTGCTAGAATAATAAGACCTAAATACCTATTTTTTGTACTTCTTTTGTAATGGCTGCCATGATACCAGCCTTGGTTACCAGCTCTCACCATCTGTAACCTGATACAAGAAAATAGAGGACATTCACAACGGAAATGGTGCACGGTGTCGCGGAACGAAGTAAATAGGTGGAAGGGTTGTTGTCACGGTACTCGTAGTAATCAGCCCTATCACAGATTCTATCGTAATCGAAAAAAGTCAAAGATTCCCGATGTATCTATCACATAATCCATTCGGAGTGGAACGAATTTCGAGATTCGTAGATTCGGTATCACCAAATCCAAGTGGAATATAAAATCGTCGTCTTTATATACGAAAGATGTTGAGTTTTGCAGAAAAATGTGAATGATCTTGTACATTTGGCGTAAAACAGCTGATTTCGATAATCAACATGGCGGTATCTAGTGTGGCAGTTGGAAACGCTTTCTTCGATTCCCTTCGGATTTTGTGATGATCAATTTTCGTTGTTCGTAACTTAGCTTTCCGTCTGGAAGTTTTCTACGATGGAATCTGTGATAGGGCTGAATGTAACTGAAAAAGAAAAAAATAATAGAGTTACTGCTGATATTCGCAGGACAAAGACAGTTTACCATCACTTTAGCTATACCTTTGAGCTTAGATGATGGCTCAAAAGGCAATGACTGCTACTTTGCGAAAATTATTCATTCTGAGAGTGCGAGACTTCAAAAGCTATCATTGATCAACTCTTCTGTAGCACAGACCGGTATAACCGTCTAAGTCTTGGCTACTTTTCTTTAGATTCCATAATTGAAGGTCGAGATCAGTTTTTTGAATAAAAATAAATTCCATTATTGACCAAAATATGTTCGGAATTGAAGTAGTCTGCTTTCTGCTAATAAAACGAAACGAATTTACAAAGAAAAAGAGTTCGTACTTAACTTCAATCGTCGAATAAGTCCCTATAATTTTTACTGTTGGCAACACCATATACTCGTCCAACTATGGATTGACATATAAATCTACTGCAGCCATTACTGATGGTAGGGATTTTATTTATTAGTCTTGAACTCATTTCCCACTTTTGCATTATAAGTCTTGTCTGAAACGTATTTTCAATCCACCGACGAGTCTGAAATTGTTAAATTTAATTCTAAGTTTCTCGGTTATTTCTGGCGATAAAAGCTTTAAAAAATTGATAAATGATAAAATCCAACTGCCTTCGTTCAAAAACAGCATTGGTCTTAACATGCGCACATGTGGGATATAGTCGTCGAATTTGGCTCCAACCCGGTAGTTACCGTTGCGATCTTCGTTCTACAACAAAAATTTTAAGCGTAATTTTGAAGGAAAATTATAATAAACCAAATTGCTTCACTACACCTACTGAATTTCCATCTCTACCGTTAAGGATCTTCCAAGCCAATCAAAATTTATTATAGAAAAAACCAGAGACGGCCAAAAATAAATAACCAATTTTGGCTCCAACCCGGTAGTTACCGTTGCGATCTTCGTTCTACAACAAAAATTTTAAGCGTAATTTTGAAGGAAAATTATAATAAACCAAATTGCTTCACTACACCTACTGAATTTCCATCTCTACCGTTAAGGATCTTCCAAGCCAATCAAAATTTAATATAGAAAAAACCAGAGACGGCCAAAAATAAATAACCAATTTTTGTTCACAGGTGTGTTTTCTTATGCTAAGGATGTTATGAAACTTGTTTGTAGAAAATTTTATCAAAAAACTATTTTCAACTAATCTATTCCGTATAATTTATTGTTTTACCGCCCATTATATAACGGTAGTTTTCTTAGTTTGAGTCTCTGTGCTGGCGATTTCAGTACTTTTCCTTTCTAAACAGTGCTCTCGTTCTTACTGGTTGTTGGTGTTGTGGACACGAATGCTTTCACACTTCCTGTAGAACCATTACTGCTTCCGCTAAATTTATTTACCGGATATACAGAGCTTTTCCGTTTGACAAAGCTCGGGGATGGCGACGCCGAAGAAGTTCTTTCCGAGAGATTCGCTAAAAGCGGTAGTGACTCATTGCGCGAAAATATTCGTTCCTCGGTAGAATTACGCTTGCGTAGTAGGTTTGAACGTTTTTGTACTTGTGCTTGTAGAAAACTATTGCTCGTCACTTGAGGAACTGGCGAGGATTCTTGAGACAAGAGGGAGACATCTTCCGATGTTGTGTCGATCACTATTGGATCGTAAACGGGAAAATGTGATTCTAACACACCAGGACGGCGTTGTTCTATTGAATCTACATCCACGACAGCGTGACCATTTGTTGGATGCGCTATTGGTGGTGGAGTTTGCAGACGGATGAGATTTTGTGGAGTTGAAAACCGATCAAGGGACGAATTGGCACTGTAGTAGGTGTCCAGTGATCCAACGTTGGCTACTGATTGGGGCACTGTTAATTTCTGGCATTGGTCGTGTTCCTCCCGATGGCAACAGGTTGAACCACTGTTACATGGACAGCATGGACAAGAACTGCCACAATCACGATCAAGGATCTGACTATCACTGAATGTAAGTTTTTTGCCTAGCTTCTTGATATTCGGCGATCCTGTATCATCATCGATTTGATCGGCAGATTTGGAACTGTTTTTTCGCTTCTTGTTTGGCAAAGACTTGGAGTGACTCAAGGAAAATTCAAAGCTTTCATCACTCGAATCATCCCGACTGCTACTACGCATTGGTATCACTCGAGGGAAAGTTACAAACACTTGACCCATTCGCTTGTATTGGTCCAAATAGCGAGAGTCATCGGCGCAACTAGAAAGGTTTTCGGTGAGTTTAGGAGCTCGGCGGAGAATTTTCGGAGTATGCAGCTGAGATTCATAAATATCTTCCATCAATTCTTGGTTACCATTTTCACTGATCGACATATTCTGCAGATATCTCTCAATGCTGTTTGCTAAGCTCATGGCGGCACTTGTGCGGGACGAAATACTTGAGATCTCAGACAAAGTTTCAGGGCTGGCAAGCGGAGCGAGACCAAACCAATCATCGTGGATTAAATCCACAGCATTTGGACAGTCTGAAGCTCGTCGAAACAGAGGCAGTGGTAAGCTCGTTGGCTTCTTACCCACTCTGGCGGACTGCTGCCTATGAAGTATACTTTTCGAGGGCAGTTTAGGGGACGGTGACTTTGCAATCTCTGAGTAATTAAGAACCATATCAAATGCTACTGCCTTAGGCTTGTGCAGAACGGGACAATCTAATGGTGGGCAGTCGGTCATAATAACTGTAGTCGCTTCACTGGGCACCGAAGGACTACGTCCGTTGGTCGTTTGGCTCTCGTCCATCATGCTTGATATGTCATACTGGTGCATTGAAGAGCTCAATTGGCTACGACCAAAAAGACTACCCGCTATGGAGGATGCCTTACTTGAACCGGCACCGATTGACAACGGTAGAGAAGGATGCATATCGATGGGGCTCTGCAAATTGGTAAACGATGTTTCGAGACATAGTTTGTGTGTGGTGTTTGGCGTTGAGACGGAATTCGTGATGTTGGAAATAGGACTTTGCGCTCTGTGATTGATTGAACAATAGTCGTTGGTTGAATGTATTCCATTCGAGGTGAGTACATGATCTAGGGTTGCTTCATTCGACAATGTGGAAAAGGCGTTCGATGTTTGTCTTTGTGGTTTTCTAGGTCCACTTGTAGTTACAACCTGGAGGAAAGGAAAAGGAAATTATTAATTTTAATCTTGAAAAACTATATATTAATGATGCTAATTAAGATAGACTTGAGTGAATCACAAAATTCAAGTGAATTTGTAAAATGGAAAAAAAGATTAAAAATGAGGGGACATGGGGCTTCTAACAGCTCACACCGATAAACTAACGTTGCTATAATCACACAGTAATCGACAAAACACGCTTAAGCAAGTGCAACAAGACAAGAAAAAGGCACAATTAAAGCAATTGTGCATACATAAAAATAAAATTTAGTAAACATATTTCTGCACAAAATGGAAGCAACATTCTGTCTTAATATACAAAAACAGAGAGACTTGTTCATTTTTCTAAAATCAAATTAAAAAAATTATCTGACTGCAGTCATAAGTTTAAAATAACAAAACTGTCCCTACTAACACGTTTTGGCACGGAGAAAATCAAAAAAATAAATAAAAAGGAGACTGGTTGAGCGAGATCCGTTCATAAATTTTGTCGTGTTCCTATTTTCAAAGGAGGTGCTGTCTTGGCTCAAAGAAATCGTCATATCCTCCACGGATATTCGGATCTTCTCAGACAGCCAAGCTGCCCTTAAATCTCTTGCCTCTGTCTCTACAAAATCCATCACGGTCCAAAATTGTCAGATGTCTCTGAGGGAGATGTCAAATCAGTTTAACATTCACCTTTCATGGGTGCCAGGGCACAGGGACATACCAGGCAACTGTATGGCAGACGAACTAGCCAAAAAGGGCACGACCACTTCCCTACGCTCAGAATGGAACAACATAGGTGTACCTATCGCTACATGTAAACTCCTGCTTAGACAGGACGCTTCAAGGATAACAAACACTAGATGGACTGAGAGTAATACATGCCTTGCAACCAAAAAAGTTTGGCCGTGTGTGGACTCAAAACGATCAAAGAGTTTGTTGTCCCTGAACCGTCTGTGTCTAGGTTCTACCATAGGTGTTCTTACAGGACACTGTCTAATAGGGAGACACGCTAAAAGACTTGGTGTGTTTTCCAATGATTTCTGCAGAAGCTGCATGGATGAGGAGGAGGAAGAGACCGTTCAACACCTTCTTTGCTCATGCCCTGCACTGCTTCATAGGAGGAAGGCTCATCTCGGTGAATTCTTCTTCGATGATACTAGCGACCTAGCGTACATAGACCCTAAAAGTCTTTCAAAATACATTAAAAGTTCCACGTGGTTCGACTAGCAGGTGATTAACCGGCTAGTACCGTAATGGAAGATTAATAAGTGATTAACTCGTTAATCTTACATCGGGTTTCTGAGATCAGTAGGTGATTAACTTGCTGATCTCTGTGGTATCACAATGGGCCCTTGCGGCCTAAGTGTGTTAGGCAATGTACTCATTGACTGACAGCCACTTCCACCTAACCTAACCTAACCTATTTTCAAACACAGTTTTAAGTTTCTAAAACTTCCTCGCATATCCGTATTACGAAAACCTTTTTTACGAAAAGAAGTCAAGAATAGAGAATAGAAAATTTTTATAGGTAGAAAAATAAGAACAAAAAACAACACTTATAACGAGGCAGAGCCTCGGAATCCAACATTTGAGTCACCTACAATCTTATGCCAATTCCAAGCGGCTAGTTGAAAAAGCGTTTTCACTGCAGTTTCTTCTCAGGACTTGCCAAATACTCGCAAAAGAGGAGTAAATGGCAAATGAATTCAAAATATGAACTACCACATAACAGACAGACATACTCATCGTATTGAACAGCACGTGCAATAACACCAACTGCTTTACAAAATGTATCTTGGCCATAAAAATAATAAACAAATATATAAATAGGGTGGTGGAACATAGCGAGGAGCTCCAGGGCCTTCCCATAACGATGCCTTGTGAAAGAATGGAGGGGACCTACAATTTTCTGCGATTGGAGAGCACGTATGTAGCTCTGCGCCGAAAAGATTTTTTGATTTTTTTTTTTTTCAATAGGATGAATATATTTTAAAGTGGAATAAATTCACTCAGGGTGACCAAGTGCATTACTTTCAACCATTCCTTGACGTGGAGTGGAAGAGGCTTACACTCGTGATAGGTGAAGCTCTGAGTTGGATGCTTATGTGAATTCGGACCTCAAACTCCATCATAATAAGCACACATACTAACGCTTTGTTAAGTCACTGGCACGATTTTAAGATAAACGTATACAAAACTACTAAGTAATACATGATGTTTAAAAATTGCTCGGGCATGTTGGTTATGACAAAGAACAGACATGCCATGAAAAAGACTTCTTCTTCACCCTTCGACGATGAGAAGTGACTTTCTACATATATGTATACAAAAGCAACACTAACTTCACAATGCTAAACCTATAAACACATTTTCTCACAAATTGATTGAATTGAATTGTTATTATTTCTCTCTAACGGATTCCTTTTTTTTTGGCGAATAGAATTTATAAGTGTTCTTAAAAAAATTCAAAGTTTCTACGATTCCTTTTTTCTATTTGACCTGTTCGACGTTTACTATCTTTTCCAGAATTTTTAGAGAAGGTACTAACTTAGATTTTAAAATAAACTGCCAGTCCTAAAGTGTTAACACAAAAACACAAATCAAATTGTACGAGGTTTTTTTCAAAAACTAAGAATACTACAAAAAGTTTTTTAATGGCGATATTTTTTGTTTAGGTTTTTTTCTTTTTTCATTAAAATATAATTTTTGTGAGAAAACAAGTCTTACCATTTGGTCAGTTTCAATTTTCAATGTTTCACTTAACATTGATAAAAGTTTTGAAAAATTTGTTTAGATTTCCTTACATTTGTTTCAAAAACTGATATTCAACGCTTATCAAATTTATTAGAAACCAATTGCTTAACAAACTTAAGGAAGTAAAGGATTAAAAAAAAAAAATTCAATTATGGCCTTGAAAAGGGAAGTGTTTTTTAAAGCAACTTTTCTCTTGCTAATAGAAAGGATATGATACATGTTTTTTTTTTTAACTAAAGCACGGATAACACACGTCTGGTGAATCGAGTTCCCGCTACTGCTAGCGGCTGATCAGCTTTGTGGGACCACGAAATTCACCACACTCGCTGTGAGCCATTTAGAACTTAGCAGTGGCTGACAAAGTTGAACATGTTGAACTTTTGGCTGCTAGTAGCGGCTGCTGAAATAAAAAAAATACTGCTAACACTTTTCATTAAACATTTGTGTCAAATATCATAAATAGGTATAAGAATTAGAAACAAAGCTCAAACGACATTTTTTGTATAAATTTCTATAGCTCTTTGCTGAGAGAATCTAGCGATTAGCAGCCGATAGTGTGACCGTGCTGCCAGCCGTTGCCTGCTTCTGTGCCCTGTGTGACTCGTTCTTTACCAATACGTCTTCGGATTTTGTTTTATATTTATCTTAAAGATCTGAAAGCAAGTTTAAATAAAACAACAAAAAGGTTGTTTTTCAAATGCTTCGTACTTGTTTTTTCATTCTACAGACTGCACGAAATAAGTAACAACACAATTACAAAGGTTAAATTTCTTACATTCAAAATTTTTGAAAAAAATATAGTTTCGAAGAAAATAAGAGCAGAGACATTTTCAAGGCCCAAGAAAAGCAATTCTCTGAAGCGTTTCTGGAGTTCGTATCGCCGAAGTAATGTCGGAAATAGGAATGTGAATGAAATAGTTGACTGTGTATTTTTGTCTTTGAAAAACATTGTTTTGTTCGTAAAACCAAAGCGCATTACGTGAATTTTATAGTCGGTGTATATTTGGGCAAATGGGTTTTGGTGACGTAATTGATATTTGGTATTATTCTTTTTGCTTTCATCTCTTTCGTTATATCATGGTTGCTCTGATTTTTGTCTAGATTCAAAACGAAAACCGAAATTGATTGAAAAAGTATGTTCTTATTTCCGAACGGATTCACTTCTGGTGTTATGACATAAAAACGTTTTAGAAATTAAATTTTAGTTGTAATTGGAGCTAATTACTATTTTAGTACAATGCTTCATCATAGTGCTTTAGCTTTACATATTTCATCAACCGAATTAGTTCCTCTTACAAAATGATGATCAAATTGAAAACGTACAAATTGGGAATTGAGAACTGCCTAAACTCTAAAACAGGAGGATGTGGTATCCGACCGAAAATCAGAACAGGGATATTTATTCGAATTCGATTATTAATTTTCCATATGTATAAAAATAAATAGGGTGGCGCAACAGAGCGAGGAGCCCCTGGGCCTAGCGCATTTCTCACAACCATGCCTTGTGAGGGAATGGAGGGGACCTACAATTTTTCGCCGGTTCCGAACGGCTAATTGAGAATGCGCTTTTCATGGCAATGAATTTACTAACGGAGGACTTGCCAATTCCTCGCGAAAGGCGATACCCGTGGAAAAACATTTTTGCATTTTGCCTCTGCTGGGATTCGAACCTCGAACCTCTGGGTTAGCAGGTGGACATGCTAACCATTACGCCACGGGTACCACCTCTATATGTATAAGCGTACGAAATTGCACTGTGACTTTTCGGCGGATTCTGTTTTCGATAGGCGATATTTGCTTTTTTTCAGTTGAGTTATTACACTATAAAAATAAATTTTTTCTTTAAAATCAATTGAATATAATTATAATATTATAATAATTAATGCTAAAGAATAAAAAACGGATGCCAACGAGTTTTTCAAGTAAACGAAAAAAAACTGATTCCAAAAAACTAGCTTCCCGTCATTCGGAAAGTATAAAAAGAACAATTTTCCACTTCCCTTGAATCTGATGTAAGAGTAAATCGAGGCGAGCCGAGACGAAAACATCAAATTCAATACAACTCGAGACATAATTGAGAGTAATCGATTCGATTATAGAAAAATGGAATGCGTTCTCATCAGATACTTCAAATGACAACATAACACTCATTTCTTGCGACTTCGCACAGAGCGAGGGAGTGTCACCGATAACCTAGACATGATTAATGGCTTGGAAAAACTAGCTTATAACCACCGAACACCGATAAACGACCACAAATGCTGCAAAGAGTGATAGCAAATTGAAATTCAAGGTTGGACTACATCCGAAGAAGCCTCGATGGCCATATGCCAGAAACCATAATCAAATAAGAAAGGCAACCAACTATTTAGCATATAAAGCCAAGCGGCAGTTTCAAACATTTTATTTGGGCTTTATTTAATTTGTAGTTATGCACCTTACTTTTGCGGCATTCCTGATTTTGTAGTACCCGATAAAAACTTTTCTTTCTATGGCATCAAATTACTGTCCCTTTAAGAACGGCACTGTTTTTTTGCATATGCCTGTGTTTTCGACAAAGGTATATGCAGGGCTGCCAATCTACTTCATATGTAGTAGGTCTACTTATTTTTTTCTTTTTTTTGGAATGCGTCGGCTACGTGGCAACTCATTTCTACTTCGTTTTACACATCGAAAAAAGTTTCATATAATATCTGTTATATAATTTTTGCCGAAAAGTCATTTGGTTATTGTGAATGCATTCATCGCGAAAACCTTCTGTATGTTTCCAAACACTTCCAACCATTGCAAATGATATTAATAGTAATATCATCAGTATCGGCGCCCGATAGTCACCTATGTTCCTGTCGCAAAACTAACATTAACTAACTGAAACTAACTCTGTATGTCGTCTATCAGACCGTGGTAACCACTGATCAAAGTCAATTTCGAGTCACTGCACTGGTGGCAGTTAAGGAACATCAGTTAGTGCGATCTTAGATGATTGCGTTTTTAAAAGCTCCACGGTGACAAAAATTTTGATGATCTATCAGTCGACAGTAAGTCTTAAATAAAAAATAAATAAATAAGATGGAAGAACAAAGCTTTGGTGAGCTTCGGAGCTTAACGAATTACAGGGACCTACAATTTTATGCTGATTCGAAACATCACTGTTATTAGCTCTCGGAAAACTTGTAATTCCTCGCGTAAGGCGATATCCGAAAAAAACATTTTGAACTAGGATTCGAACCTTGAACTCACACGTAACACGCATGTATATAACGATTTTCACTAGTTTGTGGGCCCAGTTCTATTCTATATCGAATCTACAGTGAAGCTTTTGTCTTTATTGGCACAGAAGTTCGAAAATTAGAGTTAATATTACCGTGGGTGGATTCCTCTAAATAAAGTAATGTTAAACAACTTGGCTACCGTGGCTCTTGATGATACTAAAAATTATTACAGTGGCATTACCTACTTTGGAGTAAGATTTTTGGTATTTTGAATTAGAGACAAAAAGTATTGAGCAGTTTCGCTAATTCAAATAGTTTTTGATTTGAAAATAATGAGTAAATACAAATATGCACATACGATTTATCTCTACAGACTGCCTTACCATGAGTTTTTCCGTCATTACTAGTAATCTTTCAAAACACCTCGGAAAGTTCGTTAAACGCTTTACATGTAGACAAAATAACACTTTATGAAAATCGATCTAACTAATCTTACATATGCCTCAGGTATATATGAAAACAAAACTTTAAATATTTTTCGAACAAATTTAAAAAGATATGAATTAGGAAAAGAAAGTTACAAAAAAAGAAAACATCAAGGGATTGAGCAAAATACACACATCGAAAAATGTTTTCTAAAGAGAGAAAGAACAAAAAACAAAATAAAAATTTTCTTCTTTGAATACCTGGTGTCATAAATGGGTTTCGAATTCAAATCTACGTTAGACGTCGATTCACTTTGGGTGCCATAATTTTTAACAAGATCTTTATGTATCGCGACCTGTAGGTTTTGTATGTGGGATTTTCAAAAAACAAACAAAACAATTAATATAGTCTTCATAAAAACCAACTCAGAAACAGATTGTTTTTTTTTTTTAACTATGTAATTGATTTACAAGCAGGATATAAAGCAATAAATTATATTTCTTAGTAATGATTCTATTTAACAATAGCATTTATAACACCATTAAGGTTTAAATTTAATTCTTTTCGTGTGCTTATATAATTTTCACGATAGTCATCGAACCAATACAAATGTATGATTGCAACGATGTCGTGTATATAGTGGAAAGTGTTATTTTGGTTAAAAAATTTTCTTATATTTTTGTACTTTTTGTTACGTGTAGTGGTGCATTTATTACAACATTACGTGCAGGTTGGGTAATTTTTGCAGACTTTGGTTTAAATTTCACTTTGTTAATATTATACTTAGACAAAAAAAAGGATTCAAAGCTTTAGATTCCGAACAACCAAACAATAAAATAAATTCAACTAAAAAATATTGCAGTGAGAAAATAAAACCAACAACTAAAGGTAATTTTAATTGTAAATATTTAAAATTTTATTCAACAACAAAAGTGCGGTTTTTATTATAACAACAAATAAAGCTTAAATTTATAAAGAAAACAAATAGTAAAATTTTAAAATAAATTGTCTCATTAGTTTGATCGATTGACAACATTAAATACTTTTCGTTTGTGCAGCAACTTACTGTCTTGTTCTTGTGCTTATTAGAATTCAAAATTTAAAGATAAGTTTAAATACAAAAAAAAAATAAATAAATAGAAATAAAACATTACAAGCATTTTTTGAATACAATTTCAAATTGTTCAAATTATACAAAATAAAATAATATGTAACAAAATACTCTCATAATACAAATAATTAAAAAAGCAATTAAATTTATAAACATATCAGAGTAATTTGATAAGCAGTAGGGGACAAAGGTAAGTTGTTTTTAAACAATTTCTGGTGCTTTCTCCATTTTGACATCACCAATTACCTTTTTGAGAGCGGCCAAAACTTTATCTGGCATATGATCTTGTAGCATGACAGGTGATATAAGTACTTCATCAAAGTCTGTTGTGTCAGCCCAAATGGCTTGATAGACGGGTTCCTTGTTTTTCAACACATGTCTGAAAGCAAAGAAAGTTTTAAGATTAAAATTTTTAAAAACTCCTTTTTCTAAGGTGGAAGAGGCACATGCGCAACAAAAAGATGAGTGAGTTGAAAGGATTTTTGTTTCTATGAAGAATATAGTTTCTTATTTAACATGCTTTTGAATTTATTGTCAAAACAAGAGAATAGCTCAATGTTTTTGTTTTGACGTAACTATAGAGAGAATAACTTTTTAACACTTAAACAAATACAAATTACTAAAGAAGTGTATTCATTGAACTCTAAGTAACTGAACAGTTTATTTAAATATACGAGTAGATTTATTTGAATAAATTCTAAACAGGGCATTACTGTATACACCGCACAATTTGGTATGAACGACTAATGCTGGATAGTGTGACCTCTTGAGGATCGCTTGTCCGACTTGTTGAGTGGCCTTCAAATATTTTTGAAAATTTTAAAGCTTGACAGACAAAAATCTGATAATGTGAACTAGAGTCTGTCCAACTTGAGGTACATACATAAATTTCATGTAACAAAATAAAAAATGTTTTGAAAAATTGCGCACTAAAATATAATTTAAATGAAATTATATGTCAGGAAGAGTTTTTAATGTGGATCAAAATTTCGGGAGAATTTAGGGAAGAACAAAGTAAACAACAGATCATAAAACCAAGTCTGCGTAACTAGTTGTTCAGTTTAAAACGCAGCTATTAAAGTTTAAACATATAAATGTATGTAATTATGTATATAAATATGTTTACGATTAAAAAAAGAAAAATATGAGTGATGATAGTGTACAAATTATATGAATTAATTATTTCTACAAAAATAAAAACTGAATGAGCTTTATAAGAAATATATGGTCATATGGGACATATGGGACGGTGGTGTGACATTATGCCAAGCAACATTATACCAGATGAAGAATGGCACAGTGATGCTTTGGCAAAGTGACATTGGGCTAAGCATTATCGTTTGATATAATGACACTTTGTAGAAGTACCGTAGAGTCAAATTAGCTAGTGACATTGGGCCAAATGTAGAAATTTGGCACAATTACGCTTTTGCAAAGTGACGTTAGGCCAAACATGAGCGTTTGTTATAATGACACTTTGGGAAGTGTCTTAGGGCAAAATAGCACTTACAATATTGCTCGAGACTGTACAGACACACACATTCGTTTGGTAGCAAGGTGCGTGTTTTTTTTGTCATCTGTGTTTATAGTCTTTTGCGGCATTATTTTAACACCCGCACTGTGTTCTTAACATTATAAGGGTTGTCATAACACCTTGAAGTGTGCGTAAATTATAAAAAATTACTAAAGGGATTACTAAAGAACTCCCACGCTAATCATTCATAGTGTGAAGGTCTGATGCATTCAATGTTTTGTTTTTGAGCATAAGATAAAGTAATAGTAAGAAATTCGCCTGTGTGTGCAAAAGATGTGTTCTTACTTACATAGTTCAATTTTAAGATACAAGTGATGAACTTTTTAAAAAAAAATCTGCAGCCCGCCGCTTTAAGTACAGCTATAGCTTCCTTTTCTGTTCTTAAAGCAACGGCTGCAGGTTTTTTTTTAGTTCATCTCTTGTATCTTAAAATTGAACTAAGTAAGAACACATTTTTGACACAAACAGGCTTATTTCTTACTATTACTTTATCTTTTGCTCAAAACCTATACATTCGACTGTTGCAAATGATTTTTTAGCTTCTTAATCTAGTTTTCAGTTTATGATTAATCAATTATTTACTTGATTATTAACAAGAGATTTGCATTTTCATAGACTTACTCATTTGTATACGTTCTTACGACTCAAAAATCTTAGCAAGTGTATCTTCATTTGTTTCGTTATATTGAAAAATTAAAAAAGGCCTTTTTGAAGCTTTCCAAAAGGGACACTGTACCAAACGCAAATGTTCGGCCCAATGTCACTTCGCAAAAGCGTCATTGTGCCAAGCTTCTATATTTGGCAAAATGTCGCTTGGCACAGTGCCACGGCACCATACACGTTTCCTGTGAATATGGCAGCATATTTTCTGAAGTGTACATTCGTGAATAAAACGAAAAATGGTTCAGATCATAAACTCTTATTCGTTAATTCGTTAAAAAAGGCATCTTTTTCCGAATTTTTCGTGAGGTCAGTTCAAATTCCTTTATTAAAACTGATAACACATTAAACAGTGACATTTCAAGAATATTGTTTAAAATGTTTACAAAGAAATATTTAAAAAAACGGTAATGGCAGCAATTATTTGGAAGTGCTACGAAAAAAGATGAGTTTCAAGGTGAGGAACACCGACTTTAAAAAAGTGAGTTGTAGGAAAAACGGTTCAAAGCTGCCAGGTAACAATAGCGCTCTTTAACCGAGCAGGTATGAACATATTTATAGCTTCCTGAATTTTGCTCCAATCCATTTGAAATTTTGCCACAATATTCTTAAAGTATTAAGCATTCATTTAAAAATTAAAAAAAAAGCAATTAAAAAATTTAAATACTTTAAACAGTGGCGACTTATAGCGTAGCCATTTTCGGATTACAGCATACATACGTGATCTCACGTATCATGTAGCTATTTATTATTGTGCTAGCAACATTCAATATTCACTAAGTCTATTTTAACTCACAGATGTCAATTATGCCTTTAGACTTATTTAATTTTTTTTTTTGGTTAGCGATTTTCATTGCTCCGTAAAAAGAATTGTCAAATTGTGATGGTCGATTCTGTCACGAGGTACTAGATAACGTCGAAAATATTATGACTATTCTCTTTGATAGTAAAAAAAGTCATGTTTGAGTTCAAAAGCAAGGAATTTTCGATATTACAACGGCAACTGTCTACGCAGTCTTACAAATTTAATAGCAAATTAAAATTGAAATGTGTGCTTTTGAAATTTAATAAAAGAAAATTGAGGATAATCTTTGTTGAGTTAGAAATTCTTGTATACTTTTATTTTTTTAATAATTGCTCATCAGTATAGTCAATTTCATACTTGTATACAATAAACTCTATTTTTTTGATAAGAAAAGACACTGAAATGATAAATGCTTCGTTGGGAGTATGTTTTTCAGTAAAAAAAAAAAAAAAACATACTAATTACTTGGGAACAAAAAAATTACCATCAGATTAGAAATTGTTCAGGTTTCTCGTTTTGTTTTGAATTGTTATATGCTCAACTGATGGCTTATGCCGTTGGATTGTTTTGCACCAGGAATGTTTTAGTCTATCTTACTTTGAGATCGTATCTGAACGCTGTATAATATTGACGAGGGTTTCTTTTTATTATGACTTAGCCGGTCGTATTCCATTCTTCGTATCTTTTTCTTCGAAATTGATGGTTTTTACGTGAGGGCTTTAACGAATCTCGGCACTTCTAATATGATCAAGGTGCTTTCATAAGAAGCATCTTTATCTGAGCCGCCGTCTACTTACTCTCGTACTTTTTTACATGGTCCTTCATTTTCAACCGCATGAACACATGTGCTGGAGGCACAACCGTGGTGTAGAGACTTCCCTTCAACTTAGAGGTAACTTTCTATCCGGAAGATGTCGGAAATTTTTTTACCTCCATGCTTGAAGTCGTCATCACAAGTTACTTTTGATCATAGTTACCAGAAGCACACTTTCATCCAAATAAATTTCGGGAAAAAGCATGCCTGGATCAGAAAACGCGCAACACAAGTACTCAGCACTTTTTGGGGTAATATCGTAACAAATACATAGTTCCAAAACGACTACCAATACGTCAAGTGCTTCATGGATGTGCGACTGTCGCAAATGTGGCTCCGATTCTTTCCAGGTAATTTTGAAATACTTTTCATATATTTTGGGCAGTATCTCGGCGATGACTTGAATAATGTTGGTTTTGAATGCGTCTAGAGATCGGGGATTAATCGCGTGAGTGCGATAATTTTCATAGCCCCAGAGAAAAAATTATACTGTTGTTCCAACACCCAAGAAGCACATCTACGGTCCTGTGAATAATCAGCAGGCTTCGATTGTCTTAATCATGTAATCGCTGCGAAAGCCAGGGAGTCGATAAAATGGAATCATCAGCAACGCTTGCACTTGCGGCAACAATATTTTTAACCGAGCTTGCACAGGCCTTACGGCATTAGTAAAGCTTTTACTTCCTTCAAATTTACCGATTGCTTTAGTAGTCGGCCCATTCAAAGGACTATAGTAGCCGCGTAATGCGTGAAAGTCCGATAAATCCCTACTTTTGTGCTTATTTTTAATAGTTTAAACGTGTTGTTCGAGTGCTAAGCGATCCATTATTGTAAGTGGCAAGATTGGATTAGTATTAGGTTCGTTCGTTGAATCTTTCAAAGGGTTGACCCAGGTTTCCTTGACAACCCTATGCGAAACGCCAAACCACAGAATCACCACACATTTCTATCACTTGAATAAAAATACATGCCACTTGACAGCCCTCAGCTCGCCCCATCAAAAACCTAGGGAGAGTTGAGAGCATACCCTGGTTAACAACGTAGCTCAAGAAAAACATTCAGTTTGACAATCAGGGCGAGTTTAGGTTTTTCAAAAAACGCTTTGTGGCGACCACAAGGCGACCCCAGGGCTTCAACGAACGAACCTATTGTGACACTTCAAATGACAGCTGAGGTTGCCAGGTGTTAAATGCCAGCGACCAGCTTTAAACCACGAAATGAATGATCATTTAAAGATTGAAAAAGCATTTTCAAAGCAGATACAATTTAACTGGCTCTGTATATGTAGATACAACAATAGGTTTATCCGCAAAACTAATCACAGTTGAATATTGGTCAAAAACAGGTAAAAAATATCCAACATCGAAATATCGTATTTTAAAAATCACGTCGTCACTATATTAAATCTGCTTATAAGTTAACATTAAGCTAAGAAGGAGTGTCCTATTTGTACTCTAAGGTCTCAGTAATCTAATTTGCTTACTGTAACAACCATGCAAATCATGCAAATCCTCTTTTGACACTAAAACAGTTATAGTTAGATACTCAATAAAAGTTTGATTTCCATTATAGTTTTCTATTTGTGATTGAAACATTTAAACATTTATTGTTAACATTATTATTTGCCTACCTCCAACCACTGTCGTATCTTTGTCTGTTGAAAATGAAAAAAAAAGAAACGTTCAAATAAGAATAAGACCTGAAAGCTCTTGCAGTTGTAGATGTTTCAGGTTCGCATGCAAAAATTACGTGTACCTTTCAATACGTTCTTTATGTGTACAAAATAATAAAAATATAAAATTACAAAAAGTATTTTCTTTTTTCAATAATTCAATTTTGTTTTGGGACGAATTTTGTCGAAGGATAAAAATAGTCCTGTAAGCGCTACACCATTGCATTGCTTTGGGAATCGTAGCCATTTGAGGTGTTTGTATACTTTACTCCCGGAGCGATAGTAAGGGTAACGCTTTGGCATTCAAGATTCGCAAACTGATGCTTTTCCACTCCTTAGTTTCAAGATTCGCGAACTGATGCTTTTCCAATTCTTAGTTCAAAGAAACATAACAATATCTACTATTGCATACTTTAAGGACATTTTGATGTTTTAGTGTGGAAAATTTTGATTTTACTTCCTTGTAAATGCACCCGATTTAAATGGGAGAGGAAACCAAGATCCATTAAGTTAAGAACTCAGAGTTCAAAGTTCCAACTTTAATTAACAAAAATATGTCCGGCACTTCATAAAACAAAACGTTTCTTCTGCTTTAATTAGGACAAATTCAATATTTTCAAACCACAAAAAAAAAGACAAAATCCAACACTAAACAAAAAACAAAAAAAGCTTTAAAAAAAAAATTTTTTAAAATAATTATCAGCGTTTTTAAATCTTTCCGGGGCATAATAAATTCCAGTCTTTCACAGCGAAAACACACAAAAGCTGACTCCACAGTGCAGGTGAAACGTTGTCTTCTTTTTAAAACTATGACCTAAGTATACAGGAAACATATGACACAACTCCTACTATTATACCATCGCTATACACCAAAAAGGATGGCTGACTCAGAGTCCTGGCACTGACCAGGACCAAGAGTTCTGGTTGATTTTTAAGTTTTTATTTCGTGTTCTCATGAAAAAATGAATGAGGTGGTGTTTTTAACGCGCTACAGGACATTTTTTCGTTTTGTTCTTTGGTTTTTGTCAAAAGCAAAGCGCTACGAATAACACACTTTCAAGCGGTGGTGGTATTGATAAAAAACAAAATTCAAAAACAACGCACACAAAAAAAAAAAACCAGGAAAACATAAGTTAACTTACTCATCGGGCTTTGGATGGTGTCGAACAATGTGTATTATCCTTCCGGGCGGATACAATGGTTGATGTAGTGTTAAAGCTATTGAACTATCTGTGGGATGAGCGCTTGTCGTTCTAGCTGTACCACGTTCCTGTAATACGAACAAGAGCATGTTTTGTGTTATTCAATTTCATATTCATATTCCATAAAGGTATATCCGCAAAAATACTTTTTGCCGTGGATGGAATACGGATAAAAAGATTATACTCGGTCACTAACCTCTTGATACTGGTTTATATGTGTATCCTTGCCAGACATCTCGACAACGGACGTTGGCTCCGGACCGCAGCAACAACAGATCATGGAACATGATATGGTCTTCCACTGTAAAAGGATGGTACAACAAAAAAATAAAAAAAAGACACAACGCTGAGCACTTTGCTCGATATGATTTTCAAACATCCCAAATGTAGGACTATCCTCCTAATATTGGGATACATTAATAAAATCGTATTGAGTATCGGATGAAGGAGGGCGTTTGGCTGGGTCTTGCAATTTTTTTTCTATACCTAGGTGTACAATTTCTTATGAAGGAGCGACCAATAGAAATGGAACTACATAATTAATTAGTGTCGAACATTAACGAGACCTAATGAAGTACATTTGAATGGCCATGTAGCGAAAGTTTAACTTCAATTTGCAAAAAAGGCTTCATTCTATTAGCAAATACTTTTGATTACACGAATAAGGTGTGCAGCGAAGCTTTAGAATAACACCGCAGCTCCACTCCGCTTGTCGGAAGAGGTGACTTAAGGAGAAATTACATCTAGACAAACACCTCAAAACTTGCCTAAAAAAGTACATGCAGATCCTAGGTCTACACGACTGGATATCAACCGTGTAGTCAAAGAGAGATCAAACTCAAAAATGGAGAATATACGTGCCGAAGAATTTGAAATTTCAAAATTTCGAGTACCTACTATGGAAATATTTGCTAATCGATATTTGCTAATGACACTACCTCGACAGGCACTAAAATTGCTACGCGTATGGTAATGAGTCTGGTTCGAGCAGAAATGCTCGGATCAGAGCTACACGGATTCCGGGGGCTAGTAAAATAATGAGACGAATTGTACGAAGTCTAGAAGTCCCGAGTGAGAACGTTGAAAGCATGATTGGTCGAAGTTATCGAACTGGAAGAGATGATGAGAAGGAGGCGAGTAGAAATGTGTGTCCCCAAGAAACAATGTAGCGAAACACTGGAAACAGATCACGTTTTATGGATGCAAAGACAAAAGGTTACAAGTTGTTCTAATATGTAACAAATCAAGGTAAAAACGAAATCTTATCTTCCTTAAGGAAGAGTTACACGCTGTCCATTTCGTCAAGTGACCGTTCCATGTATTTTGAATTGCTGAAACAAGAAAAGGCGTGCAATATTGTTAGTGCATATGCTATCCACAAAGTGGTTGAAGATATTCACCTACCTGGTGAAGATATCCTTAGTAAACAAGTCACCTGGCCTTATCGTATTAAATAACATGTTAGTCAAACAAGACAGACACCTTGTCACTTACAGTAGCAGTCGAAACGAAGCCCATAAATTGAATACCATTTAGTAATCAAATTTAGAAGCTGTCACCCAGCAACACTGTCTTCTACTGACAGAATTTTTTATGGAAGTGGTGAAAGAGACAAACAAAAGCTACGAAAGTGGTATAATTTGTACGAAGGAAATGTTAAAAATTATTTTTGAATATGAAGAGATATTTGAGAAGCCCCATCAACTCAAGCCCAAATGCATTGCTAGGGAATCAAAAGGACACTTCAGCACGCCAAAGAAACATGGTGGGTGAATAATAAAGCGGTTATAAGGAAAAAAAGGAGCTTTTAAGGCCTGGTGAAAGAGTACCTTAAATAACAGAAACGAAAAGGTTCGCGCCTCGAAAGGAAATAGGAAATACCGAAGCTGCAAAAAAGAAGCGCGAAAATCAAGTGCACCGAACTCCAAGCAAAGAGAATGGACGGCATGTAGCAGGAGCTGGAAGAGGCTCCAATCCCGACTACTGATGCAAACCAAGTTATCCAAAAAATACGGCAACACAATTTGAACAACAACAATGAAGCAACAATTTTCAATACAGCCGCTCAAAAAGGGAGAAATGCTAAAGAAATTCGTTTGCCGAAGCTTCTTATGAATAACGACAAAATTCTGCACAGGTTTTAGTAGAACTGTTTTTGGCTGTTTCCTCGAGAGCATTTTCCATAAGCTGGGCTCAACTTAACAGAAATACCCGATATCACAGTCGAAGAAGTTAGTGAAGCAATTTAGAACTCCAAAAAAAGCAAATGTAATGGACCAGATTCGATACCATATGAGTTTTGGAAAAGATGGGTGACACCGGGATAAGATGGCTCATGATTCTCATGTCCGAGTTCATAGGAGGCGAAAGTCCACCTAAGAAATGGAGAAAAAGTAACCTTTTACCAATACTCAAATGGAAGGGAGATACACGAAATTGCTATAACTACCATTCTAAGCTGATGTTCTAAACCTTGACCATTTTCAACCGGGTTTTGGGTAGCGGATGATAAAGTTATCTAGAAACAAATATGTCTCGGGCAAATCAACAGCAGATTCAATTCAAAGTGTGAAGATCCTAATGGAAAAATATCGTGATTCCTCAGATGATTTACATGTTGTGCTGGTTGACTTTAAAAAAGCAATAGATTGATAACCACGAGATCTAATATTGGTGGCCCTCAGAGAACGAAGAGATCCAGAGGCCTACCTGCGGATGACTTAAAATTTGTGTGAAGGAGCTGAGCCGAAGATTAGATGTTCAACTGGAATCACTGAAGCATACCATAAGTGAGGACGCTTCAACCCTGGAACACCCTAATGTGTGGGTAAAACTATACATATAAGAAACTAGTACAGAAACTTGTGTTCCAAGCATGAAAAAATGTAAATATTTGGGATCAATTTTCGATAGTGAAAGAGCCTAAAGACAACCCCATCTGAACAACCCTAGATTACTCAAAGTCAACTTTTTGGACAATGTTCAAAAAGTATGAGAGTGAGTTGACTGCAACTGAGATGAAGATGCTCCATATTGACTGCAGGAGTAACAAAACTTGGTCGTATTACAAGTACCAATACCTGTGGAACCCTGCATGTTTAAAATCCCATCTTGGAGAAAATAGAACACGACCAGTTCAATTGATTATTATGTGCAAGGCTCAGATTCAGAATACCGTCAAAACTCAAATCCAGAATACCGTCAAAAAGTCAATATCGTACAACTTTCAATCAAGAAAAAAAAAAACCAAAAAGGTAGAACAAAACACTCTCGATACAGCCAAACGAAACGAAATCTGCTTTAGATTGGCCTTAGATGTGGTAGAATCCAAAACCGGGAGGTTTGCCGAAATATTCTGACCCCGTAACGCTGAAAAACGAAGAAGAAGAAGAAGAAGAAGACAGAATGCCCTTTGACAAGATTAAAAAGCAAGATTCGAGATTTCACTACGCTATTGAACAATGAATAGAAAAACTTAAATTAATTAACTAACTTTTCCTTTTAAAACAAATTGGTAGTAGTAGAGGAATCCAGGCTTTCTATATCCCCACCCATACCACAGATTTTGTATCCAATAATACGCAATTTTTCACTCTTTTCTGCCGAGCGAATGACTTTGGGGAATTAGTTCCACAAATTGATTTTACTAAATAAAAGTTCTTAAAGACCTAACACCTATGTAAGATTCATTTGAAAAATAGCAAACAATGAATTCCCCGATTGCAAATTTAGTTTACTCTGCATCTTTAAGGACGTGATAGTTTAGCATTTTCATCGAACCTACCTATACGAATCCACACGGAATGAAAACATTTCCCATCAAGAACGACAAAATCTCAATGAATTCCAAGCACGTTTGGTATTTTGCACAAAATACCGTCACAAAATATCCCCTCCACACTCTTCCTTCACTCCATCCTTTGCCCGGCAAACAACTTTGATTCAAGAAAAGGTATACATATGTAGATATACTCATACTTACTTTAGGATCAACGCTTCGTTGTATTGCATTTATTAAATCGGCACGAAGCGCCTCCATTTGATGTAGTCCAATCCTAGGTACAACATCTTTACCCAAAACCACAGATGTTATAAAAGATTTCGAATACTCTACAGCTGGCATACTATAAAAGAAGAAACACAATAGAGGGAATTGTTCAATTAAATCCTTGGATGAAACAAAACAAAACAAAACAAAACAAAAAAATTATTCCTCACCTTAAAAGCCCACCAGGTGGGGAATAACTAAAACACTGCAAAGATGGATACTCCGGCTTGAGGAGTATGGCAAGAATAGATGCTGTACCAGCACCCAACGAATGGCCAACTAAAACTAAACCAAAAGTTTGTGTATTCCTGGCAGGATTGTATGTGAGGGCTTTTTGGATGAGATTTTCTTCTTCGAGCTTGTTTTTGATATAGATTGCTGCTTGAACCATTCCCTTGTGACCAAGCCAATCGTCTCTAGGTGGATTGAGGGGCAGAACTTCACCCTCTGCATTTAAATCAGTAAGGATGTCCTTCATGCTCAGAGTGCCACGTATACTTATAACTACCTTCTTTTGTGTGTAGTCGACAGCAACAAAGAATGGTGTCTCACCAACATCGACATGATACGTGACGTAAATGATTTCGATGTCACCAACTTGTAGAGTCTTTTTGAGGGCGGCATAATTACAATACCAACAGTTGTCTTGAATGATTTCAACATCATCACTGTGGCTACAACAACAACCCAGGCAGCTACACAGATAGAAAGATTTCAATTAAAGATATGGTCACATTCTTTGAATAGATGGGTAGTCTTATTATTATCTTACCGCATTTCGGGCAAGAGATGCCACAAGCCAGACCGATGTATAATGAAGTACATGGGCCAACCGTAAGCGCCTTGTGCGAAGTACATATAATGGATGACTGTTTGAAAAAAATCATAGTTTTTGGTATCGTTTAAAGCTAGGAACTGTGTGTGCTCTGTGATTGGAACCCCACTCAGGAACTCGTACGTTCCATTTTTTCTCTGAAACAAAAAACAAAGAATTTAAGGTTATTTTTGAATGGCATTAATTTCGACTCTGCAAGTAGAAGTGGTCCCTTTTCCCATGCTTTGAAATGAAGATCCTCTTTTTTATGGTTCTCGCAATATGTTGGCTCAAAACAAAAAAGATTGTTTAACAAACTTTATCGTATACAACACTGTTTTTTCCTAAACTCAAATCCAAAATGAAACAATAAAAACAACAACAAAAACTGTTTATAAGTGCATTTAAGTTTTCCAATATTTTGTTTGTAGATAAACTAATCCTTTGCCATCACCAGTATGGATCCATGTTAAGCGCATTTCCCTATGCATGGCAGCACTTTACGGAAGGAAGGAGAGATGATTTAATTTCGCTCAAATTATAACTTTCACAGCTTGTGCATAAGTAGAGTAGGGATTTGTTGACGACTAAAACGTAATCTCCTATGGATGGGAGTTTTAAGTGACAAATAATTAGGAACATAACTAATTAGTTGCGAATTAGGGACTTTCGACTTTAATGAAATTGTTTAGGGATATGCAAAGAGACTTTTTTCTTGTCATTTTTAAAGGCATATTGACTCATACCAACACTCGTTCTTAATGAAATTGTCAGTTGTTCGTTCCTTGTTTTTTTTATCTTTCTTTTGCGGCGAAGATGGCCGACTGCCAATACTGCATTCGAAAACCCAAATGATTATGAGTAGTCATTATTCATATTCGACGGTTTCTTTCTTTTTAGATAGCAGTAGGTGTCAATCTTTCTTCTTATAGAAGTTGCCATCATTTTTTCCCAAGTTCCCATACAGGAAGTTCTTTGAATTTTTTGTCTCAACTATTTTATATAGCCAAGTTTTTTTTAAAAGACTCGAAGATTTTTATTTCATAGGACGTATGTCTTTTCAAACTGAACGAATTAGCGTTCCCGTTATTTTCCCGTAAGAATAAAGCGCTGAAATATAGTCTATGTAGTTTCTCTGGTTCTAGTACATCGCTGTTTCAAATATTATTGGTGATTGGTCAGTAATCAGAATACAGCCTTTCCCAATCTCTCTGGATAGTTTCCTGTAAAAAGATCGAACATTTGTTTTTACTCATTAAAAGTCGACTGTAATACCACTTTAGTTAAATTTTCACACAAAATTAAAGTTGGCAAAAAACAACTTCTTATCTTTTTGAAGCGAATACAAGTTCCTTGCTATTTCTCATTTCTTTATCGAAGCCTTTAAGATAAAACTAGCTGCTGGTGAGTGAAAATGCTTTTAAAAGAAAGGGATTGAAAGACTGTTCTCGAAAGTTTATTGATATTGTCTTCTTTTGCTATGGAAGAAGGAAGGGTGCTACAAGTCTTGTACTCATTCATATCAATTGGTGTAGAATTGTAATTTAGCAAATTAGAATTAAAACAGGTATGTATCTTATTTCAACACGCCCCGATTGCACATCATTTGTTTCATTTCAAAAAAGTTAAAAAAAAAATACAGCAAAATCTTATGTCGCACTCGTACTGATCTAACTGTGAGCATGAGAAAAAATTACATCCCTTATACACTGACTTTCGTCGTTACAAACAAAAAATGCTGCATACCGAAAAGACAAATCAAAAGAGCTGACCTGAAAACTTGATCATTAATTCATTAAAAATAATTGTAGCCGATTGGGATCTGAAGGCATTACACCACATTATCTGTGCCGCAGATCATGTCCACTTGCATTCTGGGAAACAATTTTATATCAGTCAGTATATTTGATGGGCTTTTCGGCACAAGTGCCTTTTGCGCGCCACGCCGTATCCTTTCATTAAATCATTTTTGCCGATCAACACTGTTGAGTGGTTACGGCGTGTTCAATTTTACTGTGCGCCCTTTTAGATGGTTTTGGAGTTAATTTTTTGTTTCCCTCCTTTTTTTTTTGTTTTGTTCTTCATCAATCGTGATCATTGTTAATTTGTCGAACAAGCAGTGAGGAGCGAGGAGCATGCAAAAGGATATGGTGTGTGTTACCACTTACCGTGTTGGCGCACCAATTTTTTTCTTCTTATGTTGTTTGGAGCAGGAATAAATTTTCTTGTTATGTTTTGCGCTGTTAAATGTTGAGATTCCCTGTATCTTAGTTTGAAGGAAAAATGATGAGAGTTCCGTTGAAAAATAATCTTTGAGGGGACGTGGGTAAGATTGGTTAGAGAGTCGAATGATGTATGTATTGCCTGAGATCACATGGAGCGTTTTTTTTTTAAGAGGCGCCATAAATAATTTTCAATTTTGTTTTGCTTTTTTGTTTATCGGATAAATCAATGTAATTTCTGTTCTTCTTTTCTTTATTGCACGCATCGATGTTGATAACAGGGCTTGGAACTTGGGCCATTTTGCGCCAAACAAAATTAATTTTGATGTCAGTTGTTATGTGTGAAAAGAGTGGTAATTGTTGTTTTTATTCGCAGGATTGGTTTGTGTTTTCAGTCGGATAAAGAATAAAATATGTTCTTGTAAATCTGGTTTTTGGAAGTTGACATAAGGTTTGAGAAAAATCGTGTTTTTTGGCTCATTGCTAAGAAGTTCACGGTGTTTTTGCTGCAAAAGTACTCTTCATCGTTGCCTCGAAAGAATTATTAAGGCCTACGTCACATTCAGTTTCTTCATCTTACATATTATGGCATGTGTAATGGTGGATAAAAAGGTTGGAAGGCTCATCTTTCCTCTATGTGATTAGACAATTAAAAGTAAAAGCTTTATTTGAAAAATACTATTTTCGAGGTAAAGAGAGTAGCCGAGGTAGCTCGTATTGCCCACATGGTTAGGCCGAGGCCACGCAGTCAGCGATAAGCGAGCGAGCGAGCGACTGAACGACATGAAAAAATTAAAACAAATGAAATTGCATTGAACTGGCCATGCATTGAGCGAGCGATGAGCGATTTTTTTAAGCGACTGAACGACGTCGCTCTGTCACCAAACTTGTTCTAATTTTTAGTTTATCGCTTAGCGTCAAGAGCAACAGATGGTTAAAGTAAATATAGAAATTTTGATCTCTGCTGTACAAGCTCTTGACATCGGCATTTTAACAACTAATCGCTAAAGAAATGTCGCTCACGAAAAGGCCACTCGTCGCTCGACTTTGTCGCTTAATCGCTGATCGTTCAATTGCTCGCTCGCTTATCGCTGACTGCGTGGCCTTAGCCTTAGAGGAGAGATCCTGAGAACCACGTCAAGAAGTATGTCATGGGCGGTTCCTATACAATAAAAGAAAGTTCTAGAGTCTTATTTGAGGTAGAAACAAATTGTAAGATAATTTACTTTAATATACAAAAAAAAGCATAAGTCATCAAATTAAACAGAATGCTTGTTACTTCTTACGTTGCTTTATTCGAACTGAACTTGAACTGATACTTAACAAACAGATATACCTAAGCTTACGGTTCACATATAAGTGTACATAGATCAATAGGCAAATCATTAAATTGAACGTTTACATAAAAACTGTCTCTTAATCTTTCGATTGTTCTGTTATGGGAAGTGAACAGTATGATGTTAAACATTATAGTTTTCATTTAGGTGCATTAGTACATAAGAACATTAGAAAGCACACAGGGTGTACAAGTACATGGTACATTTAAAATAATAGATAAGGGTCACCTAAGAGCACATTTTAATATTAAGTGTCTCTTACAAAATGCAACTAGCAAGAGTTATTGTCCTCAAAAATGGAAAAATAAAAATACCCAGAAACCATGCAACGTATCTGGGATCATTACTGTTAATCCCACAATCGAATCAGTAGTGGTGTGAAGCAGACAAGTGGATGAGTTGTTTTCAAAATACATCACGCGTTGCACAATAATAAGAAAGAAAAAAGAGACCGACTTGTGACAGTACCAACAACTTTTAATGCTTATTATCTTTAAATTTTAGAATTTTATATCCAACCATTCTAAAGTTATGAAAGCCCAGTCCTCATCATCCACTTTAGTTACACTAAAGCTCACGCTCATAGGCTCCATGAATAGCTACGAAATTTGAAACGCATCAGGTTGATTCTCATTGAGTTTGACTTTAATCGATAAGAAACCATATTTAATTTTTATTCACAGCCAGTTATAAATTTCTAGTACAATAAATGACTATAACAAAAAAATGTGACGGCCATTGGCTCTGTCATTGTAGTTTGCTATCCAATGTTGAATTTTCCCTTTCCGTTCACTTACCCAACTCTATTCTGGGACAACACCTGACCCTTGAGGTTAACGCTGATCTATTCGTGGGTGTAACACTGTACGAGGCATTCACATTGAATCGATGTTTCTTTTTTGTTTTGTTGTATTTATATTTTATTGAGAAAAATCGACTCTCAAAATGCAATGCTGTTAAGTCATTAATATAATTTTTTTTTCTTGCCTTCAATTGGCAGAAGAAAGTGAAAGGTGCACTGTGCGCATATCGATTTATGTTGTTTGTTGGTATAAATGCTTTCATGGGTACTGAAATTGAAAGTGTGCCAATTAAAATTATTGAGCAATAGAAGGAAAAGAAAAATTTTACTGTGAATTAAAATTTAATTGGCTTTTAATGAAAACGGTGTTAACACTTATTTGTGATTAGGTATATGAAATTGGGAACTTATATCCAAACAAACTAAACCATTTAAGAAAGAAATGGAAATTGTTGTGATCTTATCAACGAAGATACTGAATGGGATGTTGGTTAGAAAAGGGAATTTAACTACATGCTTTTCGATGATTTTTGAAGTAAGTTTTAGTTTCTTTTGCCATACAAATTCCTTTTTAGTGCTTAGAAGGTGGAGCGTTGGTTGGAATATATGTAACCATGGGGTAAATGTGAAGGGTTGTAATTTCCACAATAAATAAATAGTACATCAACCCAGATGTTTACTTTAACCCCACATTCAAATTCTTAGCATTTAGGAGATACAAGTGAGTTATTCGCATATACCCCAATATTTTTGAAAACAATTAGGCGAAACAATAACAGGCCAGGATGAATGTAAGCTGCGCCCTACAATACATTTGGGTTTCGTATACCTTTACTTTAATATCCTTATTAGGATTTCAGGTATTTTCTTATACAGGGTGTCCTGTAATTCGTGTTACATTTTTTGGGTGTGATTCTTGGTCATATTCTAAGAAAAAAAATTTTCTGCTTGTAAACTTTGACATCAATCTACGACGATTCAATAAAAGGCTGACTTTGGTGTACCCTGATGATCGACCGGAGATAATAACTCATTTTATTTGTTGCATTGTTTTCATGAATTTCATTTAAAAAAATTATTTTATTTCATTTATTAAAATTCTTTTACATATCAACCAAACATTCATAAACAAAATATAGTCAAAATTAAAATAACAAACATGTGTTGTAACAAATCTTGAAAAAAAAAGAAAAGACAAAATTAAGTCAAATATTAACAAAAAATCATATATTTTCATAGGAAATTAGTTACTGCTGACTAGCCATTTATTTTGAATTTCGATTTGGTATGCTGCAAACCAGATGTTTCAAAATTTCGGATGGAATCCTTACCATTCATTTGGAAGCTTTTCCAAAAAGATGGTATATTTCAACGACCATATAACGGC